>OZ012621.1:7886974-8486974 GCA_963942555.1 Aleiodes leptofemur
TATCTCTTCCGCTCGTTCTCTCCCTCGAGTGCGTCAATGGGCGAACGGAGGAAAACGTGAATTCCACTCTTCAATTTTTTTATTGCATCTCGAATTCGAGATCCTCCATAGAGGACATGAGTGTGTCGAAATTATTCGATTGAGATCTGTGGACATATCCACAGTCATTCCACGATTTTATTATCTGTTTTGCAATTTTTTTTTCTAAGTGAAGTTCGATTCCTACCATGTCTCTGTCATTTTTATTGCTCAGGAATTGAATTGTTCATCGAAACTTTCAGCGAATCAATTCATTCGGGGGTAGGTGATATAGGGATCGTAGGAATCAGTCACATTACCGGTGATGTTTCGGTGACGTCCGTCTCTTAATTCAATCACTTTCTTTTCTTCTTTAAATTATTCGAACAATTGATGAGAGTAGATCGGAGTTTCATACATAGACCTTCCCAGAGGCCAATAACATTTTTAGGGTATGGTTGTCGTACAGTATCACATTACATTACATATTTTAGAGAGAATCCCTAAAAAAAAAAAAAGGAAAGTTTGTAAACACAATACGGGTTAGATTAATAGATGGTGTGAGCAGGTGATGCGCCCTCGCCCATGTAGGGTTGTCCAGCTCGGCCAACACTCGGCACAACCTTGGGCAGCCTATCTCTGATGTTGGGAAAAAGGAATGGTCGATATTCGGGCCGATGTTGGGATGTCACTCGGGCGCGACGTTGGTCCCAATATTTGCCCAACGTTAGGTGCCTATGTAGTGTCAATGTATTGGCATTGTATATTTGTCTAATTGTCTTTTTCAACCAATTTCAAAGGTTGTAAAATGCAATACAAATACAAATACAAATATCGATATCATGTCGATACCTGAATTCAAATATTATTTTTTACCAAAAAAAAAAATTCCTGCAGCGCTATACGAACCCAGGACCATAGGGCCATCAATCCGGAACTCTACCAATTCAGCCACCCTGAGTTCACATAATTTTAGATGAAAAGTTGATCCTGATAAATTCGTTGCCGCCTAGTTTCCTCAGGCAAATTGAAGTTATTTAAAAGTGTTAAGAGATAATTCAATTACTGAAAATAATCAAATTATCTTCAGATTTAATCTATAAACGGAACGTCAACAACGGATATACTCGCCAATATTGAGCCAAGCGAAGGCCGACAAGTTATTTGCCAATAATGGGTCATCTATATTGGGCCGAACATTGTATCCAACCTTAGAACCAATGTCGGTAACTGAAGTTCGAGCCAAAATTCAGTCCAATCTCGAAATATCATATATCGGTTTATGAACTTAAGCCCAAGGCTCGGCCCAACATTGGGCAAAACATCAGGACCAACATCGCGCCCGAGTGACATCCCAACATCGGCCCGAATATCAGCCATTCCTTTTTTCCCCAACATCAGAAAAATAATATAAGCCCGATGATCGGCCGTGTTGGCGAACATGAGCAAACCCTACATGGGCGCCTTGTCTCTCGTTCAATTTAGAACAACAAAATATCAATAAAACCGAAGTAAAAAGTACGTTAGCTGTTTCTGTTTCTAGAAGTGATGGGCTACAGGACTTCTAGGAAATCTGAGAAATGTCAACCAAGCATAATTTATGTTAAACTAATGTAAGCTGAAACCGTTGAAATTGAATCGATTGTGGAGGGAAGGATGGGCATTCTCGAAGCAACGTAATTGGTTGAGGAATATGGTACTAAGGAGCTTGTTAACGGGGGGGGGGGGGTAGGGTTAATTCGGTCAAAAAAAGGCATATTTTTATGAATTTTTATTGACGAAACAGTTAATATAAATGATGTTGTTTCCATGGGGTATTCTTAAGTCACATTTCAAGAAGACTCTGTGAAATTTTCGTGGAAAAATATAAAGATTTGAGCCAGTGGGAGCAACTCTTGTCAGGCGCCTCGGAAAAAAAGCGTTTTGCGGTGGACAGCGGAACTCAAGACTGGATCATCTAAAACGAAAAAAGCGAAGCGATTCCCTTAGTTTATAAGATTACCCAGGTAACCCTGTCGAGAAAATTTTTTTTTTCACATTTTTGGTTTTTTGGTTGTACTTTAAAGTCAAAAACCCGATTTTCGACTAAAAAACCAACATTCAAGCTCCTATAAAAAATGCTTAAAATAAAAAAATTTAAAAAAACTCGAAAGCGTTACCTCGCTAAATATGTTTTAAAAAAGTGTGCAAAAAATCAAATCGATCGGTTCAGTAGATTCTGAGTGAGAGTGTCCACCGACTTTTAAAAAGCCAGTTGTGGGAAAATCGATTTGAAGTTCGAACTTGAATTTTGAAATTTGAACTTTTTACTTACATAGAGTCGTCAATTCCGCGTCCGCACAATATGAAACTATCATCAGAGGTGTCCAGAATACGTTGCCACTCTTGTCATTGGCTAACGCGACCTTCTTCGCTTGGAAGCGTAGTTTTGATTTGAGCTCGATTCTAAACCACTCATACTAAAAATGCTGTATTACCGTCAATTTTTCTCGGATCGACTTGAAATTTTCACAGAATATTCCTGAAATATGGTACTTTCACCTCAAAATTTTTCAAAAAATTGACAAAAAAAAAATTAAATACTCTACCCCCCCCCCTTAAGAGCTCTAGTTAGTCTCCGACATACTGAATTTGGCTAAGAATCTATGTGGAGGGAGTGTGTGGTCCCGAAATATAGGGTCCTTTGCGTAAAGGGAGCGAAAGTCAAAGCGGAATTTTCCATGTGATCGGCTGAGAGTTTCCCTACCCTTAGGAAAAAGGAAGAAGAGTGTCCAACCGAGGTTTCCTCGAGAGGAAAGAAATAATCAAAGGGCAGTTGTGAACTCATCGTCTAATTAGAAAAGTCAAATCGAGAAAACCCGCACTTCAAAGATTTGAAAGTCGAACTTTGTATTCGAATCTGAAGAATAGAGTAGAGTCCGTATTGATAGATAATTCGGAGTAATTATCTGAAATAATTATTCATGTTGATATAACTCGGTTGTATTTCGAAAGTCTTCTCTTTTTCACCGAAGAAACATTTTAAGGAGAGAGTAGTTTCGAAGGAGGAAGATGCCAGAACCAGAGAGTAAAAGAGTCGAGAGGACCAATTTTGCTGATAATTCCAGTAGTATTGGGTGAAGGCGCATTTCTCTTGAATCAACTCAACTATCGTAAGTCAGCAAACTTTGATTCATTTGTTTTTGTAGAATTCGATTTTGGGTATTGAAATAGAGGCCAATCCGGCCAGATTGAATCAAAGTCGAATATCTCTTCACTTAAGGCCTTACATATACCTGATCGTGCGCAAAACGCCTCGATTTTCGAGAATCATTTTACATATGAAGTAAGAGGAATATGATTTTTTCTTCTACAATGTTCATTGAGCATTAAATTATTTTAAAAAAATTAAAAATATATTTTTTCCCCTTTAATATCACTATATATAGTTAACAATGTCGGACGGATGAAAAGGATGGTGCCGCATGGTCGACATCAAAACTCCTTGAAAATTGATCCAATCTGAAAAAAAAAATATACGGTTAGAGAATGATATAGTAGTTATAGTCTGTCGAGGGTTTTTTTTTTCAAAAATCAAAGCTAAAAAAATTCTTAAAGTTTTACACGATTTCATAAAAACTTTGAGAATTTTTTTCTCTTCAATTTTTGAAAAAAAAAATCCCTCCCGACAGACTATAACTACTATATCATTCTCTAACCATATATTTTTTTTGTCAGATTGGATCAATTTTCAAGGAGTTTTGATGTCGACCATGCGGCACCATCATTTTCGTCCGTCCGACATTGTTAACTATATATAGTGATATTAAAGGGAAAAAGACATATTTTTAATTTTTTTTTATATAATTCAATGCTCAATAAATATTGTAGAAAAAAAAAATCATATTCCGCTTACTTCATATGTAAAATAATTCTCGAAAATCGAGGCGTTTTGCGCGCGCTCAGGTATATGTTAGGCCTTAAATTATTCTCAATTTAAGCCTTATCAACATTTCCCCAGTCCAGTCTATTGACCGAAAGGTTAGGGCAGAAACGGGAGCTGATTCGCGTCTCTACATAGAGAGAAAAATCCATGAAAATTTTTGGTGTAAGTTCCAGAAAAATCACCGAACTGAGCAGTAACCGTGGGACATAGTGGCCTTAGTATGGGAAGATGCGAAGCCAGTCTGGTAAAATTTGACCCTGACGGGTTCCAGCAAAAATTTCAGTCTCAGTGAATAACAATTCAGTTCTACTGAATGAAAATTTATTGAGACGTCACATTAATAATTCAAATTCCCGGAATAAAAAATTTAGTTTTTCTAAATTTTAGTATTATTATTAGTTTTTCATTATCCTCATTCATTTGTTAGGCTCAAAATAAATTTTAAGAACTCATGATGAATGAAAAAAATATTTATTCCACATCCATTTTTTAGCAATAAAAACTCTACCAGGGATGATTGTCTTATGAGTTACAATGGTCGAAAAAAATTCGGAGTCCTCCAAAAAATTCCCAAGAATAGTTATATATATCATAAATTTCATAATATTCTGTGTACTGATCTAGTATAAGAGAATTAAATTTTTTTTGCAATAAAAATTATTTCGCTGTTTGATACAATTAAAAATTTGATTTCATAGAACTGTGGTCCATTGCTATCACGATGACAGATGTAATATGGCGATTCTTCCTAATTTCCCATAAGTTCTTGCGATTCACGATCGATTCCGAGAACACCCGAACTGAATCGATAGACAGACGGGTGCGATTGGAATTACTACTCAGTCCGGTGAAAAGTAACCCGAGGACGAGAAAATAAACATCCTAGTTCCACAATTTATTATTTTTTTTACAATAAATTTTGTGGGATACGAGAATAAATTTTATGAATGGAAGCACAGTTATAGAAAAATTACCGACCGATTCGGTATAATGCACTCACTCATTTGGTACATATTATGAGAAGTTTTTCCCTTTTTCATTTCTATAGGAGGACTTTTTCACCCACACGCTTCTATGTCCCACGATTACCGGACTGGTCCAGTAATTTTTCATGGATTTTTCTCTCCGATTACGTACTTCTCAGTGTTCGGAGCCAATCATCATCATTCGATTAAATTCCTGATTTAATTGCAATTTTTCCCCAACACTTGGACGTTACATTTCTTTATTAATCATAGAAAAAATCACAATGTTCAAATTGTTATGGTCCGCTTCAGCCTATCATACTCCTTCATCAAGAACACTCTGAACGTACTCGAAGTAACTACTAACTAACCACTCATACCCTATCACCCTTAAATATTCCGCAACGAACCCCCTCCTGTCCTTCCTTTCCTTTTAGAGTCTAGAATGGTTGAAGAAAGGTCTAGAATCTTTCTTCAACCATCTCTTCCCGCTTTATCTTCCTCTAATTTTCTTCACAAGTGTTTACAAACTTGATAGTGGTCAGGCTCGAGCTGTCCTTTATTTTATAGCTCTGGGACTTTCCGCTGGTTACTGAGCTTTCCCTTCAATTGTCGGGTTTGTCCGTCCTTTCTACCCGACGTTGCCTAATTGTTTTCCTTGTTCCTCATTTATCTACGCGTTACTCATTCATACTTTTACTCTCACACTTCATAATTCTCGAAATATTGTTTTTCTACTCAGTACGGAACTTGCACTTTTCTTTTTTTTTTTCTCGTTATAGATTATCGTATTATGAAACGAAAATGAACGGAAAAAAATTGATTGGTGATTGAATGGTTCATAATAGCTATTGAATATGAGCATTATGGTCGTGTTCTTTACACTCATCACTTTGACGATTGATGGGTACGCATGCGCATGAAGGATCACTGGCATGATTTGAGATTTTGAAAAATGACCTGAAACAGTAGTGAACTTACGGAAAACGTGAATCGGCTTTTCCACTTTTTGATTTGATATTTTAACGTTTGTAACGAGGCTAGAAATTCGGGAGGAATTCCTGCCTCGTTGTGTGTAGGTGCGTGTGTGTTAAGTGCGTGTGTGTGTGTGTGTGGAATGCGTGTGTGTGTAATAGGTGCGTGTGCGTGTGTGTTAAATGCGTGTGTGTGTAATAGGTGCGTGTGTGTGTGTGTTAAATGGCGGATGTACTGTTTTTCCCCATTCACAAGAGGATTTTGTCCAAAAGAGTCCGGAACTACCAACGTTGTCCAGTTACTGCAGCACCCTCTGAGTTAGGACTCACCGTCGATTACGTGGAATTAATGTTCGGAATTATTCTTCAAATAAATGATATGAAACGGCGATTTGTTCATTGGAAGATCTCTTTAATTGTAGAAAATAATACAAGTCCAATTTCCCTAGCGTTTGAATTTGGCGCCAAGTACTGCGCCACGCGAGTGCGCCTTGAGTATGGTGGGGCGCCTTGAGTATGGTGGGGGTGAGCCGGCCGGCGAACAATATGGCCGACCGCGTGGTACCAACAACACCTGTTGATGACTTTTATGTCTTTCAGTGAATTGATGTGTTATTTCCGGATTTTCACGGAAATAACACCATGAGTGTATTTGTTATTTAATTGGCCACAAATGCCATGAGCTTCCCGATTAATCAAATCCCCGATGTTCGAGATAATTGTGGATTATGTCTCAATGTATTTAATTGGCGTGGGGACGCCAATTACGTTCTTGGAATTTTCACAATTCCGTTTTAAACTAAATAATTAAATCGTTGGCCAAAATCGATGCCTCAGTTATCCACAATTATTCCCCAACTCTTTCCGGACAATTTAACCCACAAAGTTCCCTTAATTAATACTTCTTTTAATTATCTGAGGCTGAACACGCGGTAACGAAAACAGACTTACTCGTGACAGCCAAAATCTCCAATCCGGATTTCCTTATTCTACTTCTCACTGGGAGTCTTTTTATAATATCACTTAATACTAGTCTCTTTGGAGTCTTTTGTTTCACTTAAACTTAATTCACTTATCACTAATTAACTTATTTAATTACTTAATTATACGAAACTTAGATAATACGTAATTTGTTGCCTTGGCAGTTGACACAGGAGTGGGGGTTTTTCCTTCAAACGTGAAAACCTTCACTCCTGTCTCCGGCAAGTGCTGCCTCTACGGTTGAACCGTCGATAATCAATTATCGACCGTAGAACAATACCCTTTTCCGGAAGAGGAGGAAGAGGGCGCCTCGGCGATAAAAACCCCTTTACGACCACCTCGTAACACGTTCTGTTGCGACATAAATTCGAAAAGAGATTCGATGGATAGACGTTTTCTCATAACTTCGATATCGTTTATGGTTACATTTTCGAATTTGGAAACCTGCAACTAAGGCTTAATGCGCATATGCTCTCATCACTCATCAAAATGATGTTTGTTGTTTGTTTGTTATTTGTGCTGCTCGTGCAGCTGGCCTCCAACAAATTATGTTATACAGCCAATGCTACTAATTTTTTTATGTGACAAACTGTGCATAGAGACTTTTTTCTATTGCTATGAGCTACACAACTTTCTATCCAGTGGGGATTCGAACCCTGATCTGCCGCATGTGAATCTACAGTACAATCCACTTCGCCAGACAGCTAGACTCATCAGAATGTCCTTTATAAAAAGAAACGAGAAAGCAAACAATCGATATATTGAAAGTTGTCACGATTAAAGTGAAATCCTTATTCCTTATCGGTCAGTTGAATTGTGAGTGGTATTGTACGCGTAATATAGGGGAGAGCGGGGTACGACGGACCACCTCAGTCGGTTATCATTTCTTGTGGCCTCCAACCATCAACGTAGTCTACTTTTGTTCCATTTCGAACGAGCACCGACATTTCGCCGAAAATTCATTTTTTTGTGGGGCACGACGCACCATTTCCAAAAAGTCTTGGAAAAAACAAATTTCAAATTTTTGTTTCAACTCTAAGCCGATTGTTTTTTTCATTTTTTTTTACTAACTTCCCGATAAGGGAAGTTTATGTAATGACCCCGAAAATGTAAAATCGA
This sequence comes from Aleiodes leptofemur, assembly GCA_963942555.1. NCBI lineage: Eukaryota > Metazoa > Arthropoda > Insecta > Hymenoptera > Braconidae > Aleiodes > Aleiodes leptofemur. The sequence continues at coordinate 7,894,957 of OZ012621.1, forward strand.
TTTTTCGATCGATCTCCATGTTTTAAGACCTCCCCAACATTTTGTGACAGTTTTTACGATCATGTCTGTGTGTGTGTGTGTGTGTGTATGTATGTGATCAATTTTTTCGTTCACGTTTTCTCATTAATCAATAACGCGATCGAAATGATCGATGTTGCAATCGAAGCATCTCGATACAGATTCGATCTGATTAGTTTTTGATCGAAATCGATACAGTACTTTCTTAGTTTTTTAAGAAAAACATGATTAAATTTTTCTAAACTTTTCAATAAGTGAGGTCTACGTATTGACCCCAAGAAGGAAAAATCGATTTTTTTTATCGATTTCGATATTTTGAGATCTACCCAAAAAATTTTGATCGTTTCCGCAAGTATGTCTGTTTTTATTTATGGTTCTTTTCAATCATCATTTTTCCTAATAGTAAATGAGAGAAATTATCGGGAAGTTTTTAGTGCGGTTCGAAGAGTCACACTCATCATACTACACTTTTACTAATTCCTTCTAATCAACAGTAACGCACCCCTCCACTCACGAGCGAGCGTAGCGAGCGAGCAACTACGCACTCCTCTATTCGCGAGTGAGCATAGCGAGTGAGCAGCTACGCACCCCTCCATTCGCGAGCGAGCGTAGCGAGCGAGCAACTACGCACCTCTAGTTTCATTTTATTTTATTTTGATTTTTTTTATTAATAAAACATTTTCCTTCGTTTGAATTATCCTACTCATTCCAATTTCACTTGAAAATCACTTTCTATAGTTAAGAGAACCTCTTTCCTCTTCCCCCTGTCTTGTTGTAGAGAAGCTAAAAATTGAAGTTCAACCATGCAGATTTATCATTTCCGAATAATAACTTTGTAGTTCAGTTCAATTTGAATTTGCAATTGCTATCGAAACAAGCAGGAGCCCCACTACTTGCGCGTAATTTGGACATCGTACATTTAATATTCTGCCAATGCTATTGGCAGAAAGCTTCCGAATGGATTTTTCATTCTTACATCTGCCGTCATCGATCTCTGCGAGGAATGGGAACACCAAAATAGGCCTCAGAGGCTTAAGTTCGTCCCAAATATAATCAATCGAATAGTTTCGCTATGCTAATGTCTGAGAAACTACGGGACCGATTTCGCTCCGTTTCAATACCAAATTTTGTGCTCATCAGATGTATAACCTCACAAAATTTGAGGTCTCTAGCTCAATTATTTATTAAGTTATCGTGGAATCAAGATTTTTACGAAAAATTTCTCAAAAATTTTATACTGGATAAATTAAAAATCTGAGCTCCCACCACCCCGGGGGTCAAAGATGCAGCTCTTGGACGCGCATCTCCTCACTGAGAGTGGACGCTGTGATTCCATTTTTCATCGAGAAAAGTCGAAAAAACGATATTTCAACATGTTTATTTTTTTCAAAAAATATCCGGCCGATTGAGCTGAAATTTTTGTGAGAGCTTGGGGCACGCATGGCGAACTCATGGTAAAATTTTCAGATCGCTAGCTAGCCCTATTTCAGAGTAAAGCGGAAAATGCGTCATCACATACACACACGCACACACCCACATACATACACACACACATTTTTTTAAAACGGCGGATCTTGACGTTTTGGGTCATTTGCAGTCATATTGTGATGAAATCTCAAACTCGAAAAAAATTACGATTACAAAGCTTCCATTCGGAAGCCAAAAATGCGGCAATACCGAGAGTGAGGCAAAACTGTGATTCTGACCAGCCTGGAGTATCATCAAAAGCTCGAAGAAAGACAAAAAAAAAATTTAGCCAAGAACAAGACACCTCCATTGAACACAAAAAATGATCAAAGTCTACAGCACCAAAAAATTTGAAGAAAAATAAATATCCAAAGTCTAAAAATAACGAATGCCATTGTCTTTGCTGCAATGGGCTTCATTCTGAATAGGAGGAATCATGAATCCAGTGTGAAAATTGTGAGAAGTGGTCTCATGATTCCTGTGCAGATATTGGTGAAGATTATTCCAAAGAATACACTTGCAGTCATTGTAAAAAATAATTTGTTACGTTGTCCAATAATTCATACATAATTTATCAATTAATTAAAAATTCGTTGGATAAGAAAAAAAATTCTAAATATTTAAAAATTTGTTAATTATGAAAAGAAAATTAATTTATCAGAAATTCGATGAAAAATAAATGACTTTCCTAAATTTTTGAACTATTTTTCCTTTCAACTCCAAAAAAAACATGAAAAATTTTTTTTAGATGAGAATTTTCTTTTTCCATTGTTTGAAGGTATGAAAAAAAAATTTACCAAATTTTTTTGGATTGTTTTTTTTGCCCCGAGTTTGACGAATCAGTGTGAAAATCACTGATAGTACCGGAAATAGAGGATTTCGTCTTGCATAACTCGACAGGAGTTATTTTTTTTTCATAAATAGGTGCAGTATGACGTAATGAACCTAAAAACACAAAATACTTACAAATAAGGTGGTTGGAAGTGTCGCCATTTTGTGGAAAACCGTTTGGGCCTGTATCCACCATTCACGACTTATAAGACTATTACTAGTCATTCGTTGACTCTTTGACCGACATCTCTTCTAATCATTGTTCAAACAATAAAATGCTAGTAAAGTAAGTCTCATAAGCCGTAAATGGTAAGTGATACGAAAAAAATTATGGAACAAAAAAGATAGGAAATTTAATTATCTACAATAAAGGGCACAACCATTGTGGGCCTCAAGTGCACGGTTAGGGAGATACAGGCCCAAACGGTTTTTCACAAAATGGTGGCACTTCCACCCACCTTATTCGTAAGTATTTTGTGTTTTTAGGTTCATTACGTCATACTGCACCTATCTGTGAAAAAAAATAACTCCTGTCTAGTTATGCATTATGGACAAGAGTAACTCGCTCCCCGATTACCTGTACTATGACTCTATCAAAGACATCAGGATTTTCGAGAAAAAAAAAATTTTGATCCAATTTTTGAGGTGGTCCGTCGTGCCCCGCCCTCCCCTACTACACTATAATATCACTGCGCTTATTCTTGATTGGTCGGTTCAATCATGAGTGGTATAGCTTGAGTAATATACTATACTCAATATTCGACTAGCACTGAACTACTGTCACTGCCATTTTTTCATAGCTCAATGGCCTGTCACGTGAAAGCATCGCAGGTAAAATTGATCGATTAATTACGAATACCATCCTCAAAAAATCAGTTCACTGCGAGTGAAAAAATAATGAGCTTCGAAAACGGTGATACGCAGGTTTGTATTTTTCAATACAAAAAAACTATGCATGAAAAATTGATTGATTAAACTCCATCGAGCGCCACGTCCGAGCCTCATTTAATCGTTAAAAAATTCTCCTTTCTCATTGTTTCTCTTGAACGTTTTTTCTATCTCTGTGTCTAGAAATTTGTTTTATCTACAAGTTCTGTTGTTATGGAAATAGAAAAAGTTGGAATTATGAATCAATTCATTTCCATTATTCGGAATGGAAAAAAATGAGATTAACACATAGCAAATAAGGGGGGAAACCAGTTCAGGAGGCCGAAATTTTTGTGCTTTTTCGGGAATTTTTTGAACAGGGAAGGATTAAGTAGACATTGTTTAAACTTGAAGGGTATTTCATTTATGTTTTGAAGTATACATAAGAATTTTTTCAAGTCATTTCCGCCGGAAATAGAGCCATTAGGACGTGCTGTCCATGGACGATTGCCATCTGAGTTTTTTTGCTGGTGGGCATTCCAGAAGTCGCAATTTCGATCTGTCATCGTCACAATTTCTTGTTTTCGTTAACAACATATTTTCCAAGGATATGAACCTGATTGCGATCAAAAAAATTGAAAATTGCATGTTATAGAGGTGTTTGAACACAATACTAGTTTTTCTCAAAACATGACATTGTGTTCAAACACCTCTATAACATGCAATTTTCATCGCTTGGTGTGAGAGATCAGGAGTTAATCCTTGGAATCTCTACCGCTCGCTTCGGCGAGAGTTACCGTTGGTTGCCCGTAACGTGGCTACGTGGCGTTTCTCGTGTGGATGGAGACGTCCGGTATTCTCTGAGTGATGATAGATCAGAAGAATACTGTGGACGGGCTCATCCAGAGGCTATCGCGGAATACCTAATTCCGACTCGTTCTCGCTAGAAGGACTGTGGCCAGATCCACGCGCCTCTACCATAACCAGCACACTGGGTTACCGGGAATGGATTGCCCATGCCATCCATTGGGGTCAGTAATTCCCCGAGTAATTACTACCGAAGGTTCAGCAGGTTAGCCCGAAACCACCCTAAGAGGTTAAGCGGATAGGGACGGCCGGAAGTGTGACGGGACTGGACGAATCCCGTTACAAGGTAAAAGAGAACAGTTCACTCATCTCTGTGATCATTTTAAACAGAAAATTCCGAAGTTTATTGTCAATTTTGTTTCCGAATGGAAGCATTGTAAATGTCAGATTTTTCGATTCCAACTTTTCATCGGAATATGACTCTAAATGATCCAGAATGTCGAGAAATAATATTTTTAAAACATGTCTGTATGTGTGTGGTTGTGTGTCTGAGTGTATTGACATCCATCGTCATTTTCTCTGGAACGGCTATACTTAGCGCTCTCAAAATTTGACAGTATTTTCCCTCTGTATGCAAAATGTTTTCAGCGAAATTTCCGCGGAATCGGTTGAATAGTTTCCGAGAAAAATAGAATTTTTTAAAAAGCGTTCTCTTGAATTTTCTCGATGGAAAATTAACTTCTAGCCCCCAGTCTGGGCTATGATATTCATCTCATTGAAACTTACATTTTTCACTCGGGGTAAATTTTATACTCAGCCTCAGAGACACCTGGTGGCCGCAACTCACACTTTCATTCCATACAACTTGAACTCTATTATAACCTCCTCAACCGAACGGAACCTCTCAGCTGCTACTGCGGAACTAGCTACCGTCATCGATAGAAAATAAATGTAGGGAAGTGACGTCACTACCACTTAGAATCTGTTTGAACAGTGTCAATTCTAACGCAATAATTATCACCAATTAATTATTTTTCTTCACGTTTCATATTTTTCTATCATTTAAGATCATCCTAGTAGCAGGTCCAAACTATGTATTTTTATTTTATTTTTTTCTGAGTTAAGGTACGGCCTCATGCAGGCGTTTTTGACGCTAGCGTTAGCGTCAAATCAGGTCACGTGACACTATTTTGAATTTCCCGCTGCTTAAAAAAATTTCGCGATGAGTCGCCGCGTCAAACAGCAGCGTCAACATGGCTGTTTACAGGAGTTTTGAGCATCAGTAGATGATGAAAAATAGCAATTATTGTCCGAATCTATATTTTTGTCATTTACTGAAACATTTTTTAAGGTTTACATCATCTGAATTCATTATTTTTAATATTTTATGACGACAATATTGACGCTCTTTTTCCAGCGATAAAGCTCAGATTGTTGAGCTTTTTGCTACTTGTCGCTAAATTTCTCATTAGTGGCGGGAAATTCAAAATTGTGTCACGTGACCCGATTTGACGCTGACGCTAGCGTCAAAAATGCCTGCATGAGGCCGTACCTTTACCATAGATATTCTAATGATTCCGATTTTGTAACATTTTAACGATATTAAAACAATATCCACTATAGTAAATTGCTATTCAATAATATTATAAATATTCAATATTTTTGTGGATTAGATGCACGCTTTCCCAGTACCTAGGACTGGGATTGGAGGATCCTCGGATTTCAAAGACCAATATGGCTGTCATGTTTTTATGTCATTAATTGCATTGTTCGTCGCTATATGTCCGGTAACATGCATTTTTCATTATTTTGAAAATTAATAGACACTCTGAAGAACAAAAACACATATGGTTATATAGGGAAAAAATAGGTCTGTAACCATGAATTGTTGCAATGAAACTGAAACTGAACCTCACTTAGCGAGTTTCAATGTTAACTTTATTTTTCTTCAAAATTCAATTTTGGCTTCATTCGTCCGGTAACATGGAATAAACTGAATTTTTCCAAAATCTTCTCATGCTACTCTATCGAAGGTGACTGAAATTGAAAGGGAAGAATAGATTGCCGGAACTACTAGGATTACCTTAACTCATCATAATTGACAGTTTCAAGCCAAAAATGAAAATAAGAAAAATATGCAAGTTTCCTATTAGCCGACTAGAAATTTTGCCTGGCACGCCTGCTGTCACACTTGGTACTGATCCGGAATAAATACGGTTATCCTAATCTGGTACACCATTGTTGCGCCTAATCAAACCCGGATCCGGAATGAATATGGCTATCCTGATCAGATCCTGATCCAGAGTGGGTATGGCTATCCTGATCCGGTACAGCAAGGGCACGCCTGATTAAATCCGGATCCGGTATAGCATGAGCACGTCTGATCAAAGATAGCCTTGATCAGTATCACATCAGGATAGCCTGATTGGAGAATTTCGGAGAGAACGCTAACTCTAATAAGACTGTCCTGGTCTGGCCCTGACATCTCCCGGATTTGGAGAACCTGATTGAGAATTGTGAAAAAATTCTAAGTCCGATCAATTTCTTTTGATCCGGACTTGATCAGGACCATAACAGGTTCCGCGGATGTTTATTAATTCTTATCAACTTTATCAGAAACAGCTAATGGATCATTCTGAGTTTGCCACAGATTCATTATCTACTTCTGAATATTATGAATATCCCTATGGAAGAAGTTCATGTAAATGATTAGAGTGACTCATGCTATGACTGAGCTGTAGTCTAGTGGTTAGCGGGTCAGCTTAGCGTACAGAAGGTTCTCGGATCGAATCCACCCAGGTGCAAATTAATTTCCTAATTTGAAATGTCTAATTTCAGTGAAAAATGTCATCTCACGTGCTGATACAAGGATGAATTGCTTGAAAGTGGATGAATACATCATTTTTTGTTATCAATCAATGTTTACAGTCTTCTGGATCATGTATGGAATTTTTCGTCCGGCACTGATCTGGAATGCCTTATCCAGTCCTGAACTGGAGAACCAAGTCAGGCCGTGAGCTGGAGATCCAAGTCAGGCCCTGAGCTGGAGATCCGAGTTAGGCCCTGAGTTAAAGATCCAAGTCAGGCCCTGAGTTAGAGATCCAAGTCAGGCCCTAACTTGGAGTTCCAAGTCAGGCCCTGACTTGGAGATCCAAGTCAGGCCCTGACTTGACAAAGCGTTACGGTCCAGATTTGGACCGGATAAGGCATCCAAGTAAGGGCCTGACATCCAGAGTCAGGCCAGCCTGATCAGGTCCGGATGAGACCCGGACCAAAATTTCTGGTCGGGTATTTCATTCTTAGATTATTTTTCATTCCGTGACATCCCTTTTCGGTCATAGAAGCGTTCGCCCGAGATGAAAAATTAGAGTCTCTCAGGCGCAGAAGAGACGCATCTCCGAATTAGAGATGGATCTCTATCCGCGCCATCACGGAGACTTTTGCGAGACTCTTCCGCAAGAGCCTCGGCGTCTCTAACTGGGAGATGTTCAGTGAATTTTCACGGCCAATGCATATTTGATTGCACATTTCACTCATTAGTGCAATTAATATATTGCTTGAAGTGAGAATTCTATTCATTATCTGTAGTTTTTTACGCGGATGACACGTAAAAAAAAAAATGAATCGGTTGCGTGGTTCCCGAGATAAATATTGAGTTTTATTCTTTCCGGGACCTGGATTCGAACTCGGAGTCCTCTGATGATTCGCTTTCCTTGATGTCGATTTAGTCCACATGGCTATCCTGAAACGCTTGATAGTGTTTGTCCCTATTCTGGTTCATAACCGTCAATTCTTCCACAGTAATTGTATCTGTAGCAAATACGCTCGAATTATTTAATAAAGAGCATTGATATTCGATAGAAAGTACAGAATCGTCGACTGAGTGATCATTCATTACTGAAAATTACAAACTGAATAACTCAAATTGTTTAAATCGGTTATTTTTTTATTTAAAAAATCAGAATCGTTGATATTATAGTATTAATTTTTTTTTCTCCCATCAATTTAGAAGCGAAGAAACAAAATAAGATGAGTTGTTTTTTTTATGTTCTTTTGCGAATATCTGGAAATACAAGCGAGATGAAGCGATTTTACGTGGAAAAAAGGAACACAGAAAAAGTAGATCCATCCTCGTTCACTTCTTCGCTAATAAATTAAATATTTCAAGGAGAATGAAATCCATAGGAGCTCTTATGAGGAAAATGGATCAATTATAACTAGTAACAAAACAATTAATCGATGCAATAATAATGAGTTAGACTAAGGAAGATGCAAGCTTGACGTAAAAACTATCGGACTTGCGCCTTTTTTACTCAACAACGAACTGATCCCGGAAAAAAATCAGCATGCATGGTCAGCCATTAATCTCATGCATGACCATGCATGGATATTGGCCAGTAATGAGCATGCATGATCATACATGGGCGAGCATAATCATATCTGGCTGGGCAAGAAAAATAATCGCCCATGAATATATATAAAAAAATTGATCAAAATAAGGAAGCAGTTTTGAATCATCAGTAATTTATCTTTTAACGTTTTCCGCTGACAATTACTCGCGATAAGGAATTTTTCTGATGAACTAAAATCTGGCATCACTTGGGCTCGAACCCGGGTCCTCTGCACATCAGGCACGACTTGTTCCACTCTGCTAAGTGATATACTGACTGTCTAGCATGAATTGAAAGGGTTATATATATTCATCTTTATAATTTCAATGATTCCAACATGGTTTGTTCTGTGGCCACAATGAAATAATAATCATTATTTGAACAATACGTGTTAATAGACCTAGACATACCAGAAAGTCAACATGCATGATCATGCATGATCGAGCATGCTGATTTTTTCCGGAATTAATTGAATATACTCCAAAAATTGATTTCTAGAAATCGCTGTATGCACACATGCAAAGCTGTACATGATCAAGCATGATTTGATATGACCATGTATGACTAGAGCTAGAAATTATTCAATACAAATACATTACATTGTAAGTCTCGAATGACCATGCATTACCATATATGGTCATGCATGGTCATGCAAGAATAATTCGAATGCTCTTCCATCAATCATCGACATTCAGGCATGGATTATATGTAGTCATGCATGATGATACAGGACTAGACATGACCAGATATGATCAGAATAATAACAGTTGAATAATTTTTCTGAATGGAAATTCTCATATATATGGTCATGTGTGAGCATAATCAGTCACTTATGGTCATACATGATTGGACATGGCCACCCATATGAATTGCATTAAAGAATATAATTTCTTCAAATTAGCCATGTATGATCCTATTTGGTCATGCATGACCCTATTTGGTCACGCACGATCAGGTATGAACTATGCATGTTCATGCATGGTTCATTAATGCTCAGTCATGGTGCATACATGGTCAACCCTGATCATGCTTGAAGACTTTCCTGTGGATGAAAATACTCATCATTGCTCATACATGATCATGTATGACAGTGTATGCGTCATGACTGAGCATGCATAATTCATGCATGATCATACATGCTTCATAGATGATCATCCATGCTCCATGCATGATCATCCATGGTTCATGCATGATCCTACATGGGTCATGCATGATTATACATGATCATGCATGCCGATTTTTTCACGGGATACATCAGAAAAAATTCTAAATCCCCGTCTCTGGAAAGGAGACGTAGAGTATCGCAAGTATCTTAATTATGCAAATTGTGAATGAGATACTTCCAAATACTCGAATGTCCGGTCACGATGGATCACAAAAATAGATCGAGTCTCGTGAAGACGCATCGGATCTCCAAGAGACGGTAGAGAGTCTCGTGGAGACGCAATCGTCTTTGGGAGACTAATTTTTCATCTCGGGCGTTCATGAAAATTTCAGCTGAACTCAAATGGAGAGAAGTCTCAAATTTGCTTGAGTCTAACTTCTAATCTATTCAGGTTATATTCGTTCCGACTCATATTATTGCATAATGATGGAAATTGAAGGATTAAATGAATCAATTGGATAAAAGAATGGAATGAATTGAATTAATTGAAATGCACCGGCTTCTAGAAAAAATTTGGAGGTGCCCGGGATTCTTCGATAATGAAAATAAAAGGGAAGTCATTGAGTTTGATAGCATCTGTTGTTTCGATTGAGGGAAAACTAAAGCTGATGAAGAACTATTAATAAATGAAAAAAAAGTCAAGTGTTGGCAACGTAAATTGAATCCAAATATGCACTCTCAATTTTTTCGTTAAATTTTATTTTTTCGATATTCGTTCTGTATTTTTTCATTTCCATTTTTTTACTCGGCTTGCAACCAATTTCCGTAGCAGATGACGGGAGAAAAAATTTATCAATCCAGAGACTTTCAACCGCATGTGAAAATGAATTGAGAAAGAGGTAAAAAAATAGATGAGTATGGAGCAGCATGAATTGGTCAATGTGGATATTTAGTTGAGAAAAATATACGAATTGATTGACAGAAGTATAGGATATAATTGAATGACTACGCTCCAATTTCCACTGGGATTGTTTTTTTCCTCGTTACGTTTTTTTTCTGTGTTGTATTTTCAGGTAATACGAAAGTCATGTGAGCATTTCCTTCCAGAGAGATGGGAAATTTCCCTCTAATTTCCATGCATCAAAAGATTTATTTGAAATTGAAAATCCTCGACAGCCCGCCGAGCGAAATAGTCTCCCAGTTTCCCGATCCCAAGAAAATTAGTTTTCATTAAATGATTCAAAATCTATTGGAGAACGGGAAATTCTTGTAACAATTTTTTTTGTACTTCTCAATTTCCGTTCTCAAAAAGGCAATAAACAAGCAGAAGTGCTACTCTCTGTGCGTTATTTACAAACCCCACTCCTTCTGCGACATTTAATATTTTGCCAATTCGATTGGCAAAACGCTTCCGAATGGAATTTCAATGACAATCAATCAAAACGCTATTTATATCCGCCATTGCTAAAAAAAACGTGATTTTCAAAACATATACGCACGTATACATTCCTGGAAATATTGCTCCAGACTGTATCGATCTGTTCAGGATTCCATCTGCGGTACTTCAAGTCTATTTAAGGCTTTACATATCAGCTCAAAATAATCGATTGAATTGCAATAATGTCATATGATACATGATCATTCAATATTAGATGGAAACTGAGATCCTACGATAAAACTTAAAAATTACAGTTCGGGTTTCAAATACGATTTCTATTCCTTCTGATTGTCATCAGAATGAAAATGTGCACATTTTGTAGAGGAAACTGTCTATTTTCGAATGGTAAAATGAAAAATAGTAGTGTTCCTATGGAAAAAACAGAGAAAAACCGTAATTTTTGGAAAACTAATTTATCGAACACTCTTATAAGAGACTTCTTCTGAAAAATCTGGAATTTTCACCAATTGTGGAGCTCATTGAGATGAATCTTCTAAGTTGAACTTGAATGTAATTGCTTGGATAGTTTCGGAGATATAACCTCTTTTCATAGAATAGTTTTTTGGCAATATCTCAGAAACTACTGGAGCGATTTCACCCAATTTCGATACGAAACTTTTCGTTCATTAGATGCACAGACTGACGAAATTTGAAGTCTCTAGCTCGAATATTCTCCGAGCTATCGTGGCGACAAAATTCAAAATAAGAAACACTGTAATTGGAATTATCTGCAAACGAAAAATTGCAGCCGAATATTCCCCGAGTGAAAATTGTGAGTTCAAATGAGATAAATTTCATCGCTCAAAGTGGGGGCTGTAAATCAATTTTTCGCGGAGAAGAATCGAAAAAAAGACTTTTCGAAACTTTGATTCTTCTCGGAAAGTACTCAACCGATTTCGCTCAAATTTCACTGACAGCAATCTGCATAGGAAGGGAAAATACTATTAAATTTTCAGGTCGCCAAGTATCTACCGTTCCGGAGCAATGGGTTGATATCTGTCACACACACACATACAGACATTCTAAAAAAATGTCATTTCTCGGCATTCTGGAACATTCTGAGTCATATTCCGTTAAAATCTTGAAATTGAAAAAAATCGCGTTCACAATGCTTCAATTCAGAACCCAAAACTCTCCATCTCCCCTAGATTCCGAGGAATTCTTCAAAATCTGAATCACACGATAGGATTTCGGTTGGCCACTTCTCAATGTTCGATAAATAAGAAAAATAATAGTGAAGAATCATGAACGCATGAATTTTGAACACCCAAAATTCCTCCAACGGACTCGCTAATGAAATCCACCACCTGAGAAGAGACAAAAAAGCGAAGAAAAAAACAGGTTCTATTAAAATAATGCATGCATCAAGAGAATCAAGAGAAATGGGTTGATACCACGGGTGCTTATGAATGGGATCGTTTAAATGATTCCTAATTATTACGGTATAGGTTATACGGCGAGGCATATCAGGGTTTATAGTCAACCGAGTGGATAATGTATGCCTGGGTGGTGGAAAATTTACATATTCATAGAGACCAGTGGGCGAACAGTAAAGGGGATGATACACTGTGTTTCAGAGAGGGGTGGGGAAAGAGTGAGAGGTGCTGATAAATATGGTAGAGGAAAATACAAATTACACGCGCTTTTGTCATTTTAGTATAGAGAGATGATAGAGATAAAGAAATGGTTTTTAAGAAGCCTTCCCATTCCGGAACCATCACAAAAAAAAGTACCTTGCTCAAGTGACATTTAAAAAAGGAATAATGGGCAATGCTCATAGTACCATGAACCAAAGTAGTCTGCGGCATGAGAAAATAAGTATTTGAAATGTTTTTTTTTGTTAGCAATTTAATATCTTTCATGAAACAAATAATAGCGATTCATTATATTGTTATCTCCATGGGAGAATGAATGGGGCACAAACACTTTTATTTCATTATTGAAAATTGGGGTGGTTTATTTATTTATTCAATCACAGCGATGTGTCTGATCTGAGGTCTGGAATTTGCCTCACAGTCCTATTTTGTTACTTTTTATTGCTTCCGGAGGGAGACATAGTAAACGCGATTGTTTTGATTTCGAGATTTCATCAGAATATGACTAAGAATGTTCCAAAACGCCGAGAAATTACATTTTTTTAAAATGTCTGTACGTGTGTGTGTGTGTGTGTGTGTGTGTGTGTGTGTGTGTGTGTGTGTGTGTGTGTGTGTGTGTGTGTGTGTGTGTGTGTGTGTGTGTGTGTGTGTGTGTGTGTGAGAGACAAATATCAGCCCATTGCTCCGGAACGGTAATACTTGGCGACCTGAAAATTCAACAGTATTTTCCCTTCCTATGCAAATGGCTGTCAGTGAAATTTGAGCGGAATCGGTTGAGTACTTTTCGAGGAAAATAAATTTCCGGGAAATCGTTCTTTCGATTTTTCTTGTCGAAAAATTGATTCACAGCCTCCACTTTGAACAATGAAATTCATCTCATTTGAAGTCACAATTTTCACTCGGGGTAAATTTCAATTATAGTGTTTTTTATTTTGATTTCTGTCATCACGATAGCTCAGAAAATATTTGAGTTAGAAACTTCAAATTCCGTCAGTTTGTGCATCTAATGAACGAAAAGTTTCGTATCCAAATTGGGCGATATCGCTCCAATAGTTTTTGAAATATTGGCGAAAAACCATTTTATGAAAAGAGACTATATCTCCAAAACTATCCAAGCAATTACATTCAAGTTTGAACTGAACGATTCATCTCAATGAGCCCCACAAATGGTGAGAATTTCAGATTCTCCAGAACAAGTCTCTTGTGAATGTGTTCGATAAATTAGTTTTCTCAAAAATCAAGGTCTTTCTTCGCTTTTTCTCTAGGAACACTCCTATTTTTTGTTTTACCATTCAGAAGTAGACAATTTCCTGTATTGAATGAGCCCATTTTCATTCTGATGACAATCAGGAAAAATAGAAATCCTATTTGAAACCTGAATTTCAATTTTCAAGTTCCAACGTAGGATCTGGGTTCTTATCTAATTGTTACTTTAGAACTATTGTTTCCAATAATTCTGAAATAGCATGGATTTTATTATTTTTCCTGTTTTGAGCCTAGTTGAAAACCAATAGCTCGGGATAGGAAAAAGGGAGTTTTTGCGTCTGATTATATCCAATAGGGTGACAAGGTAAAAATAACGTAGATTTTTGATAATAATTTGATCTATATTTGCTCAATAAAAACTATTCTAAACATTTTACAAAAATAATTATTTACATTCTTCAATTGATTCTTGATAAATTCGAATTCCAACTATTCAGTTTTAACAATGACGATTACGACACTTTTATAAAAATAATAATTCAGATCTTTAATTAGTCCCTAGCGGTTTCTTGATCACGGTGAAAATTTAGTGAAAAAGTCGTTAATTGACCGTGACTTGATTATACCGACAAATCACCGTACATTCACCGTCGAACGCCAGTCGTTGTGCCGTGCATGAGTAGTGCGTTCGTGCTAATTCGGCACCATACAATGACGGTGAGTCGACCAGTTTTCCACCGTTATTCGACCGTTATTCTTCTAACGATCGATGGTGACTTGCTGGTGAAACGCGAGTGAGTTGTCGGTAAGGTAGGAGTGAATAGTCGGTGAATCGCCAGTGGCAAATTTATTTCAGTTTTCAAATATCATTTTTTTAATGTTTATAAAGAATTTTGTCCTTGATACTACCGCGTGAAGTGCAATTGTTAATAATGAGCATATATAAAACATATAGAAAAACACTCGCTCATTTCATATAAGGATGTAAAAATCGTAAATTTGAATAATTAATGGCGAATGCACGGTCTGTTAGTGAATTTCTGCTTAATTTGAGGGTTTAAAATTCTGACAACATTTGAAAATCAGCTTTTCCGTGATTACTAAATTATTTTCGATGATCGAACCAATTCTATTGAATTCAATTTTTCTAAGTTAGAAAGACACTGATCAATATATGAGCATCAAAATTCCTTATGCAAGTATGTGAAATGCGAATGGCCGAGACGGTTAAGGAACAGGCTCACATTGTCAGGGTCCCGGGTTTGGGCCCAACCGAGTGCAATTTTTTTTTTTTTTTTCGTTGAAATCTATTATCAATGAAGAATTGAGTAATTGAGGTGAATAATACTGATATATTATGTTCATATTATATCAATATGAATGATGTTTATATTAGGAGACGAATTCTATTCATATATTAGATCTATTTCCAGTTCACGATAGTTCGCCAGTCAAAGTCCCGTGAATTCACGGTGAGTTGTCGGTAAAACGGCAATCTTCTCACCGTTGACTCACCAAGTATTTCTGGTAGATGCCGAGCGAAAGTTTTGCACAAACTCACTACTTATTCACCGTGAAAATACCAAACTCCAATCGGTTTATGACTGTTTATTTCCCAGCAAATCACCGTCAATCGTCAGTGATTTGACCGTGGCCAAGAAACCGTTAGGGTATTCTCAAATAAAATTTCTGTTTCAATTATTTAGTTTGCTCAATGGAAACAATTCTCAAAATTGTGGCTCAAATGAAAATTCAATTTCTCAATTAATTTTCACGTAAATTTCGATCCCAATCATTCAATTTTCTCAATAGACATAATTCAAACAGAATAAAACAAATTTTCATAATGAATCCGACGGGATTCTTTGAATGTTGCTTTTCCCGAATAGAATCAATTCCTCATTTAAAACAATGAACCTTGAATAAAATAATTATTTTAATAAATCCGACAGGATTTTTTGACTTTCACATTCTCAAGATTTGATTAATTTTTCATTTAAACCCAATTAAAATTAAATAAAATATTTTTTTATAATGAGTCCGACAGGATTCTCCAAATTTTACATTTTCAAAATTTTACCGATTTTCCGTTCGAACATAATTAAAATTGAATGAAACAGTTCTTATAATCAAATTTGATTTTATCTAAAAAAAAATTATTTATCGAATACGCGGAATCTGCGCGCGCAGTATCCACTTATTTTTCTAAATTCTTTTTTTTTTTACCCAGCTTTTTCTGTTTAATTCCTCCTTTTTTTAAATTTGATTTTCTCTCGTTTCTCTTCGTCTTTCCTTCACTTGGAATCCCCTCAATTCTTCAATCAAATCGGTTTCATTTCTTCTTTTTTTTCACACTCAGAATTCGTTTTATTTCTTTCTTCTTCTACACTCAAAAATCCCCAAAATTTTCAAAATTTAATCCGTTTTATTTCTCTCTTCTTCTCACGCAAAAATCCCCAAAATTCTTTTATAAAATCCTTTTTATTTGTCTCACTTTTCACACTCAAAATTCCCACAATAGTCCAACAATTTTGTTTATTTCCGGGCCTAACTCAATTACCTCGATGCCGCGCTCCAATTAATTCGGGAAGGAAATGCATCGCTCCTCGCGAGTGCGTTGCTCCTTCCTTACCTAATTCCCTTTTTTTTCAACAGTGGGGTCAATCATGTGACAAAAATCACATATGATTTGCACCCCACTTATTGAAGAGTGAGAGAATGTTCGAGATTTCTTTCTGTTACCAAAGCATTGCAATTCAATGCCCTTGACAATCAGAAAGGATGAGTGAGAGAGAAAGAAGAAAGCATCAAGTTAAACTGCGTTTTCAATTTATGTTTTCCCTTTCTCTACTCATTTTAATAAAATAATCTAAGAATCGATATCAGACGATCCGTGATATTCACACCGGACGTCTTCTATCTTTTAGAACAATGGTGAATGATGTTCACCATTGTTTTTATTAATTCTTTCATACGAAACGAAAGGTGTCTTCCGTTTCGAATAATTTACGAAAAAAATAAAAATAAAGGAAAACGTCTCAGCTTTTCTGGACGTTACATAATATAGAATTTTTATGTATCATATTACATTATTGCAAGCTGATCAATTATTTTGAGCTGCGATTTTGAGTTCCAAGTTGACTTCAAGTACCGCATATGGAGTCCTGAACAGATCGATACAGTCTAGAGCAATATTTACAGGAAAATATAAGTGTGTATTTGTTGTGAAAATAATCCTATTTTTCAAGCAATAGAGAAGATAAATAGCGATTCGATTAATTATAGGTGTTACGTTTCGTCCTTCCTAGGTTGTCTTACAATCTAGACGCACGGTCCCCTTTCGGTTGTCTTGTGGTATTCCTCAGCAGCTCTCCGGCTAGCTCGATGTTCGAGAGCTCACCGGTAGGTTCCACTCGGCTTTTGGGATTTTCAGGTGTTATTGGGAGATCTCAAAGGATAACGAATGATGTAACTGGTAGACTTGGTTATATAATGTTCAAACTGATATCAAGTAATACAAAAGTTAGTTTTGGGTCCACTCTCGGAGCTAATTATACGCGATGTGTCTTTTTCGAAGTCTTTCTGCGGTCTGAGGAAAAAGGTCATCCTCTCTCCTTTGCCACATCGCCAAAAACGCTTCATAAGCATTCTCACGCTTTGGCCAGTTTATTTCACGTGAAATAAACTGGCCAAAACGAACTTCCATAGTCGAACAGCTCTGTAAGAGGAGCTGGACTCGTATTCGCGACAACAAATGCTTAATTCGCGTTTTTTCGCCAAAGCTAAGACTCTTCGTTGATTCTCTTCAAAATACGGATTGAAAATATGGGATATGAGCGATGTGTGGGTTCACCACACGTCACAATAGGTAAAATTCCATTTGGAAGCATCTTGCCGATCGAATTGGCAAAATATTATATGTCACACAAGAAGTGGGGTTTATAACGCACAGAGAGTTGGGCTTCTGCTTTTTATTTTCAAGAAGGGGGGATACATCACACTAGTCCCCTTCACAAAAAGAGTTGCCGCCCCGGCAACCACTCCAGGGACTATTTGAGATATTGCAAATTATCGTTTCGATTATTAATTATTTATTTAACCTTGAATAAAATCATTCACACATTCATTCAAAATTTGAATATCAAAATATACTACGACGACTATCAGTACTTTTAATGTTAAGATATAACTAATTATTTATCATTAGAAGCAATTTGATTTCCTGGGCCCAGTTATTGTTAACTGATTCTTATTGATTTGTTAACTACAGATTTTAACCCCTCAAGTACAGGGTCCATGAATCGTATCGACCCATTTTCTTGTCTTATCGGCTGGGGTCCATACGTCGTATGGAATCTCTCTTAACATTAAAAAATAATTTCCTGAAATACTATCACAGATATAGAAATTAGAAAAATTGTTTTGAGTAGATAATGGAACTGTGTTCGAAGTGGTAGATTTTTTTTTGCAATATTTTTACCACTTTTTTTTAATAAACAAAAGTTGTGGGCTGAAATTCTACGCTTGATATATTCAATCATCTCGTCTATCGGAAGAATTTCTTTTGAAATTTCAGAAATTTTTACTCAAATTACTCTGTAGGTTAGTCTATAAAATGGCGCAATGCAAATTCCAATTGGATTGATAGTGAGTTTGTTATAAATGAATTTAGCGTGCAAGACTAGTTCAGCAACTAATCATCTGATAGGATTAAAATTGGGCTTGAAAATTCACTAAATATTTCTATAACGCAGAATCTGAGAAAAATTGATATCTCTCTAGTATCTCTATGGAGAACCAATGCAATCAATGCAAATTTTTCCATAATTTTTTGATGAAGCGTTCACGAGACGTTGCGCATTGAGCAGCGTAGTCTGATCGTCAGATAGCTCCCGATGGGACAGGCCGCAGCGTATGGATCCAGCATTTGAAGGATTAATCAATCAATACTACAGATTAATTACAGTTAAGGAAGGAAGTTGATATTCGAGTGATATTGTTAATTACGAAAAACAACAAAATTATAAGTCAATTAATCCCCGACGATCTATTGACCATCGGTCTCTCGCTAACCACGGAAAACTACAAAATTTCAAGTCAGTCAACAACAAAATTAAAATTCAATTAGCGGCTGCCGATCTGTTAATCACAAATCTTCCGTTAACTAATCTTGAATGCCACTGGGACTTGAGAAGCTAGATGTAAATTCGTTATTGATTAAAAGAAAAATTGATTGAAGTTCAGTGGCGCAGATCAAGGCTTTTTGTAATGAGTTTACGTGTTCAGATCTCAAAGTATACTCTATGTGTTCATCGTTAATTCCATTGAGAAAAGCGAGACATGCAAGCTGATCATGATTTTCTTCCGGCATATTGAAATGTGCAAGACAAGAAAGACGTTCAATCTTTTCGCGAACGTTCGAAAATCTTTCCCTTATTTCTGTTTACAGGTTTGCAGTGCGTTGAAATACATCCGGGATGAATATCTCTCATCAAAACGTTCAGTTAAGAGTTTTGAGATTCTCTTTAAATTTCCCTGATCTTCTATGGGAAGCTGTTCTAGAACGATTTGAGCTCTTCCGCGTAGTCTAGTCAAGAGATGCGATGCTTTTTCCTCATCTGTTCAATCATTACTCTTGGCAGCAATTTCGAAATGAGTTTTGTATTGTGACCATGATTGTGTTCCATCATAGGTATCTGGTTGGATTGTATTTCTCGAAGAAAGAGATAATTGGCTTGGAGTTGATGAAGATTCACGTAAGAGGTTAGTGGTGGAATCAAAAGCAGAATTCAATGCATTAGTAATACTAGAAGCCATATTATCTAGTTGGGGAGGGGAAGCAGGTGAGTCCTCCGCAGTGGCTCCTGGTACAGCATGAACCTCAGCGATTGTTAGAGCTGGAACGTTCGTTGCGTTTCGTTGAGATGACCTCTGGATACCTGGCTGATTGTATTGGTGGAGTTCACTATAGGTCTCAGGGGATTGTGCAGTTCTTCTCGGAAAATGCGTCGTTTTTCCTCCCAATCTTGATGAAGTGATTCTCGAATATTTGTGATAACTTCTCTCTGGGCTCTCTGTTGCTGTTGTTGAATCTCTCCGCGGAGTGCTTGTCTCAGATCGCTAATTTGATTCAAAATTCATGACCTCATCCCATTATTTAATGCTGCCTCCTCCGCTGATGAAAATGGGCGAAAACGTGAAATTAATGGGCCATGACGAAGATTTGTTGAGCCTTGTGGAGTCGGTCATTTTCGTCTTTTTCTTCCTTGCAACATTTACTCTCTTTTTTTTTCAATTTATTTATTTGTTATTGATTTTTTTCATTCATTTGTTCATTGATTCATTCAATCCGTTCATTGATTTATTCAGTGTGTCTCGTTTTTGCTTCCGAATGGAAGCATTACTATCGTGAAAACTTTCGATCTAGATGTTTTTGTTGGGAACTACTTAGAATGATCCGAAAAGTCTAAAAATCATATTTAGAAAAAATGTCTGTGTGTGTGTGTGTCTGTGTGTATGTCTGTGCACACACATATTATGTTTCAATAACTTCTGAAGTTTTATATGTAGGATTCTGAATTTTTTTAGTATATTCAGGTCACTGAACTCTCCACTTTAAGCCCTTTTTTTTATTGGATTCGGTTTAGTAGTTTTTGAGATATTCACAAATTTCTAAAATTTGTATTTCACCAAAATTTTCAAAACTTCTGAATCGATTTCGCTCAGATTTATAGGCTGTGCTGGCAATCATATGAGTTAGCTCGCTACAGATTCTCATCTATTGATTGATGATAGTTTTTGAAAAATTTTAATTTTAATGATTCTTCCAATATAATTCTTGTTTGCACGATAACTAAAAAGATATTTGAGCTGGAGACTTCCAATCTGGTAAATTTATACTTCTAATAACACTGGTGCATGGGATTGCTCGTGGGCATAATTGATTGAAAAGTTTTTGATGAAGGAAATTTTTTCGGTTTCAAAAAATTTCAGTTTTTCAAAAATATCTCCAGTTTTATCAGTCGTACTGATTTGGGCTTCGTCTCAAATGGAAGGTGAGTTCATTTCCCATTGATTCAGATATCTGTGAAAAAAATGGTTGATTTTTCAAATAGATATAATGTTAAAAATCCTGGCAAAGTTATCGACCGAGCCCGGGTTATCAGCCGATCCGCGGGGCATCAATTAGTTCAATTGATGCCCAATCATCACCCAGGGCGTCATAGCCATCTATGTAGCCTATCGTCTCATTCTGAGACCTTCTTCTCACCGTAGCCGCGAAACAGTAAAGACGTGTTTTCGCGTAATCCGGAAATCATCATGAAACTTAAATAAAATGAACGCATCAGTGCGCGATATTAACGGTCGCGTTACTTAAAATTAATAACTTGCTACACGAAGCTAATTCACATTAACTTCGTACATGCATCATCAACAAACTCAGTGTTATTAATTACCAAATAATAAAGACAATTATCGGGACATTAACTTCAGTTAATTATTATTAATTACATCAATTGCTAGACACCACGCAGTCAGTGCATTATCTGAGAAATTATCTAGCATTTCAATGTAAGACCGGCCTTACAACCCGGCAGGGAAATGCGATTATTGAATATTAACGAACGTTATCTAAATATCGAATTAAACTAATGTTAATTATCACGAAGAAACTCAGTTAATTATCATTGCTAAAATATCGAAGTTATCAGACAATTATCATAAAAACTTTCGCTAGACGAATTATCTACAATAATTCGTACGTGCATTATCAATAATCCTTCGGATTATTAATTAATCTAGAGAACTTTAAATCTCGCGAACATTATCAATGAAACGAACAATTGAACATTATCAGTAAAAATACCCGTGTAAATATTGTAAATATTCTTCGAAACTGATCATTAAAAATCTGTGATATATTTATCATAAATCACATGTGTCGTATAAAGTTATTTCAAGCATGCAATTGTCGAGATAAATCCTGAATCAGCTCCTTGTATTCCCTTCCTGCCGCAGCCAGGCGAAGAGAGTACGAGCCTATCTTAATACAGTCCACTAAATTGAAGATCATCAAAGTAAGTTATCACGTCCACACGATAAGTAACTTCGGTGGACGTCCGAAAATCCCCTGGATTTTTAACATATAACGTAGAAATTGATTTCCAGAAAACGAGCTATGAGTGTTCAAAATCTGCCTAATTTTGAGGTCAATTCTGAGTAGAGAATTTCGATGCAGCTCGCCGAAACCCTCGATTTTCTCACTTTAGTGGACTGTATAGTAATTAGCTGCTGAATGATTATAAGGAGTTTAAGTGGATTTTCTCAAGGATATTTGACATGTGGTCTATCAAAAATATACTCTTTAATAAATAACGTGACAAGATACAAATATTCAATGATAATTTGTCCGCACTGACTTTAGATAATGTCCCTTTGTAATAATTGTCTATTTGTTTTCTCACTATTAATGTTTGATAATTCACTCTTCATTAATCCCGGTTGTGACGGTTTTCACTGTCACAGAATCAATAAAAATTAGAAGAATTAATTAATTTCATGAAAATCATGGTAATTGTCGCAATTCGCGGTGCCCGGTGAGGATAGGGCTCAATTGGAGTCAGAATAGCACATGTCCAGAGTGAGGTCAACCAATTTTTGTGTCCTCACTAATTGTTTTTGTTTCTTTTGTCAAAATAACTCCGGAAAAACGGAGAGAAAGTCAAGAGTCAGGACTGGAGAGGATTTTCTCGGATCCCGTAGAGGAATCAAGGATATCAAGGACAATCAGGGAGGAGCCTGGATAGAAGCAGCATCCGATTGGTTGGCCCAGCAGTAGCCAACACTAAGGGACGTTGGCCAACAGCGAGGGAAGCTAGAGGTCACCAGGATCAACTTTGGAGACAGTGAAAGAAAAGACTAAAAGTATCAGTGTAAAAAGAAAAGACTGAAGTTATCCGTTGTATACGATTGTCAGGAAAATATTGTCCAAGTTATTGTAATTATTATTTGAAATTATTTGAGTGGAGGAATCGCGGGGAATTCTCAGAATTCACGTAAACTTAGTGACGTTGGGGCAAGTAGTGGGGGACTCACGCAATGATTGGTTGGGTTGGGCCTCGGCTCTACCGAAATTAAGCGAAAACTGCCGAGGGAACCCGACGCCAACTCGTGGGAGAGAAGACTCGTTCTTCTTCTCCCGGGACACCGTGGCGATCACATCGTGTGCAGAAAAGTCAGAAAAACGTATAGAGAAATTCCAGAAAAATTGTAAAGAATTACGTGAAGTCAAATAAAATAAGAAAAAGTCGACACGGAGGAAAGGAAGCACGGATGAAGTGAGGTACGCGAGTCCCCGCAAAATTATAATTTTGAGTTAGCACAATTAATTTTACAGTAAAGATTAAAGGTCAAGAAAACGTCGAATTAGCGTCTGTTTGAGGTGTTTCCACCCAAGCAAGATTGAAGTTATTTTTGTTTATTCTGAGTTGCATTTGAGGCTAATAATTAGGGTGGAATGCTTATCGTATTCTACACAACAAGATTCCTATTTTCTCTGATGAATGTACATATATTTTTCTCTTTAAATATACCTGATTATTCTTGTTTAAATCGAAAATTTCAGGAGTTTTGCGTAAAGTTTTTCACTTATTCCGAATACCCAAAGAGAGGGTAGCGTCCCCTCTCCCCCTTGGAATAACATAAGGGTCTCACTTAAGAAAGCGGGTTAAATTAACGTATTTTTGGGGTTTGCAGCTTCATTAAATTCACAATAAAACTTGGGGGATTTGTCGTTTTCCCCCAAATT
Source organism: Aleiodes leptofemur (assembly GCA_963942555.1). NCBI lineage: Eukaryota > Metazoa > Arthropoda > Insecta > Hymenoptera > Braconidae > Aleiodes > Aleiodes leptofemur. The sequence goes on from OZ012621.1 coordinate 7,918,490, forward strand.
TGTGGAATTCTGCAAAAACGACTGGCGCCCATTTTTTCAACAAGGCAAATTAATTGGGAGTAAATTGGGTAAAAATTAGAGGCGTAATTTTGGGTTGATTCCAAAATATTTTCAGTGCCTTTCACAGTTGGCTCAAGGTCAGCTGAGCCAGCCGTTACACGGTGTGACAGGATAAATAAAAGAGTCGATTTCCACCGTCATTTGACAATTGATAATCACTATATAACATAATTGACGAAGATCATAAACTTTCGATTTTCATTAATTTCTGCGTTGTCAAAATAATACGCTCACGTAACGGCAATAGCGCCATAATGAAAATGCCAATTTCTATTGGCGAATTAAGGAGGTTCCCAAGGACCCGCGGAGCTCAACTTTTAAAAAGATTTCCCTATGTAGAATACTATAGATAAAATAATATATGGTTGAGGCACAGTGTTCCCTTTCCCTGCCATTTATATGCGCAGAAGTTCAAAAATACTCTCATTGCGTCGTTTCTCCGATCTGGCAACATGCCAGACATGCTGTTAGTGAACTCTTCGTAGTTATTGGAGACCACTACGTATTTACGGTCTTTCAAACTTCCCGCGCCGTGGGACGTTGCCAAGTCGCAATCTCCCCCTCTTCAAGTTACGAAAATAACCGTGAAAACCAACAAAAGTACTTGACGTTAACGAAAATTTATAACAAAACTAATACCGCTTGCTTTGGTTATCTTTACAGAAAAATAGTTCTTATATCTTCAATTACTGATTCTCAGTTTTTTAAAAAAATTAATAGAAAATGACTCTTGAAATTTAGTAAAATGTGTGTGAAATCATTGATCGGGAGTGGGTTTACATGTTAAACATACGAATTTCAGTTGTTAATATCTCCTAATTAACCCCCGCAAGGACTATTCAAATAAATTCCTATATATAAAGGGCACTTTTGACTGTGTGTATGCCAAGTTTCAGAAAAATCTATAGAAAAGTGATTTGCTTGGGAACGTCCTTAAGAATACAAAAAAAAACACGCAATTGACGAAAAACAACCGGCTCAAGCCACCCGGTGAGGCTGAGAGCACACACTCCTGTTTCGTAAGCGAACGGTGTCACTTGTGATTTTATTGCAAAATTGTCTTGAAATTAGTTTTCTATGGAATTTATGCTGAATCAAAATTATTGTACGAAGTTAAAATTCATAACATTGGAAAGAAATAATTAATATAAATTGTGGAACTATCATTTAAATTAATTGGGAATATGAAATAAATTCGACAATATTGTAAGTACTCTTCTGCATTTCTCGTCTATTCTTTTGCCTATTTTTGTTTGTATTGTCTTGGGAATTCAATCTTCTCACGGGACATCCCAATCGAACCCGAATCTTCGTAGTTTATCGTCAAAGTTAATGAGTCAAATTGTCAATGCATATTTTGTTAATTTTATATAAATTAACTGGCGCTCAACAAAATTAAATTCATCGTCAAATCTTGAGCCCCGACAGCCTTTGACCCGGGCCGCCTCGGGTGTAGCTTCTTTACTCGCATTAAAAAAATAATAAATCTACAAATAATTTATATTAAAGAAAGAAGCTGTCTCAACGGTTGTCAGTCGTGATTAATTGCAATTAGATAATTAACTCTTTAGATAATTCTACTCAAACCGTTAAACAATTGAGTTTAATCGCCATGTGGTCTATCGACTCGGCATCGGTTTTATCAGCACTTCATAGTTTTCACATGATTTTAAAGATGATGTTTCACTGATGAGTTTCACGCGAAGAAGAACGATAATTCGTAAGACCACGCCAGTGGTCCTGGTGTCGATATAGGTAATTATCTCATTTTGATTGACCTTCTGATCCCGCAGTAATTCAGGATCAGTCGGTAATCTAGCTACTTTTTCAAAAATGAGTAATTGAAAAATCGATAAAACTAAGATTCGAATGATATAAATTGATGTAAAATGATGTTGCACGTCGCCACGCACAAAAGATAATAAGAATATTTTAAGTTTAATATTATTCTCAGAAATACACTCAACAATTTTCCCCAACATCTGGCGAGCAGCCTTCTCTGCACTTCCTTAATCCTACCTCAATAAAACACTAAAATGAAACGTTCAAGACACTCACGAAACCTCTCCTCTTTCCCAAAAATGATTCATCGTTAATCCCAAGTAAGAAAATCATTTCTCCTCGTTAATCCCATGCAATAAAACTCCAAAAGAGTTTTTGGGTCCTCGTTAATCCCGTGCAATAAAAACTCCAAATGAACTTTGGGTTTTTCCTTGGGTCGTTTATGACCTGCAGCTGCAGCTAACATCGTCGACACTATCCCTACGCATACCCCCACTCTAACGTCTTTGAACATCTGCCTTACTTGGGGAAAGGCCCACTAGCAACCAATAGGAAAGTTAGCCGCCCTACCCTCAAATTTCCGACCAATGAAACCTAAGTCCCCTCTAATGAAAATTTCAACCCCTCCAACAAAAATTGTGCATTCTAGGCACATAAATACAGCAGTTTTAGAATTTTAAGATCAGTAACGAATACATCCTCTAAGGAGAACAACACTTGTACATATTTTAGTAAATAAAATCTAAGTCTTGTTTTCAAACACTTGTATTCAATCCAAGTCTCCTAGTCTCCAAGTCAACCTTTCCTACCCAATCACATCTCACACATTTGAATTAGCTACACAAAGAATCAATTCGGCGTGTAGCAGTTTCTCTCAAGGTATCTCTGAGAAGGTCAGACTCTTGGAACTTACAACTCCAAGGGATTCAAACGAATAATACTTTGAAAAGAAACAAATGATCTTACCTTGCATTTAAGATAACAACCAGGCTGCTACGACTGATAGAACCGAAGATATGTCCGGAAAGGTGAAGTTCTTCAAAACTGAAAAAATTTCCTCCAACAAAAACTTTTCAATCAATGATGCCCACAAGCAATCCCATGCATCAGTGTTATAAGGAGTATAAATTTACCGAATTGGAAGTCTCCAGCTTGAATTTTTTTTCGGTTATCGTGCTAACAAGATCACCATTGAATAACTCATTGGTATCAAAATTTTTCAAAAACTACCATCAATAAATAGATAGATTATCAAGAATAACGTTGATTAAAAATCGGTTACCTAAGAAACATTGAAAATTGTATGTGTTGAAACTTGGTCAAGGTTTTGGATGCTCAAGGTCAGGAATTTGAAGATTCCCGCCAAGGCATCCATCTTGCCACGTTGGCAGCTTCTCCATCGGCCCCACGGAATCTCCCGAGAGGCCTCGGGAGGTAACTAACGACCGAAGCGGCGTCGGCACTTGCCTTTCGGCTTTCGGCAAGACAACTCGGCTTTCGGTTCTCGGAAAGTAACGAACGCAATTCATCGAACGGTTCAAAATTCATACTTGTTCTTTCGGAAAATTATCGCGTTTTTTGTGCATCACCAAATCCAAAATCACCAATCTTAATTGTTAAAATTCAACAGTAAATTCACCGCTAATGAACCAAATAATTAGTGTAAATAGTTAAGGTTTTTATAATAAAACAAAGAACGCTAGCCATTTCGGCTTAATAAATCGGCATCATTTCATCACCTCGCCAATTTACAGGCTTCTCTACAGGTATTTTCCTGCACCACTCACGGACCTGGGCATCAACGTCGGAAAAATCTCCTCTCGAAATTCACCTAGTTTTTAACAGTATGAATTGATCGATATCCACAAAACATAAGAATGGAATTCGCAATGGAACAGCAATTCGAATGGAATCATCAGGAGATGCGGTAGCATCTCTCGACAAGTACGAGCCCAACACTCTGTCAGGCAAAGGCTACCGCACTCCTATACGGCTAAATAGGATTCGAAAAAATTCAATAATTTTTTCTACAGTCAAAATTTTATCTCGTGAGATGATTTTTCGGTAATATATTGCTTTTACCATTATCTTCGGATTTATGTAAAAAAAAATTGAAAAAACGATATTTCATTATTAATTAAAAACGCTTGCCAGAATTCTTCTCCAAATCGAACTTTCTTTGGGACATTGTAACTGTGTTAGTGCCTCACCGACACTACGTAGAAGTATGCGTCACACAAACGCACGCAGTAAACATCAAACGCGCTTAGCTTTGGATAGAAATATCTCGAAAACTATTGAAAATTTATCGAGACATGCTGGGAATAAAATCTAGGGGATAAATTAACGAATACAATAAGCAAAACCCCGTGCTTGTACGACTTGTAGTTTCCGAGATATATATTTTTTACTGAAGAGTTCAACAATGACGTGCGAGACCTAAGAAAAAATTACAGAGCTTTGATTTTACCGACCGTGTATAGATTATTTTTATTTTTCGCTCACTAATTAGAGCCTCGCACGTTATTTTAGAATTTTTCATTAGAAAAATCGGTAATTCATCAGTTTCACTTTGCCAAATATTACAAAATTTTTAATAATTTTACCGAATTTTTTGAATTAAATTGTTGTGTTTTGATGTAGCAAGGGTCGGTGACAAGATTTCAAGGAAGACAGACCAAATCCTAATTAAATTTTTACCAAAAACAACGAACTTTTTTTGGAAATCAATAACCAATTTTTTCAAAAAACAACAATTAAATGAAATTGAGATTATCACCACGTTTTGCGTAACCCAAGGCCACGACGGGGACGTAGTGGTGCATAGGCCTCGAAAAAACCTATCACGACCTATCCTATGCGACACTCGGGATTTTGATGAAGAAATTTATTGACTCAAACACCGCTCACCTTCATTGAGCATTAAAAATTTTAATTTTTTAACTTATTAGGAGAACAAGTACATAGAGCATTAAAATGCGTACTTTTTCCTCTAGTCAATAACTTGTACACATCGCGTGGAACAATATCAATCAAAAAATACCTCATACCAATTGAAACGAAAGAAAAAAAAAAAAAGCGAAAAAAAATCTCAATAAATTTAATACGGATTAAATGAAACTTCGAAATACTCATCTGAAATTTGGATTTTCCAAAAAAAAAAAACCATTCGCAGTGGTGGCAACTAACTTTTATTACAAAACACACAGTTTTGATGTTTCACTGCAGAGAACCAAAATCATACTGGTCTAGAAAAGGCTCATTTGGTTGAATTACCAAATTTGCCGTTTTCTTAAGACCATTGGTCTCTGTTTATCATTGTGTTTTCACACCAACTGTCTTCGTCAGGAAGAAATCGATTATTTCACGACTACCTCACCTCTCATCATGCCCCCTCTCCCACACTCAATCAAAACAATGAACTCTACTCTCTTTTAAATTTAATATTTTTCTCTATTACTCTAAAATAAAATTTGATTAAGCAAGAATGTTATATTTATTGAGTTGTTGAACACAATGAATGAAATTCAAGTTTTTTGACTCGAAATTCACAACTCCACTGATTTAAAAAAAAAAAATTTTGTAATTATAATTTTCGAAAATAAATCTCAATGCGAGCCTAGAATAGGCGCACTAAACATGACGGATGAAAAAAGTTGCAAAGAAAACGTTCAAAACACTAATTTTCAGTTGGCAGAGCTATACTGCGGAATTACCGAAAAATCATATCTCAGAAACTAAGAGTCGTAGGATAATGAGGTTTTGCTCATTCTGTTCCTTAATTTTTTCTCTCAATTTCATTCGCAGCATGTCTCGACAAATTTTCAATAGTTTTCAAGATATTTCAATTCGAAGTCAAGTCGATCAGCACGCGTCTAGATTCGATTTAATCCATCTCTATTACATTCCTCATTTATAAATAAAAAAAGAAGTGAAATGGCAGAAAAAAAACGCCAGTGCGTTTTAAGAAAAAACGTCGACAAGTACGCGCTCCGATTTTATTGGAAAAAAAAATATGGAATGAGAATAGTACAAGTCCGGCGATCTACCTGTGCATTACTTTCTCAAATTAATTCATCATCTTATTATTCGAATACTAGATGAAATTGACATTGTACAAAGAATTTGAAAAATTGAATAGCAAAGAAATTAAACAAAAGAAACGTACTTGGTGTACCTGTAATTTGTGTTTTCACTTGGTACACCAAGTACGTTTCTTTTGTTTAATTTCTTTGCTATTCAATTTTTCAAATTCCTTGTTCAATGTCAATTGCATCTAGTATTCGAATAATAAGATGATGAATTAATTTGAAAAAGTAATGCACAGGTAGATCGCCGGACTTGTACTATTCTCATTTCATATTTTTTTTTTCCAATAAAATCGGGGCGCATACTTGGCGACGTTTTTTTAAAAACGCACTGGCGTTTTTTTTTCTGCCATTGAATATTAAGTCAAATCAAATTATTAAATACCCTTCTCCTTTTAAAAATGAAAAAAAATGGAAATTCATGTGAAACGATTTAGTGAAGTGGAGAAAACGGAATCCATTCGGAAGCGACTTGCTAATAAATTAGCAGATAAAGCTATAATGATATAGATAATGATGCAAGTTCCCACTTGTTTTAATGCACAAAATGGCAGCCTTCGATAATTCACTCGCGAATGTTCAAGAAAAAAAGCACCAGCTCATTCTTTATGAAGAATGGCAATTTGAAAAAACAATCCTTCGATCAGGCACTACATTAACCATTCAACTAATGATTTTTGTTCGTTTGATTGATTCAAGATGAACCAGTAAAATGTAACGATGGTCACTGCTAAATACTACTTGTAGGATGGGGTACAACTAATATGGCGATAGTTTGGTTTGCAATAATTTTTTTTCTAATTCTCGTCAGAAAAAATCAAAAGCCACTGGAATAATTCAATATTATTTGTTTCATGAAATAAATTAAACTACTGATGAAAAAAAATATTCGCAATAGTCATTCTTTCCTGCTGCTCACTATAGATATATCTTGCAAATTTGCATTCTGAAAAAATAATTAAATATTTTAAAATAGCCAAGTTTACGAAGAGTGAGAACTCTTCCGCAAGAATTGTGTGACAGCAAGGAAGAAAACCGGTATGATGAGTTAGAATCTTCCGTGCTGCCATCTATGGAGTAGGGACCGAACCAAAAGCATATAGGCCCGGTATAGCTCAATTCCACCGTACTGCCACCTTGAAACTAGGGATATATCACAAGTGCCCCTATAGGTAAAAGATGATATTAAAAGAAGGAATCTAATTATAGAAATAACTAAGATAATTAATTGAATGGAATACAGCCATAATAAATAAATAAAAATAAAAAATGAATAATAAATACGAGGGGCAAGTCCGACAAGTGTAGGGAGTAGAAATGGAAACATATCAATATTCCAAACAAAATATGCGAGGTTTTGTTGTCATTAAGGAGGAACATCAGCTTTCGACCTAAAACAAAAAACGGTTACATTTTCATGAAACTTCGAGGACAAGTTCATTAAGTAATCCAAAATATACCATAATTTTTTCGGATTTTTCCACCACCGAATAATAAACGAAAATAATTATCAAAGTTGGAACTTATGTATAGGACGATATGGACAGCGAGGTAATTCAGCGAAATTCCCCCTTTACCACCGCGTTGGTAAACCGGGAATTTTGCTAAATTACCTCGCTGTCCATATCGTCATATACATAAGTTCCAACTTTGATAATTATTTTCGTTTATTATTCGGTGGTGGAAAAATCCGAAAAAATTATGGTATATTCTGGATGACTTAATGAACTTGTCCTCGAAGTTTCATAAAAACGTAAGCGTTTTTTGTTTTAGGTCGAAAGCTGATGTTCCTCCTTAATAGATAAACACAAAACGAATCGTCAATAATCAATCTGAACGAGATGCGGAATGCGTAAATCAAGTTGATCAACGTTTATCCACAGCCTCATCGGATATGACAGACTTAAGTCGATAGAGCTTCAAGACCCCGGGAAAATGAATTATTAATAGATAGAGAACACAAAAATATACATGTCTTAGAGAAAATAATTAATTTAAACAATCACAAAGAACAATAGCCTCGCGCACAATAAAAGGAGTGCACGGGCCGCAGTAGTCTCAGTCTCATCTGAACTTTAAAGCACGACGGAACTCTCTTTTTATAACACTAGCGCCGTCGGCGGCCGCCTCCATTGATTAGTGTAGATTTCTATTTTTAATTTCGAATTTTGATGATTTTATTCTATTCCGTTTTGGTTATATCCCCTAAATTTTAATGATAAGTGACCATGAATGATCATCCCTAGCGCCACCGTCACCTTCGGTGACGTCGTTGATCCCCTTCTCGGTTTTTAATTAACATTTTTATTTTTCAATGTCTGTAATTATTTTCTTGTAATTAACTATTCTGTACTATTTTGTACTTTAATTATTCAAAATGATTTCATCCTTCAATTATTGAATTGATGATAACTAGGGCCCGGGCGTTCCTTTAAAATCCTGACCAACGTGAATATAACGCTGAGTTAAAATTTTCAAATTCATTCATTTACGTCAAACTATCAAACTGACAGCTTATAAATAAATAGAATTCGAGAGAAAATTAAATAATAATAATTATGCGGTGAAAAATTTGTGAGAAAGCTCAAGGTAAGAAAAATACTATGTTTCGCAGGGGGAATTGGGGGGGGGGGGGGCGGGGGGGATTCGTCCAGAACACTTCTGGACGAATTCCCCCAAATTCCCCCAGCAAAATATAGTATTTTCTCGAATTTCCCTGTTTTAGTGATAATTATAATTTTTGTATTTTTGTTAGTATTAAAAAATACCTGCTGACCGGACTTGCAAATGATCGATCTGACTGGTTTGATTGAATTAAAGAGAATTCATCAAGCCAAATCAGAAAATGAGAAAAAATTCAATAATTATTCAATAATTTTCCCGTATGGTTACAATTGATAACAGAAAACAATCAATCCTATTAGGTGGAAGATTATTCGGAGGAAAAATCAGAAAGTTAGCCTTCTCGGATTTGAGATAATTAATGAAAATCGAAGGCAAAGTTCTGCCTCTTCGTGCGTTTCTGTTCGGAGTAATTAAAGTACAGGTCTATCATTTGAATAGCAGTGACGTAAAACAGGATCAGTCGAATTCCTACTGCAGTTCATTTCTGAGTAATATCTCGGAAACTTTGCGAGATAGCAGAATTTCGGATGTGACATTTTTTATGGGGAAAAATTGGAGCTACAAAAAAGTCTTCATACAAAATTTTGCTATCTCGCTTCATTTTCGACAAAACATTCAAGAAAGTGTGGCGGACAAATCGACTTATCTTGCTTCACCTCTCCATGACTAATTTCGATGGATAAGGTTAGCGTATGTACATAATTAGGAATTTTATATTTACGTGCATTTTCTCTAATTTCGACCGCCTACAATTTCCAACTAGGAAGAGGAGGTTACACTGTTCTACCAGTGATATTGCCAATTTAATGTTATCCTCATTGCTTCCATCATCGAAGTGGTAACTGAATGCACTCAGTCGCTCGTCGTATTGTCAAGCGCTCTGAAATTTGCCACATCCACAATGTGCTAACCGATATGAATTCATATTCAAAATATATTTCCCTTGAAATTTTTACTCTCTGAAGTTTGATATTGAAATTTTCTTTTGATGAATAATGAATTACGAATGGGGCTTTCTAGTGTGACGTGTGGAGAAATCACACGCCGCCTATTTTTCCTAATTTCTTATATTTTGAAGATGAGTTTTTGGCAGGAGATTTTTTATTGTAGAAGAAATGGAAAATGACGCGGAATAAGCATTTCCAGCCGCGAATATGAGTCCAGCTCTTTGACAGAGCTGTTTGACTACGAGAAACCGCTTTGTCCATCTTTTCCGTGAAGAAGACTGGCCAAAGCGTGGGAATGCTTATGAAGCAGTTTCAGGGATGTGGAAAAAGGAATTAGATTACCTTTTTCCTCAGACCGCGGATTGACTTCGAAGCGAGCACGTCGCGCAAAAATATTAGCTTCGCGAGCGGACTCAATCTAACCCTTATAATATTTTATTGGTTTCCTACATTATATGACCATTTGAAACTACAACATCTCTTTTTATTTCAAGTTTCCCGCCAATGTCCTTGTAATATCCCGAAAGTGCGAGTAAATCCACCCGTGAGCTCTCCGACAGCGAGCTGGCCGAGGGAAGAAGGAATTCGGAGGACAAAAACAGTAAAGTTCGCGAGTGGACAGATTGCACAGTCGTGTCCCGAGTCGAAAAATTTAGTCTTAGACTAACTTCGTGATTTCATTGGTTTGGAGTCTGGATTTCAAGTTGGTTGTAGAACTGGGAATGCAACTTTGAGGACACAAACCGACGCTATTTTCGACGAGTTTTCAGGAGTTTCGTCGGTATTTAGTCACCATTTCAATCGGATTAATCGGTTTTTGGCCTAAATTTTTTGAATTAAATTTTAAAAAATCGGATGGAATGAATAAAAATAATTGTGCGTTCGGGAATGAGATTCATATATTGCTTCTTATTCATTTTATTAGTGAAAAATTAATCATGCGTACATATCAAAACATAGTAAACAAAATAGGCTCATGCCTATATAAATCATACTTGATTCACATTTTCACGTGAAACACTTACATTTGAAATACTTAAAACGCAACAATATTGAGAAATGCTATAACATCAATATATATCAAACCATCAATCTAAGTTGGCTTATATTATCGTAAATGAATATTTGATCATTTTCACCTAAAACACTTACACTTGAAATACTTAAAAGACAACATAACATTGATCAAAAACTGATGATTGAACTATAAATAATAACAATAACATTTCATTCAAATATACGTATACCCTAGCGCAAATAATACTGAAAACTCTGCGCGTCACTGAATATCACTTGGAACCTCAAGGAGAGGTACGTCCACCGGTGGTTGACGTTGAACTGAAGAAGTTTTTCTTCGAATTTCAACAGAAAGCTGAAGAGTAACAGAGGAAGAGCAAGAAATTTTCAGTGAGCTACTCAAAAAAAATTGTGGGAGAGAGAGAGAGAGAGAGAGAGAGAGAGAGAGAGAGAGAGAGAGAGAGAGAGAGAGAGAGAGAGAGAGAGAGAGAGAGAGAGAGAGATCAGAATAACGAAGCCTACCAGAGGCAACATGTGTTGTTCTATTACTCTGGCGTACTCGAACAAGGGAAAAGGGCATTTATTACAATTTTGGGAAATACCCATTTTTCCACTGCTTAAAATTTATCCAATAATTTTCCATCTCCTTCTCACACTTTATTGTAAATTGATATCAAATATAATTTAAATCATAGAAATGACAATCAGAGAAAATCTTCACTATCTTCAATGAACTCACTATAATAGAGCTGAGATTAATTGAATTCAATTGAAAATATACTATTTATATATTTCAATCAATTTAAGGAATAAGTTCGTTATAGGATATGCGTAATATTAATCGCTGAAGTGTTACGATCTTTTTCATTCAGTGTGAGATATTAATCATGTGAAGCGATGATCTACTTTCCTAAAAATGTAAAGGACAAAGAGAAATAAGTCAATTTGGACTTTGAAAAAATTGACATTAAATTGGACAAGCTTGAAGGACTTAGGAGAAAAATCCGCAGTGACGAAATTTTTCTAAGTTTGTGAAGAACTTAGAAAAATTTCAGCACCCAGAGATTTTTGTTCTCGTCGGTATTTCGTCTTCCCTTGGAAGTCAGTGGAGACGACGAGAACTCATCGGAAAAAAAGAATGGACTTGAAACCGACTTGGTCATTTTCGGTTGGTCGGTTTTAGTTCGTATAATGCAATTTTTAGATCTTTTCCCGATCATTTTCACGTGTTTTAGACTAAAAACCAAAGAAATTTTTCGACTCGGGGTAAGACAATCTGGGAAAGTCCACACGTAACACTAGAAAAGGAATTTTGGTAAATTGATACCTAGGCGACATATCCCAAAAAATTGCCCCAATTCCGTTTTTCACCGTGAATTTGTAAAATTATGGTATGTTCTAACTGTCAAGAGGTTCGGTCACACGATTTCAAGGCGGAAGGAAAGCATCCTAATTAAATTTTTGGAAAAATACAACCTACTTTTTCCCGGGAAGTCTAACCCATTTAATCGAAAATGAAAACCAAATAAAAACCTGAGAATTGAGATTATCACCAGGTTTGGCATTACCCAAGGCCACGACGGGGACGAAGTGGTGTGTAGGCCTCAAAAAAACCTAACACGACCTACCCTATGCGACTCTCGGGATTTTTTTGAAGAAATTTATTGACAAAAACACCACCCACCTCCATTGGGCATTGAAAATTTTCAATTTCTATATTTTCAAGAAAACAAGGATATCAAGCATTAACATGCGTACTTTTTTCTCTAGTCAATAACTTGAATGCTTCACGTGGAACACTATCAACTCATTTATATCATGAAGAAATTGCGAAAAAAAACAAAATTCAAAAACTTTTAGAAATTTAATACGGATTAATAAATTTGAAAAAATACTCATCTGAATAAACGATCAAATGGTATAGAGTTGAGGTGGAACACTTAATCGAATTTTTCCACTGTCAAGTTGTAACACAGTAGAACACAGAAGACTCAATAACCAGGAGAAGGCTCAAGTGTTTATTATGCCAAAATCGCCCCACTCCTTGGTCTTCGGTCTCTGTTTCTCTTTTGTGCTCATCATCAACTGTCATTGTTATTCGAAATTATCGATTTCTTTATTTTCCCAACACACCTATCATCACGTTCTCTCTCTCTCTCTCTGTTCATGTCAAAACACGGGATTTTCTCAACTTTTATCTCTATGATTTTATTACACAAATTTGAAAAATTTCAAAAATTTATTAATCTGACTCTCAATGTAGACTCATTGCCCGCATGGAAAAGATATATATTGTTAAAAATATAATTTTGAGTAACTGATGAATTATATAATATTATAAATGCAATATAAGAATCTATAGGCATATTTTTGCCGAAATATTATATGATCTAATGATGAGAAAAATATAATGGTTCATTATAATTCTTTTTTATTGGAACATATAATTATAGTAACTATAAATTTGGAACATATTCCAGCATATATTATACTATTTATAATATGAATAAATGATCAGAATATAATGTAATATATAATATTGGCATATAATGAAATAAATACTTTGAAGATATAATAAAAAATATCAGTTGAAGATAGTTTGTAAGAATCATGAAATTCCAAGAAACAATATAATTTCAAAATTTTGAGACAAAAAAATATTTAATTTATTCTATAGAGGAGGCTCTATACGTAACGTACTCTCCACAATATCTGAGTGGATCATGAGAACATTTGAAAATATTGAAGATGTCTATCACACTGAATTCGCATTAGGGTAAGGATACAAACTATCTACTTATCATAAAGTGCAGCTATATAAAATAGAATATAATATATTTCATTTTTAATAAAATATATGATCAAATATAAACTAAAAATTCTAATTATTTCCATACAAAACAGGAAAACACTATTGAGTATACTGCCATTCTTATATGATGAATTGCAAATGAAAAAATATATTTTTCAATATCAAATGACTCAGATATAGAAATTTACATGATAAAATATCAAAATCTATATAATTGAAATAGTATAAGTATGGATATGATTACATAATATATTGAACATCACACATATTTTTGCCGCATTATATCACCCGTTATTAATCCGATATCATTAAATATATTCATAGCAATATATCCCTTTTCCATGCCGGTGGGAGCCGAAGATTGTGAAAAATTGGAAAAAACACAATCGGAAACAAAATTATGAGAATTTCTATGAAGCGTCACTATAGTATCAATTTACCGGAATTTTTTCAAAAATCGTCATATAAGGACTGTAACGAGCCCCGAAGTTTCTCCGCATCAACAGGAGAATTACTCCATTTTACCCCGTGACGTAACCTAACACCCCGTAACGTGACCGTTCAAAGCGGAAGTAAAGCTAGGGATCAGAGGAAGCGCAGAAAGTCTAGTGAAACTGGCGCTCCCAATAAGGGGATTTAGCTGATATTTTAGTGATGATTTTTTTTTTGAGGGGAACTCGGATTATTCAGTAGTGAGGAGTGGGAGGCAGCAGCAGACGAGATCCGTGCCTTAAAGGGCTCACGTTTTGTTTTTGAAGTGAAACTTCTTTTGGCAGGGTACCAACTTTTTTCGAGCGTCACGCTGATGTGTAGACTTTTGAGGGGAATGCAGTAGTTGAGTAGTGGGGGAAAGGAGAAGTCATACGTTGTTGATGTTCGGTCCCGCTCTGAGTGGTGGGGGAAGCCTATCTTTCGTAGTTGGTGTGAGGGAGCTAGCGGAGTGGGGGGGGGGGGGGGGGACTAGGTAGATACGTAGCGTTTAATCGTCCTAAGAAAAGGATCGAAAGCCGAGGCGTACCGAAGCCGAAATTTATACGGTGGGGCATGGGAGCCGATGTCGATTCATTCACTAGTTTTTCTGTAGCATGATAGATGCTAGTGTAATGGTCAGAAAGGCTGACAATTCTTTGGAAATATCTCGGAATCTAAAGGAGACAGAGCGATATCGTCTTCATCCATTCACGTAGCTCTTAGAGTTCTCTGCTAAAAAGAATTCAGGCGAATTCCCTGTATCCCGCTTAGTTTCTGAGGTATTCGTTGAAAAACAATCTAATAGGTAAGAGATAGAACAGGATATAAATTCTTATCATCAGTAATTCGAGAATATCTCGGAAAGTAAGCGAGATAGCGTAATTTCACCACAATCCTTTTCTATAGAGAGTCTTAATAGCTATACAAATGGATTGGTATGAACTAGCTCTATTTCGCTTAGTTTCCAAAGTATCTCCGAAGATAGTTATGAAAAATTATTGGAACAGAAATTCCAGGTATAAGTCTATTTTTTTCGGTAAACTTTTTTATAAGTATTTCAGAAACTAAGAGAAATAGCGTTAATTCACCCGAATCCCTTTTCGTAGAAAATTTCGAGAATTAAGAAGAGAGTTAGATGAATGAACATATCTTCATCAAATTCCGATGGATTCTTTCAAAAAACCATTACAACGGAGACCCTATCTATAAGTCTATGCTTTGTCATAGTGTTTTGATGAATATCTCAGAAACCGAGCAAAAGAAGGCATTTGTTGTAGAAACCGTTTACGCAGTTTTCAAAATTGTTCACAAAAAAGGTCTTCAGAAAAATTTTCTTATCCCATTCAATTTCAAAAATATTCGTAAAAAAAAGAATGCTGAAAAAATACATACAAGAAAATTTTCAGACGGATCAATTTCATTTTATCAGCAATTCTCTTTGAATATTTCGAAATTTAAGCAGGTTCGGGCGATTTTGCACTAATCCTTTTTTCCAGAGAATTTCGAGACCTACACAGGAGGATTGTGCCAAAATCGCTCTATCTCGAGCAATTCCCGAGAATTTACAAACACAATGAATTGAAAGAATCTATTGGTCTGAATACTGGTTGTGACAAAGACTATAATTTGTTAACGAAAAATTTTATCCCTTGTTCAATAAAGATATACTAATAATTTATCTTTATCTATACCTCATAGGCAAGAAGTTTCACTTCTACCGCGCGGGGATCCCACGCACCCTCTTTTTTTTTTGGGTAACGACCCGTTTAGGTTTAAGAGGCATCAGCGGACAACATCCGTTCCTCAGCTGTGTGATCTTGGGAGGTGAATCCCGGTTAGACTTTGGAATACTTAGTCTTAGAAAATAAGGGGGTTAATTTTGGGAGGTATGTCCCGGTTAGACTGAAGGGGCATCAGTGAACAAGATCCGCGTCCCAAAGATTATTGTTAGTTAAATTAGAATTAGATGATCCCCGGAGAAGCGCTCCAAGAAGTGACCAGTCACGCATAAATTTGAAGAATTGAAAAGCCCGTGAATGAAAAGTTAAGTCCCGTGACAAGTTTAAATATTCTCGCGCGAAAGTCCCGTATCATGAGACTTTGCGAAGCCCCGCCCCCAGACGACTGATCGCGTTCGAACGAGTCAGTCGAAAGTGAGCCGGCAGCGAGGAATCACGTGCGAGCCTTTCGAGTCAGCAGAGTCAACGAGAATAAACGAGGATTTTGGAGAGCGAAGGATTTCCTGGAGGATGTGGAGAGGACTCTTCGTGGAGAGGATGAAGAAGGCTGCCCAGGAGGAGACACCATCACATTTGGTGAGACGACGTAAAATCAATTTGTCTCAAAACTTTATATTCTTTTCTTTGACATTCGATCCTTGGAGAATTCTCCTGAAATTGAACCAGATAATGGAATTTTTATGAAGATCTTTTTCGTACGGAATTCCAAAATTTACAGAAGAGGTTTCTACAAGAATTGTATTATATCGCTCTGTTTCTCAGATATTCATTACACAAAAATACCCACAAAGTAACTCATAAAAAAGAAAAAAAAAAATTTCCAATAATTTTTTGAGAATATCTCGGGAACCTAACGAGATGGAGCAATTTCACCTTGGAGCTTTGTCATGGAGAATTCGGAAGGCTACAAAAAAGGGGGGAGTGAAATCACTTTATCTCATTTGGTTTCTGAGATATTCTTGAGTTACTGATAGAAGATTGACATCCTGTTCTATTTCTTCACCATTAATTTATTTTCCAAAGAATATCTCTGAAACTCAACGACATACAGAGACTTTACTTGAATCCTTTTGTGTAGAAAGTTCTGAGAGTTTCAACAAGGAATTAGGACCAAAACGCTTTATCTCGCTTAGTTTCCGAGATATTTTCAAAAAACTGTCGCCAGACACTTGTCTTCCCACCCTCCGCTAGCCTCGCCACATCAACGACGGCAGATGGACTTCCCCCTCCACTCAAAGAGGGATCCGACGCCAGCAACACAAACTATCTCCGTTTCCCCTACTACTCAACTACCATGTTCCCCTCAAAAGAGTAACCGTCAGTTTAATCCCCGGAAAAAATTTCCCCGGATATAAATACCCGGAAGGAATTTCCCCTGGAAAAAAAACATATAAATATATGGGTCATTCCATGCCAAGTCGACAAATTTTTTTACCCGACCCCTTCGATTTGGCTGGAGATTTTTTATCTTTTTCTACCCCCCGAAAGACATTTTTCAGAATTTCTTCAGATTCTTTCACCCAACCTAAAGGAAGATATGAATTAAAGAAAAAAACTGTTTTTTTTTTCAAATAGCTATAACTTTCTTCGAAAGGAAGTTCAGAGGCCCGGAGATATCGAAAATTTCGTTTTTTTCGGAAAAACTGTCATTTTCTCAGAGTCCGACCACTTTTTTTTTTTTGTTTTTTTTTTGTGTGAAACTTCAACTAATTCTGCGAAGATCTTCGCCCACTTCAAGTTGTGCCGACAATTGCTTCTAATTTTTTTCTGATTCAACTTTTTTTTTCAAATTTCACCTACTTTACATAATTTTATTCTGAAATTTTTTCGGCTTCCTCGTCAATTTTCAGAAGTTGAAAAATGGAATTTTATTTGAGAATTTCAAGTGTTTAACTCCTAAAAAACTGTTATTTTTTTCCAAAAGTAAGAAACAAGAGGAGAACGATCTGTATCCTTGAGTAAATTCATAGCCCCAACCTAATATCTTTAAATAAATAAAAAATATTTCTTCGTATGTGTTGCAATCAATTTATTTCATATTAAACATTTCACTTTAATAATCAATATTACGTCTAGTTTTGTTATTTCTTCTTACTTGATGATTGTCTTCTTTTCTTTACTGTACTGTAATTTGAATACTCTTCTGGAGAAGAAAATGATCTAACTTCCACCATACAGTCTTCCAACGGCAAAATTCTATGGATTTTCTGTGTCGCTGATATTGGTTTCGCATTTGCGATGTCAGAAAAAAACGAATAAAATCAAAAAAATATTAATAAAAAAAAGAGAGAATGAGAAAAAAATTTATTAACAATGGCAATTGAGAATCGCCATTGTTTATCGGAGACGTCCGGTATGAGGAGTCTCTGATAAGGATATTTTTTTATTTTTTTTTACTGCCCAGTAGCGATGTCACCTTTGCTGTTGCCAAGGGGGTGTCGAATTTCGATGCCTTGACGACAGTAAAGATGCGTCGTCCTCCCTTCTTCTTTCTTTTGTGGAACAAATACATGTGCAATTAAATCACATGATTTGCCCCACTTGAGGAAGGTTCAGGAGGGGGCAATGCACTTTTTGTGTACACTTGACCCAACGGAGAGAGTCTTCAGGAAGCCTTTAAACTAATTGTTTGGTTCTAAAAGTTTTATTAAATAGAAAAATTTTTCGTGTGAAAAAAAAAACGGAACATTTAAAAGGAAAGAAGGAGTGTTGATTGTTTGTGTGGAAGTTGTAGAAAAAGGGGGAGAAAATTTTCGAAAAACTGAAAGAGAAAGAAGGAAGAAGAAACTAGAGAGAGAATTTCTGTTAGAAAATCCGGAGGTGGAGGAAAAACAAAAAAAAAAGAGAATCTATCTACTGCAGAGTAAGAGGACAAAATCTACTTAAAATAAAAAAAAAAGAAATATTCCAGGGTTTTGGTTCTCAGAATCAATATTTTCTATGAAATAATCAATTATCGTAATCATTGAAAATTTTAATTTCATTTTGAATTAATTATTCTTTTGATTATCGCATTTTACATTCATTCAATTTTGAACTAAACGATTTTTGTAATCGCCAAAAATTTTTAATTTTATTTGGAATTAATTATTCTTTCGATTATCAGATTTTTAAATTCATTTTTTTAACGATTTTTGTAATCGTCGAAAATGTTCAATTTTATTTTCTGAATAATATTGTAAAGTCGAAATTATAAAAAAAAAAAATTCTTCCTCAGTGATTTATGAGTTTTGTTTGTTTAATAATAATTCTGAAAGAGAATAAAAATTTTATGAAATCTGTGAAGAAATTTGAGATTTCTTTTTGTGAAATTTAGAAATAATTTTTTCGTTTTGTCAAATCAAGGAAAATAAAAATAGTCTCAATGATGAAATATTAAAGAATTTAATATTTCCCCACTGAGAGACTTTTATAAATAAATAATATTTTTTTTGTGTAGCAAAGTTCATAATTAAAAATTCAAATAAATTCTTTTCTTTTTCCATTAAGAATCATATAAAAATCTTTTTTTTATCATCCCAAAGTCACTGGGGAAAATAAAGAAATTATATAAAATTCTATTATTATTAAAAAAAAAAAGAGATTTTTACTAGAAGGATTTTTTTTTGAGGATTCTCTTTGAGAAACAATTAAATCCAGTTCAATCCTCGAGAGAATGGAAATTTCTTTTTGTATTGAGAAAAATGTTATGGAAATAAAATATATATATATATGTATTTCTAATTAAAATCTGTGTTTTCCTTTGAAAATTTCCCTTGTTATTCTGAGACATTGATTGGATGCAAATTTTTCCCTTCCATCTATCCCTAGCTATTGGTATAGAACCAGGCTAAAATTCAGAAAATAAATAAAATGTATGTTGATAAGAATTTAATTATGAATTAATTCTGACGTAACACATTTTTGAAACGATCTTCTAATTTTTCCTTCATCAAATTGTAGACTTCCATTGTTGAGAATCGCACTTTAATATTTGCCAAATTTTTTGACGCCCATTCGAACAATTGTATAGGTGTCAATATTTGCTGATCAGGTGGTAACTGCAAACTCGCTGGTGAGGCCTTTCTTTCAATTGTCCCACCAACTCCGTCGCAAGACACCTTGCTGTGGGCTGTTGCGAAAAAAATCCATTCAACTGTTACACCAAACTCTTCACGATAATGTGATGAATCATTAAAATGCTTGTAATTTTTATACTGCTGAGGTGCACCGTCCAAGAAGAAAAATACTTCAGTGACTGCAGACGACAGAGATTAGATGAAATTCAAAATAATATCAGAATAAACATGGACAGCAATAGAGTCATGGTTCAGGCAATCCGAAATGATAACCATACTGCGATGAGTGAGTTCATTATCTACCTTATAATGAATAACGACTGTGTAAACTGTTACTTGATCGTTATTCCAGTGGAATCCCGGTGCAACATCTTAAACAACAAATGCATAATTTTCAGCAAAGTCAACAATCACTATAAAGTCGTACTCTGTTATCGATTCTTTTAGCGCTCTCAAATAAGCCGCTTGCTCTTTTGCAATGAAATTATGTGGTAATAGAGCGAGAAGTCTTCCACAGAAGGCAACAACAAAATCCAAAGCACCTTTAATGGTTGTTTCAAGAGTTACTTTCGGGGTGGACACCCATTGTTTGTAACTATCTTCATCAATCGCATTATTATCCATTTCTGTTAGTAATAATTGTTTGATAAATTTTCTTAAATTTAAATGTCCCAGTTGTTGGGATAATTAAAAGATAGGCCTCACGAGCGAGTTTGCAGTTACCACCTGATCAGCAAATATTGACACCTATACAATTGTTCGAATGGGCGTCAAAAAATTTGGCAAATATTAATGTGCGATTCTAGACAATGGAAGCCTACAATTTGATAAAGAAAACATCAGAAGATCGTTTCAAAATGCGAAACCAATACCAGTGAAACAGAAAATCCATAGAATTTTGCCGTTGGAAGACTGTATGGTGGAAGTTAGATCATTTTCTTCTTCAGAAGAGTATTCAAATTACAGTACAGTGAAGAAAAGAAGACAATCATCAAGTAAGAAGAAATAACAAAACTAGACGTAATATCGAATATTAAAATCAAATGAAATGTTTAATATGAAATAAATTGATTGTAACACATACGAAGAAATATTGTTCATTTATTTAAAAATATTAGGTTGGGGCTATGAATTTACTCAAGGGTACAGATCGTCCTCCTCTTGTTTCTTACTTTTGAAACAACTTACTCTTGATTCTGAGAAAATGACAGTTTTTCCGAAAAAAACCGAAATTTTCTATATTTCCGGGCCTCTGAACTTCCTTTCATATTTTTTTCCGAAAAGTACATTCGAAAACGAAAAATTTGAGAAAAAAAACGTCCCAATACGTCGATTTTGAGAAAGTTATAGCTATTTGAAAAAAGAGAACAGTTTTTTTCTTTAATTCATATCTTTCTTTAGGTTGGGTGAAAAAATCTGAAAAATTCTGAAAAACGTCTTTCGGGGGGTAGAAAAAGATAGAAAATCTCCAGCCAAATCAAAGGGGGTCGGGAAAAAAAATTTGTCGATTTGGCATGAAATGACCCATATATATACATTCATATACAATTGAGGAGATTTCATCTGGAGATATTTTTTTTAGAAAAATTTTTCCCGGCATTTTTCTTCCGGGAAATTTTTTCCATGAGATCAAATCACCTAGAACCCTCAAAAGTCTCAACTTTTTCGTGACGTTCGGAAAAAGTTGGTACCCTACCAACAGAAGTTTCACTTCAAAAATGTCTATCGATTTAACAAGTGTATTAGTTAGCCCGAATAAACTTTTTATAAATTTTTATTTTTGTTGTCGTCCATAATGATGAATATTGAATTTTGAGGTTATTGGGATATTGGACAGAATAAATGAAAAGTCAATCTTCACATTTATTTCCTAAAATCGCGACGTTTCGCTTCTGATTGGAAGCTTTTTCAGGCTCTATAAATACAATAAAAATAAAACATACATTAGAATAAATTCAAAAATGCCTGTGACAAAATTATCATGAATGAATAGAAAAGTTCAAATACCTTTAGATAAATGTAAATTGTCATAATATTAAAATTATAATTAAAGAACAGTTTAGTTGCACTCTATCAGTCTTCATTTTATAAATATTTTCAACAATTTCTTTCTAGAAAAATGAATGAAAATAGCCTTTTTTTGATCGCCTAAATCAAAATGATCCCTTAAAGGAACCCTGCACGTAGAAAAATTCTGATGGCGGCCGCCATGGCGCGGGCCATGGCGGTGGTCATGGCGCTGGCCATGGCGGTCGCCATGGCCACTGCCATGGCAGCCGCCATCACAAATTTGCCGCTTTCTATGAAGTTCTTTCCCATGACAATTTTTCCATGGCGATTCTATCCAAGGCATATTTTCGCACGGCATTTCTTCCCATGATGATTCTTTTCATTTTTTCCCATGGCTTTTTTTTCATAGCTTTCTTTTCCATGAGCTTTTTTTCTATGGCGTTCGTTTTCCATAGTGACTTTTTCCATAGTGATCCTTTCCATGGTGATCCTTTCCATGGCGTTTCTCTCCATTGCATTTTCTCCATGGCAGAATTCGTCAATGCAAAATTTGCTATGGAGAAATTTGCTATAGCCATAAATTCATGAAAGGCATGAAAAATTTATGGAAAAGTCATGAAAAGAATCATCATGCAAAAAATTGCCATGGAAAGAATCGTCATGAAAAATCGCCATGGGAAAGAACTCCATGGAAAGCGGCAAATTTGTGATGGCGGCCGCCATCAGAATTTTTTTACGTGTGGTGTGAAACTGATAAGGTTTCATTCAGTGTTACCTCAATAAGATTGGCCTTATTTTCTACTGATCCAAAAACTGATACTGAATCAGGCTAGTCCTAACAAATTTTCATTCGGCCGGCTTCTGTTCAATGACCATTATTAAAAGAAAAAATCAAATACTAGTGGAAATAGAAGTTATGCTCTCCGGATCTACTCTCATTCACTCTCCTCGGGTTTTCTTTACCAATGTTTTTATATTATTTTTCATCTATGACAAGTTCTTTCATTCGGTTTGATTTTGAATATGCATAACCATCGCTCGGGTTATACGACACGTCGTGGAACGTGGGTCGTGGAATTGTAAGAGACATGTGCTGGGGAGTGAGGAGGGGGGGGGGGGGGGGGGGAGGGTGGAGAATGAGCGCAGATGGAAAAATGGAAGACAGGCAGTGTCGGTTATTGGTAACGCTGGATTCATTTCTCTTTTATTATTTCCCTTTTTTTTCCTCGTACTTTTACCTTCTCTATTTCTCTCTGTACCCATCATCTCACGAAAAGATTGAAACGCGCGAGTCCATTAAACGGACGGAAGAGTATCCTCGAGTAACTCGGGCAAAAGTCATTTCCTGCGGATCGTATATACCATGTTTTTTTTCTTCTTTTTTCAGTAAACAAAAATTATTTACTCTCGGAGGGATTGTGTTCACCTGACGTGAGACGAACAGGAAAATATGAGCATCGTTATGCAAGTGGAGAATTCAGTCCAAATTTCCTGTTGCATCGAATTTTTAACCCTTTTTTCTTTACTTCTGTTGATGCGGAAATGCGGAGAAGATTTAGAAGCTAATGACCGTAGATTATACGAGTCTTCTTCTGTTCAGTGACAATTTTTTTCTGCCTCGTGAGAGTGTATTGATGGGAAATTTCATGAATTTACAAGGCAGTAATATTTTATATGGTAATCCTTGAATTATTTAGCATACTAAGTTTAATGGAATGTTAAGCGAGTTCGATATTGTATAACATGTGTAAATTTGAATTGATGCGTCAGGGATGGTCATGATAATGTATTATCCCATATCAAATCGTTAATTAATTCAATGAATTTTCAGTCATGAATGGAGAAATTCCAGTCCAAATTTATCCTTTTTGAGATTAATTCAGGCGAATAGGCGAAAAAAGAAAAGTCGATTGTTTTGGTTTTTTTTTAAGAATATCTCAGAGAATAAGCGTGATAGCCCGATTTTGTTAAGATTCTTTTTTCATAGGAAATTTGGAGCGCCGGCAAAAAGTGTTCATGTGAAATTGCTCTATCTCGATTAGTTTCTGAGATATTCTTTAGAATCACTTTTCTGAGAAAAATCATTGGGCGATAGAATCAACCCGTTAATAAATATTTTCGAGTCCCGAATATCTCAGAAACTACGCAGCTCACGAAAATTCATCAGAAGCTCTTTTTTATTGCTCATGAAATTTTCTATAAAAATTAGTTTAGTTTTAAATGGAATTTTCTTTAAATTTTTTCATAAATGCGCACGTTCCGTAGATATTCCGGAATTCAATGTGCATTGGATTTTTTAAATGAAAAATCAGAATTTTTCATCGAAAATTCATGTTTAAATACCTTTAATTCCCATTTTCTATGTCTAAAAAAGAAAGAAATATCGTGGATTAAAATGATCGAGAAAGTTAGTTTTGTGTAACTCTCTGTCTATAGATACGAATGAACTCCTTCATTCTTGATCCAATTGAATATTTGATCCAATTAAACTCCCCTTTAACGTGCATCAATAAAAGTCTACTGTTCATTTAACTAAATTTTAATTTCCTCGCAGCTTAATCCATTCTAGCCTCGGATAGAATGTTTTATAGTCAGCGTAATTTCATTGAATGCCTGGAATCAAATTCGCATGGAAGAGAGTAAAGTGAATAATGAAAGAGGAGAAAAAAATTGCTCCAGTCATAAGAGAATGATAAAAAATATCGAAAAAAATTTTATAGAACAATTTAATTAACAACATTTGCCCATATAATAAGATTAGTCATTTAATCATTCCTTTGTTTTCTCGGCGACAATTATGTACATTGTCATGCTTGACAATGTATCATTCCGCACTGATTTCATTTGTATTGATCGCCCGATTAATTAAATTTTCATAATAATCTGAATTAATTTAACTTTCTATTTTCATCATTGAAATAATGTCACATTCATTTAAGTTTTTTGAAGCCATTTAACGATGAATAGTCAAACAGTTTCGTGAAATTTCCCGTAAATTATTTAACCACAATTTCCGTTGAATATTTGAATCTATTCATAATTTAAAATTTCAACAAATTAAACTCGCGTTAAATTTTCTCAGTATTCATTAATTTAAATTAATCAAGTCCATTAAATAATTTTTCAAGTGATAACATTCTCCAAAAATTTCATCTCTCATTAATTCCACATAAAAAATAAAGCAAGAATTTTCCATTCTAAATCATTAAAACTCTCCTTCCCTTCACATAAGTAGCGAAAAAAAAACATTCTCTTTTTTCGTCCCCTTGAACCTATGTAACCATGAAATAACAAAAGGCAGCAAGGGAGGGGGTGACGAGACGCCTGTGTTGATGAATGATAAATGTGTGCCGCAAAGAGAGCATGAAGTGCAGCTGAAAAATTTTATGAAAAAGAAAACTGAAAAATTTCCAACACTCGACATTTCGAATCATTTTCAACACATTCACTTGTCCCATTCTCTCCTCACGTCCCACCCTCTCCTCATTCCTTCCACCACGTGGTCTCTCTCGTTTCCCAAGCGTTTCATAATTTACGGCTTTTCCTATTCATAAATCACTATGGAACACGCGGATATAAAGAGAGAGCAAGAGAGGAAGAAGAAAGGGCACACACCAAAGTGTAGGTGTTCGTCCAACTGGGAACTAACATCCCATGGGATACGTCACTCGTTCTCCATGGATTACTGTACGCTACGTGAATAGTATACGCATACATTAAAGCATCGGCTGTACTCCATGCTTCATTGCGTCGCCCTTTCATCGATTCAATTCAAGCGCACGCCTTTTACATGAAATAACATATAATAGGTGAAACTGAGTCTCTTGGGGAAATGGAAAATTTGTTGATAGACGTTTAGGGAAAATTCATGTCATCAATTATTTTGGAGTTTTTTCTTTCATTCTGTTTTGGAAGGGGATGTTTGCGCCAATGGCGTTTAGTTTGATTAAATTTTCATGTGGACCAGAAAACCAGAAGTGTGTCTTCGAGGAGAATTTCGCACTCAATTTTTTTTTATTGGGCAAGAATTATTAATTCTCTTTCTGAATATTCATAAGGGGTAACGCCACTGTAGAATTTTCAAAAAATCGATGTTTTTTTCTTGCTTCAAAAATTACTTTGGGCCTCTCAGAATACGGGCATAAAAAGTTATCACCTGAAACCCTTTTTTTCTCATGAAATTTTGAATTTCTCTCGAGGCATTTCTCCATATTCATAGCCTAAGTCAAAACTTCAATCGCGTTTTTCTCGAAACATGATTTTCCAAATTGGCACGCAGCATAACTCCAATAATTTTCATTATTTTCATTCGAATTTCCCATAGCATCTTGAGAACAATATTTCAAACAGAAATACGCAGAGGATTTTCGAAAAATTGATTTGCACATTTTTTATCGATAAAAAATTGCCGGGTTTTTCGTCGAAATTTGAATTTTTCCATTCAAATAGTCACCAATCACAAAAAAAAACAAAATTTTTGAAATTCCCTACGTATTTCTGTAGCTATGTGTATCTACACTGAGCCAATTTTTTTTTTCAATTGAAAATTTGCAGCAGTTACACTGCGTGCCGCAGTGTTTTAAATTTGGGGAGCCTGAAAACTCAAATTGTGCTCAGTCACTCCCTCAAAAATCATTATTTTGTTGCCATTTTTTCTATAGAAGAAAAAATATCCAAAAAACGCCTTCTTTTAGGCTTTCACAGTGGTGTTACCCCTTAATGGACTATTTCGAAAACTGAGCGAGATAGCGAGTTCTTGGTGTGAACAGGTTTTGTAGCTCTCATTTTTTTGTACAAAAGATTTCGGTGAAAATCTAGATACGCGGTAGCGTATCGGCCAAGTACATGTTGAAGGGCCGAGCGCTGAGCGTATATATTCTCGACAGAGCTTCCCCCTCCACCACTCTTTTTTCTTTATTATTTAATTGCTCAAAAACGAGACAAACTACGCAAAAAGTAGTCTTAGTTACATCACCTAATTCGACATCGAGCATTCGAATGGTGATTTTTTTTATTTTTTTTATTCCATATTTAACTAAAAACGCCCCATAGCAACGGTCCCGGAAACATTTTTTGCCAATTACATTATCTTGAAGCCACATTTCTCTTAGAATGTTGGTACCACTGTCCCTTTCGTTGACAGCCAGTCTCTATCGATTAAACCGGAGTAAAATCCGAAAGTCGGTAAAAAAAATTACCATTCGCAGGTAAGTCATTATCGACTTTCAGAAATTTATTGAAGAAGATGGGTTGAAGTCAGACTAGTCGGAAGGAAAAAGTCGGAAAAATTCCAAAAAAATGGAAAAATTTGAAAAAACGTTCGAAAATCTCAAATATCGAAATAGAAACTGACTTTTGAAATATGTTGGCAAAGGAAGATTGCCAGAGTTTAATTTGAGGAAATCTCGGAATAACAATTCGAAAAATTTCCGAAGAATTTCAAAAAATTTCAAAAAAAATTCAAAAAATTCGAAAAACAATCGAAAAAAATTTCGAAAAATCCTGCTTGCGCATTCCATATTTTTTTCCGAAGATTTGACTTTGATTATTATTTAAATTTTATGTAGGCCCCTTTCCTGCATAATTACCGAAAAAATTCAAGAAAGAATCGAAAAATTTGAAAAAAAAATTCGAAAAATTTCAAGAACCAAAATAAAAACTGATTTTTGAAATATATATTGGCTAAGGAAGGTTACCGGAGTTTAATTTGAGAAACTTCTGAAAAAAAATCGAAAATTTCCAAAAAATTTCAGAAACCTCGAAAAAAAATCGAAAAAAATTTGAAAAAATTCAAAAAAAACGAAAAATTTGAAGAAAAAAAATCGGAAAATCTTAAATTTCAAAATAAAAACTGATTTTTAAAATATATATTGGCAAAGGAAGGTTGCCGGAGTTCAATTTGAGAAACTTTTGGAAATAAAATCGAAAAATTTACAAAAAATTTCAAAAAATTCGAAAAAAAATCGAAAAAAATTTAAAAAAAAATCGAAAAATTTTAAAAATCAAAATAAATAATGATTTTTGAAATAAATATTGGCAAAGGAAGATTGCCGGAGTTTAATTGGAGGGAATTTCAAAAAAAAAACTCGAAAATTTTCAAAAAATTTCAAAAAATTCGAAAAACATCGGAAAAAAATGAAAAAATAAAAAAAAACGAAAAATTTGCAAAAAAAATCTCAAATATCAAAATTCAATTTTTTTTCCTTCTTAATTTTCTTTTCATGCAAATCTAGTCGAAATAAGAAGCTGCTCGAAGAAAGAATGTCCTAATGCTAACTTGGACGAAAATGATGTACTGAAGAATTTTTAAATGTAGTAAAATTAAGATGCTGAAACTTTTTTATGTAGAAATATTTATTCGAAGAATCCGTAACTTTTT
Organism: Aleiodes leptofemur; assembly: GCA_963942555.1. Classification (NCBI taxonomy): domain Eukaryota; kingdom Metazoa; phylum Arthropoda; class Insecta; order Hymenoptera; family Braconidae; genus Aleiodes; species Aleiodes leptofemur. Next base: position 7,946,478 of record OZ012621.1, read on the forward strand.
GAAAAAAAATTATTGTTGATAAAAAAGATGGAGAGTGACATGTATTTATAAAAAAAATTTCCTCACATATACTCATTCCGAAAAGGAACTAGGGCGATAAATAATCGCCAGGATCATTAATTGCACGAATAAATAATTGAGGAAATATTTATGCGTGGAATTATTAACAGTCCGATGACATTATCATTGCGAATGGAAAATCAGGAGAAGTTAGAAATAATCAGAAAGATAAAAATCACATTCAAGTATGGACGAAAAAATGATTTTCAAAATTGTTCAATGGAGGAATTAAATTCAGGATGAATGAATGATTAGTAAGCCTATGAATTTTGAGGTAATCATAATTTCAAAAATAAATTTTGGACCAATTTTATTTCCTGGAGAATCGGGAATTCCTCGGAAATTCTATTTGACACATTCATAGAATCAAAGAAAAATCGAATGCATTCCATTTTGAAATTCCCATGAATTGGCGAATTTATGGGTTCTCGGTAAAAAAATAATTTTTTCTTCGGGGAAGTTACCATTCTGCAGAAAATACAATCGGTCTAAAATTTGTTTTTGAAATTATAATTACCCCAAAATTCATAAGCCTGCTGATTATTCGTTCATTCCAATTGAATTCCTACATTGAACAATTTTGAAAATTATTTTTCCTTCCATAGTTCAATGCACTTTCTTATTTTTCTCATTATCTTCAATTTCTCCTAATTTTGCATTCGCAATGATAATGTCGTCGGGCTATTGATAATTCCACGACTAAATATTTTCTCAATTATTTGTTAGTGCAATTAATGATCCTGGCGATTATTCATCGCACTAGTTTATTTTCGGGATTATTATATGTAGGGAAAAGTTTTTTTATGATACGTTCATTTTCCATCTTTTTTATTTTCAATCATTTTTTTCCAACAGTTATGAATTCTTCGAATGAATATTTCTAAAGAAAAAAGTTTCAGTATCTTAATCCTGCACACTTTAGAAAAATCGTGAGTATATAATTCGCTCATTTATCCATGCAGAAGGGAAATTTTCGAGAGAATTTATAAAAGGACTTTTTTCTTTGCCCAGTTTTCCGTTCTCACTTCTTCCGCCCGGCCTGTGCCCTTAACCGAAGAAGATTCCGAAAACTTTAAAAAAACAATGAAATCTGGGGGACAAAAACAGAAACTGAAGTTTCTGTTGAAAAAATGTGGCCAAGTACATGTTGCTGAGAATCCCCCTCTTTTAAAAAATGAATGAGATAATTCGAAGGAGCCAAGAATTCGAACAATTCTGCGAGAGCTGATGAGGAGGACAAAGAACATTGTATTATCTCGTTAGTTTCCGGAATTTTATTCAAGAACGAATGACAGCAAAAATTTATTGATTCTGTTCTAACGCGTGAAATAATATTTTTATGCTATTTTCCGAAAAATAGACGTTTGTGAGTCGAATGAAAACATGCTGATTCTTTTTTCAATGTTTTCAATGACAGAGGATTGAGTTTCACAACGTTTTTTTTGTTGTTGTCACGATAGATTTTTGTTTTCGTGTATATTTTTTGTTGGAATTGACGTAGCGTGTTTTTGGTGATTGTTAACTGACGGTGAGACCGTTGTCGATCAGCTTCCCTCGTTTCAAATGAATTTTCGATAATAATTGAGGGGGATATGATGCCAATAGTGATTTTAACAGTATCAAAGTCACTGTCTGTGATTTTGATTGGCAAATCATGATAAATTGATGGAATAATTGTAAAATTACAAAATAAAGCTGAACACATTATCCATAATTTCTAAATTGAACCAAATTTTCATTCCCAACTCATAAAATTCTAATTTCCAAATCTTTCATAGATATTTCCCAAAACTTTATAATTACATTTTCAAAAATTGTAACGAAAAAAAAACGATGAAAATAACGTTGTCATCCAAATAAAGAATTAAATCGCAAACTTTTTCCTCGTTATTTCCTGTGCAATACAAAAATAAAAGAGAAAATGAATAAAAAACAAAATTGTGAAAAAGCATGAGAATTGCATAAAAGTTCCATCGACATCGGCACACAATAAATCGTTCGATTTCTCGTGGGGTGTTTTTTACACCCATGGGTAGAGAGAGAGAGAGAGAGAGAGAGAGAGAGAGAGAGAGAGAGAGAGAGAGAGAGAGAGAGAGAGAGGGGGTGAGAGGCGAAAAAGGAGAAATGAGAAATCGAAAAAATTAATAGTTGGCTATTTTCACAGGTAGATACTGCAGACATCCCCCAGTGTCCTCCGCCTTTTTTCCTTTTCCCCTTTTTTTCGCATTCTCTCCTCGTTTTTACACCTCCACCCGCTCCTTCAGTTCCCCCTCCGTCTCTTGTAGCACCAGGCTGTTACGAGCGAAAAGGTGAGAAGCTAGAGAGAGAGAAAGAGAGAGCAATAAAGATAGAGGAAGATTCTTTCCCCCCGAGAATGTGGGAAGAGCATACGGTGTATAGTTACTGTATATTCAAAAGCTCGGTACCTTAGCGACACATTATGAAATATCGTTGGTAGGATTCTCACGGGTAAATAAGTTTTGGCTTGGAATACATCAGGCAACACGTGTCCCGCAAAAAGCACCCCCAAAGTTTTAGGTGGCAATAAGTTCATGGAAATATAACGTACCCACGGGGAGTCAAGGCTGGTATTAAAACTTTCTCCTTATTTTTTTTTCTCCCCTGCTTTTGTTTGCATAAATTTTTATTTAATTCTGCATTCTCACGCACCGTTGTTGCCTCTGTTTGATGATTTTACAAGTGAATGAACATTAATGAAAATAATGGAAAAAGAATAATCACCTCCAATGAATGAAAAAATTGATAATTTCGGTTTGAACTTTTCTACATTGAAATTGATTTTTTTTTTTTAACAAAAACGTGGGGAATATTTTTTACTCTGTTGAATGAAACTTTTCATAACAAAGGAAATTTCAACTAATTTCGTTCAAATAAAAATCCATTTTTTTTTTCATTCACGAGAAAGATATTCATGGAGAAAAAGTATAATGGAATATTTGAGCTCAGTGATGAATGGTATTTCACCAAGCACACATGCACGTATACAAACGCACACGATATCATCAAGTGAAAACGTAAAATTCAAGCGGTTTCAGTGAACACACAGTTGGGGATATGTGAGTTTGAAAGTTTGCCTCTTTTCTGCACTGTGTTTTGCCAACTTCTCTTTCCCAGGTATCTGCCCCTTTTGGATATTTTACTATTCCCTTTCTCTTTCAAGCCACGTTGGCTCACTGCTTCTCACCTTTTTCTCTTCCCCCAGTCGATTCACGGGCGTTTATACATACGACACGTGAGTAATGCGACGCGTTAAATTAAACTGCTCCGTAACGTTATGCAATAATTCGTACTACCCCGATAAGACGGATGTGGTGGAAATTCATCGAGCGAACACGACTAATTTTGCAACTACTCCCTTCTCTCTGTGTCCCATCTCACTTGATGTGCTTCTGTGTACAGACTATACATCGGTGTGTTATATATTTCAACCCTTTCATTGCCCCAGCCTCTCTATCACTTTGTGTCTGCAATTCTCTCCGTCTCACTCTGTGTTTGATTCTCTGTCCTATTTTAACTTTGACACTGAACTCGACCCACACCAGCCATCGAGATAGAACGTAATGATGCTGGGTGCAACTGCCTATGTCTCCGATTCTGTTTAGTCTCGTCAGACTGCCGCATTGATCCCAAATGAGTTTTCGATATCACTCACATATTCAGAGCTCTACTGAATTATTTGAAATTATTCCAATTGATGGCGTGAGAATGAATGATTTTTTTCCGGTGGTTTTTCTGGAGGGAGCGCTAATCAATTGGGGAAGCTTCAGTAATTTATTCTTGTGATTCTTTCTTTGATGGGGTGAGGGAGGCCTAAATGATTATCTCATACTTGTGGCTCACAATTCAGTAGGAAAAATGTAAAAATGTTTCTTTCCATTTTGTAAAGAAAACAAAAAATTTTTCGTTTGAAAAAAAATGAAACCATTAGGCAGCAATAGTGAAACCGTTGGCTCAGCTGATCTTGAACCAGTGTTGAATGCACTTATCCACAATTTTTCAATACTCATAGCGATTTGACAGTTAAACTCGTGTCATGTTAGTATGATAGGGGAGACCGGGGCAAAGTGGGGTACCTAAGGGAAGGAAAGGACTTTCAGGGCCTAAAATTTGATGTCATCTCTATCTTCACCTATCTTCTTGATTTTTCAATCAATGAAGTTACGTCGATCATGTTGAACCCATTGGGGTAAAGTGGGGTACCCAAAAAAAATTAAAATTCTATGAAAAGTTGAGATTTCATTTTTTTTCAGTAATTGATCATTCTGTTGAGTATTTGAAGCATTTTCCGGAGAGATGGTTCATTTTTATCGCAGTTTGGGGCAAAGTGGGGTACATGAAAAAAATTGAAATTCTATAAGAAGTTGAGAAGAAAATCTCCGTTCTTAATCATCCTCAATTGATATTCAAGGAACAAAGAAGCGTTCCTTTAATTTTCGCTACAACTTTCACCATTCAGGAAAAAAAACTATCCAACCAGCTCGATCTTCAAAAAAATGAAAAAAACGTCATTTGTCGGTACTTCTTGATTGGATCACTGATTCAAGTTTACGAAACTCACCATCCTTTGGGTGTAACCAATATCTCGATAACAAATGTTCGCAAAGAGACGAAAATCAATGAAATCAAAGCTAAAGGATTAGGCAGAACGAACCTGACACGGGTTAAGTCGAAAAAAAATTTTGAAGACTGTGCACCATTTCGAAAAATGAAATGTTTCTTGGATTTTTTCCTTCACTTTCATTTCTTTTTTGTGCCATGACTCATGCCCAAAACGTCATAAAAATGAACACTGGAGCATACGTTGACTGCTTAAAAAAAAAAAAAAAAGTGCCCTAAAAAGTTGGTACCCCACTTTGCCCCGGTCTCCCCTATTTATTGATTTATCTCGTTTCCAGACGAGAAATAATAGTTTATAAGAAAACTACAAAGGTAAACAACCCTTGTTGAATAAAACCAATTATTGTCTATATTGACGCATTTTGGTTAGAAAAAATTCAACTTCAAAAATACTGCACTTCTCCCCAATTTCCCTCACTCAATAAAGAATGAGCACTCGAGCAACTATTTTTGATAAACAAAAAAGTGCTCCAAAAAAAACCCACTTTGCCCCGGTCTCCCCTAATGACACATGAACATGAATAAATGGAGGAATTAATTAATTAATTCGTGAATGAATTAATAAATGAAGGAATTCAATAAATAAATTGAGTAGAAGTTGAGAGTTGTCATAATTTTCTTGTACCTGTTTTAGTTTGAGAAAATATTTGAAATTGTAATTAAAAAGAGATGACGTAGACTTCATTTTGAAATATTCTTGAAAGTGTCCCCTCTTCCAGCACTATCAGGAGGAATCTCAGCAGGATTACCACCAACACTGCTAGAAGGAAGTATTCCCTCCCGCTCTATCAGAAGGAATCTTAACGGGATTCCCACCAGTACTATCAACGGGAATCTCGACAGAATTCTCTCCAGGACTATCAAAAGGAATCTTAGCAGGATTCTCATCAACACTTTGAGTAGGAGTCTCAACAGGATTCCGACTAGCACTGTCAAAAAAAACTATGAGTCTCCGGGATATTTCTGGAAGTGGAGTCCAAGTGGTTTTTTTTTCAAATTACGAAATTGAATATTCCCTCAAACTAAAACAGGTACAATGAAAATATGGACCTTTCACTTCCACTCAATTCATTTATTAACTCAATTTATTAATCCATTTATTGATTTCTGAATTCATTATTCATCTATTTATTCATGTTAAAGTATAGGACTTACGTGACACCCGTCTAACTATCAAATTACTATGTAAAATTTAACCGAGAAACTATTGTGCATATACCGGATGACGAATTAATCGTAGGAGTACAAAGTTCTTTGCCCGGCTAATTCCTGTAATTGATTGTTGGGCACCAGTCGTTTTTATTAAAATTCTAGTTGATTTGGGAGAAAACGAGGAATCCTCAATCTTGAACCCAATCGAATTAATTACAAAACCCTCAGAAGACGTTAATATTACCCACCTTTTCCGTAAGACTCTTGAATTATCCCGAGGGGAGAGGAGACGATACCCTCTGTTTAGATATTCGTTACAAATCAAATCACACACAACACTTTCTATTAATTCCAGTTAAATCAATATAAAACCAGTATATTCAAAGAAACAACATATATAAAAGTAAATAGAACCGATACAAACGTAGAAAAATATGAATAATAAAGGACGTTCTCGTGAAATTGTTCCAAAGGAAATAATTCAATTACCCTAACTTAATCTTCAACTCGATATTTATAACTCAAATATTTTAACTCAGAGTGAACAATTGAAGTTCACTCGGGTATCATTCACCCTGAAAATACTTTAACTCAATGTTTCAAAATAATTTTAATATTTACTAAAAATTATGGACTCTAAACTCGATATAATAATAATGGTGAAACTCGTGTACCTTACGACAATACACTTCTCTTGCTCCTTCCGTAAATCTTGATCAGTGACCTCAGCTTTTCTAATTTGTCCCCAATTCTCAACAATATCTAGACCTCTACAATTTTGCGGCTTGTTGCCACGGCATCCCAAGGAAGCGAGACTGAGCCTTCTCCCACTCGAGTTGGCGGTGGGCTCACTCGGCTGTGTCCGCTCAATTTCGGCACAGCCGAGGCTCAACCCGAACAACCGCAACACGAGTCCCTAGCACCTCTACACTTACGCTACTGAGGTTACTCAAACTCTCCGAATTTCCGAATTTACACACTTGAATTGTACAGAATAATACACAGGAATAATAATAACAATTCGTGGACAATAGTTTCCCGACATTATAAAACGAAAAAGGTCTGCCTTCTCTTTCACTATCTCCAACGCTGATTCTTGACGTTCTCTGGCTTTCTGGCTCTCTTGGCCAACGTTCCTCAGTGTTGGCCACCGTTGGACCAACTCTCTGGATGCTGCTCTCTCTTTGGTGCCAGTGATTTTTCTTTGAGACTGGAGGAATGTCTCAACTCTTGATTTTCCTCCATTCATTTTTTTATTTTTTTTATTAACCGCTTCGAGACCCTGTGTGGGTCCATTCAGCGTCTTCCTCTATTCATTTGAGTGAATTTATCCCTTTCACGCGAATGGGCGTTTCTCCCACTTTGCAGCCTGGTAAGCAGGTGGCGCATTAGTGTGTGTCCGTGAGCTCTGGTGAGCAATTGAAGTTTCATCGGGTATGTTATTTTTAGTCAATGATTTTGAGTTTTCACGTTGCATTTTTTATAATTTTCTATTCTACATCATCAGAAATAATATTTAAGAAAAGTTGATTTGAGACTATCCAAATAACAAAGGCAGGGGCACTGAGGAAACCTATCAGACGTGTGTATTACGATAAAGACCGAGCCTGAGTCTCGTAAATTGTGGTAGTGGAGACTGAGAGCGCACGCAATTAGCTATCCCCACTCTAGACTTACGGATACGAGGTAGTCCGAGTGCAGCGTTGGAGGGCTAAACAAAAGAAATGAAATAATTAGTGATATCTCCAATTATCATTGATCTCACTCTGGACATTTGCTTTTTTGTCTCCAAACGTGAGCTCTACCCTCCCTGGTTACCGCGCGACATTGGAATATTACTATTCCAACGAAAAATATATTTATCTAACTTTTTTTTCGGCCACGTGGCCGTGAAAACCGTCACCTCAGCGACATACTAAAGCATCTCCATAATTTTTTCCGATTTTTCATAAAGATATTCTCCCTCAAAGAATTAAAAAAATGTTTTTTTTTTTCAATTTTCAATAAAAACTAATTTCTTTAGAAAAAATTGGAAAATTTGGCAACAATGTGGACATGTCAAAGCATTTTTACGATTCTTTTTCAAATTTTTTCATCAAGATTTTCTCCCTCAAAATTTTTTTCAGTCTTACTCTAGTTTTCAGAGTTAAAAATTATTTCATTTCAAAAATATCTTCTTTTTCATCCAATGATACACTACATTATCCAATAAATGAAATGATAATCAATAAAAAATAAAGTTCATCTATGATAAAAATTATTACTATAAACTTTTTGGCTATCGTGCCAGTCTCGATGCTCCCGGAATACCAAACTCTAAAATCCTCCCGATTTTCATATTCGCATGCAAGTAATTGCATTTTGCGTCTCGTCACGCGATATTCCCCCTTTTACTTCCCTCTTTCCCACCCCCCTTTCCTTATTCTCTTTCGCTCCTATCTATTCCTCTCTGCTGTGTATATACTTCATCTCTATTCCACCTCTGTCCTCTCTGTCGTACGCCACACCGTACATTGTGTCTCCGCCCCTTCCATTTCAAGCCACTGAGGCCTTTATCTTCGACAAAACGAGTGCAATACGATCTACCAAACCTCGCTCCACCTCCACTTCCTCTCATCCTTTTTTCTAACTATCAAAGTGCATAAATATGATTTTTTAACATCTCCAATACTTATTAACCAGCATGAATACATTTAGGATGAATTGTGCCTTGGAATTGGGATAATAATTGGCTTTCACAGATATTGTTAAATGTGATCCTCTTCCAATTAGACATGATCCGTGTATAATTGTAGCTGCGAGGAAATTCCTTGCTGAGGGAAAATGTTTCTTCAAATAATCCTTTTCAATTATCATTTCAGTTAAAAAGAAGAAACGAAGGGTAGAGTTTTTTCCTTTTCATTGTGGAGAATTATCTTGGAAACTAAGTGACATAGCGAAAATTTCGTGGAAACCTTTTTTGTTAAGGAAAATTAGAGCCACAAAAAAATGTAATCACAAAAATTGCACTGTCTTGCTCAGTTACCGAGATATTCAATGAAGGATGTGATGTTCCATTACATGCGATAAAAAATTCTTTTTAATGTTTTTTTCCTTTAATTACTGAGAGGTATCTGAATATTTTGAGAAAAATTGCAGGAAGCGATTGAGTAGTGTAGATTATTGTTCGTAATTTTCCCAATAGGAAATTTGGGACTTTTTCAATTAAAAAATGAAAGAATTTTCATTTTCCTCACAATGTTCCCTCAAATTTTCAACCAGAGAATGATTCAAAATTCAATGATTTAATGATCCCTTTACGTCTTCCTCACTTGTACGCATGGGCTATGTCATAAATGCAGAGTATGAGTGCGGTGAAAGGGAAGAGGATCTGAATCATGTGGTATGACAATGCCCAATTCTAGGCTCGCAGAGAGTTAGACTATTATCCTTTAGAGGGCCAGGGTTTCAAGGGGCACATCTCACTCATGAAATGGTAAGAAGGTATGTGGTTCCACGTATTCATCATAGGCAAAGCTACGATCACGCATAACACCAGTACAGTAGAGCTCCCTTTATGTAAGCTCCGCTTGTGTCAACTAACCCCGTGTGTCAATTTTTTTGATTTCCTTGAGTCAATTTCTCCTCATTGTCTTCATCCCCGCTCCCAGCTCGAAGGTCTAGTGCGCAACCCATTGCGCAACGATACATCAGTGCTCTTAACTCTGTTTTGCAAACTGCGCATGCGTCAAGACTTTCAGGTGGGGGATTGAGCAGGCGTTGAAACAAGAGAAGTGGCCAGGTCCAGACGAGTTGATACAAGAGGAGCTCTACTGTATACTGGGTTTGCGGTCCGCTTGTTACGCACCTTGAAAATTCCAGAATATAGAAAAATGGTAATAGAAAAATGATAGTGGGAAAAAATGAGAGTATGAAAGGAGACGGAAGACTTTTCTCTACTTCGAGAAATCTCCGGAAACTCGAAGTGAAGGAAAGATCAGTAGAATAATTAGTCACCGCACCATGCGGAAACCCGAACCATGATCGTACCTTTAATTAGTGGACCTCACACACAACGAAAGAGAAGTGGACTTCGTTGTCACCAGGCAAACCATGGAATGGAAATGCAGTGGTTGGAGGCCTCTCCCAATGAATTTAGAGAGAACTTTTCTGAGTTGATAGGTCGTAACAACCACCAAGAGGTAGAAGGCCCATCAATTGAACGAAGAACTCACAATGCAGTCACATGATGGGAATCATTCATATTGATCAGGAGGAAATTACCAATGAGAATCATGGTGTCAGTGAGTTATCAACGGAAGACAAAAAAAGTTGCTTGCCTTTTTGAAAAATTGTGGAAGGCAGTAAAATTGGAAATCCACTGACAAATAAGGGCTCCTGCTTAGGAGTTTGTCTATAAAAAGAGGATGAACCAAAAAATTATGGCAGTCCACTTTTAGAATTTTCTTACGCAACACCGAACTTCGGTATGTTTGTAGAGTGACCATCCTCTTGAAAATCAGTGTATTCTGAAAGAGTATCTCAGAAGTTTAATGAGGAAGCCTCCTCGGTTGAAGTGATTCATGGGTCGGTCCTACTGCCAAAGTCATCATCTCAGGGCCCACTGACCTACTGCAAGATCTTCGCACCTCCACGAGAAAACTGCAGCCCGTTCGCCTTCAATGATCCAGCGACTGCGGCTACCTAAGCTCGAAGTGCAGATTCCTGCCTTTTACACTTACCTTTTTTCACCAAACGTGAGTCATTTTTGCTTCCGAATGGAAGCTTTCTAATCGTAATTTTTTTAGAGTTTGAGACTTCATCATAATATGACTGCAAATGAACCAAGATGTCAAGAACCGCCGTTTTAAAAAAAATGTCTGTGTATATGTGTGGGTGTGTGTGTGTGTGTGATGACGCATTTTCCGCTTTACTCCGAAATGGGGCTAGCCAGCGGTCTGAAAATTTTACCATATGTTTGCCATGCGTGCCCCAAGCTCTTATAAACATTTCAGCTGAATCGGTCGGATAGTTCTTGAGAAAAATAAAAAGGTCGAAATATCGTTTTTTCGACTTTTCTCGATGAAAAATGAAATTACAGCGTCCACTCTCAGCAAGGAGATGCGCGCTTATGAGCTGCATCTTTGACCCCTGAGGTAGTGGAAGCTCAGATTTTTAGTTTATCCAGTATAGAACTTTTGAGAAATTTTTCATAAAAATCTTGATTCCTTTATAACTTAATAAATAATTGAGTGAGAGCCCTCAAATTTTAAGAGTCCATACATCTGATGAGCACGAAGTTCGGTATTGAAACTGAGCGGAATCGGTCCAATAGTTTCTTAGATATTAGCATAGAAGCATCCGAAAAAGCAAGTTATATCTTCAAAACTATTCAATTGATTAGATTTTGGATGAGCTTAACCCTCTGAGGCCTATTTTGGTTTCCCCACTCCACGCACAGATCGATGATGGTGGATTCAAGATTAAAAAATCCATTCGGAAGCTTTCTGCGAATCGCATTGGCAGGATAGCAAATGTTTAATGTTCAAATTACGACCAAGGAATGGGCCTCCTGCTCGTTCTCTATTGCATTTTATTCATTCCATTTATTCTCAATTTGTTGACATGTATTTAGTTATTTATTTTTTTCATTTATATTTATAAAGTTTTTGATTTTTATGAGATTTTCGAAAGATCTACAGAATGAAATTTATATTTCTGGACGTCTATTGACGGTTTATGGACGGTTAGAAGATGTTGATCTTCTAACCGTAAAAAAATGACATATCCTCTTTCTTTGACATGACGTCTTCTACTTTAAATTTTTACATGATTCATCCGGGATGGATTCAGATAGGAGGGACTGAATAAGTGGATGAGTCTCACAAAAACAGGTGAGGTCGGGGCCTGTTTTCCGTTTTTATCAAAAAAATATATGCATACACGGAGAGAAAAATCCATGAAAAATTACTGGACCAGTCCGGTAATCGTGGGACATAGAGGCGTGTGGGTGAAAAAGTCCTCCTATAGAAATGAAAAAGTGAAAAACTTCTCATAATATGTACCAAATGAGTGAGTGCATTATACCGGATCGGTCGGTAATTTTTCCATAACTGTGCCTCCATTCATAAAATTTATTCTTGTATCTCACAAAATTTGTTGTAAAAAACCAATAAATTGTGGAACTAGGATGTTTATAGATGTATATATATGTATATATCTAGATATTACAATGCGAATAAATCGGTGACACATTTCACGTATTTTCTTAGAAGGGATATTAGCATAGAAACATCCGAAGAAGCAAGCTACATCTTCAAAACTATTCGATTAATCATCTTTGTGACGCGCTTAACTTTATGAGGTCTATTTTGGTTTCCCCATTCCACGCACAGATCGATGATGGTAGATTTAAAATTGAAAAATCCATTCGGAAGCTTTCTGCCAGTTGCATTGGCAGAATATTAAATGTACGATGTTCAAATTACGCACAAGTAGTTAGCCTCCTGCTTGTTTATCTACTATCTTTTTCGTCACTAACAAATCGAATAATTAGACCTTTGATTTAAATAACAACCGAGTTTCTACAAGCCGGTTTTGCGGTCGTCTCTTGAAATTGATTTATTAAAATGAATAACCGTGTGAATTTGATCTATTAACGCATTTATGTGTATTCTTTTGCTGATCCTAAACTCACTAACTCATCAGGCACAATAATTACCCTTATACCGTATTAGCCGTTGTGTACTTCAGGACTTTGTCTAAACAGTCGCGTCCCGTATTTACTATTATCAGCGAGGTACAAAGATTTGGATATTCTAGTTTATCTAGATCTTCGTCTTATCCCACGGTTAAGGGAGAAATCCGCGTGTAGTTACGGTCGAATAGGGCTGATCTCCTATATTTTCATAACTGTTCACTCATTGTCACGACCCAAAGAGTTGCAACACGCTATGGTAGCGACAATGTATACATATAATGGAAAATTTTAATTGCCAAAAAATGAATTTTGAACTACTTATTCATACTTTTTACAATGGAAATATAAGTTGGGGACTGAAACAAGTCGAATTATCTAAGATAAATACTTTTTCTTGATCATTTATCTATGAATGAAGAGCTGGAGAGTATATAGTGTTGCCGCGATAGACGAGAGAAACGAGACGATAGTGACGAAAGACGAAGCGAAAGTGCAGATTCGTAATTCTCGGCAAAACGAAAACAAGACGAGAGGACTGGTACAAGAGACGATATGTCTCGTCGAAAGGTGAAAAAGATAAATAGATAAAAAAAAAATCGAAACGAACAAATTTTTTTGCCTCATTGAGTTTCATTCGCAATATTCCATTTATTATCAAATTGCCATTGGATATTCTGCTTTTAAAGATATTTTTCAATTAAATAGTACGACCATCACTTTTGTAAGAAATAAATTACTAAAAAATTTCATATTGCACCTCTGAGTGACGAGTTTAGTGAATACGTGAACCAAGAATGAAGGCATAAAAGTACTTCAGCATGAGCATTGTTCAGTCGATTCCTGTGTTTTCTGAGGATCGGTCCAGCTTTGGAGAAGAGTCGCCCAGATGCAGCACTTGAGGCACAAATGGCCAGCAAATCCCGAGCCATCTGAGCTATTCTTGGGAAAAATGTCTCATTCTTCTTCCACCACTCCAAAATATTCACATTGCGATCAGCTCTGTCCAATTTCAGATAATTTTCCAGTTCACTTCTCCAGGGCTGATGAATTGATTTCTGAGGATGGAACAAGGCTTTCATTCCTTTTGTGTATTCATCATCAGAATCGTCATCTTCCACTGCAACGTTTTCTTCATTTTCTGCTCTCAAATCTGCGTATTGTTGCTTGGAAATGCGTTGAAATTCTCCGTATGATCTTTCTTTCAGAGCTTTGCCCCACTTCGCCTGATCAAAATTTCCAGTTTGTATCGAGGCTCCAGGATGAGAACAGCACAGTATACCCAATTCGTTATATTATTAAGTTTTAATAATTTATCTCTTCCTGCTTGAAAGGCTCCAATCACTGCTTCGTCGATCGCACTTCGATCAATCTTTTTATCTTAATCCCGACATAGTTTTTCAATGCTATCTAGTAGAATATTCACGCCAAGGACAACTGATGGAAGTGTGGCATATTGCTCCGCGCAGAGGACATTGGAAAACTTTCTGAAACATCTTAAGGAGGTTCTACACTCCTCAATGTGAAATCGTATTTTTTGATATTTTTGCACGAAATTTTTTAAGGTTACAGACAAATATATCATACACTTTCTATTTGAATGATTAATGCATCGACCGTCCAGTTATCGAGAAAAAAAATCGTAAAAATGCGTAATTTCAAATGCTTATACACAGGCCTTATGGCAGAACCACTCTATTGGCGACGTTTTGTATTATTTTCAATAGACCTAACAGATTTTTTTCCACTGAAAATTAATATGATATAATTGAATATGAATAGAATTGAATGATATTGTTATGTGCCTTGGTAAAATCCACATGAAACTATGAAAATAGTACAAAGTGCTCAAGAAGGCAGCAATGTGACTTCTCAAAAAAAAAAAATTTATTAATAAATTAATTCTAATTAATAAATTTTTTTAGGAGAATCAAATTTCGGAAAAAATATGTAATGCGCAGGCGAGATTTGAACTCACGACCCTCTGATTACATCTCAGGTGCTCTACCGCTGAGCTACTGCGAGTTACTATATTTACCTTCTCATTAAACAAATAAATTTATTAATAAATTAATTTTAATTAATCAATTTTTTTAGGAGAATCAAATTTTGGAAAAAATATGTAATGCGCAGGCGAGATTTGAACTCACGACCCTCTGATTACATGTCAGGTGCTCTACCGCTGAAAAGCAAGAGAGGAAACCGTCCATGAAAGGAATACACCCAAGAAAAGACGGTGAAAGGACACAATCGGTCACAAAAGAAATGGGAAAGCAGCCTGCAGGTTGCCCGGCAAGTGATGCAGAAGAAATACAAAGACGCTCGTGATTGGTCAATTTGACATAAAATCAAATTGAATGGAGAAAAACGCGAGAATTCGTCACCAACAATCACATCTAGGCAGAGAGATGTACCAACAATCCTTTCTTACAAATGAAATGTTGAATTTCTCATTGGCTGGGGAGTCATAAAATCAGGACATTCGAAAAAAGGACGAGGACAGAGCGAAAAACTAGAGAGAGAGAAGAAATTTACGACGAGAACTGTCAAGCATTTCTTTTAACTCAATCCACCTACTCTCATAGATACAGCTAGAGAAATGTACACAAATGGCGATATTTATGAGTGGATCAACTGTACAATTACTCGGAAAAGGCACTCTATCGAAAATTAAGGAAGCTACCTGGATCACATTCGAAAAATGGAAAAGGACAGAAAATGACTTACCCTACCAAAAACCCTCTCTATAAGGGAGAAATTCACCAACCTCGGGGCAGTCATATCTTCAACCTTTCGACCTACACATCGAATCTCTGCCTCTCGGTATCGCGATAGAACATTCGAGATATTTCAAGTGATTCTTCATTCAAATCGTTGTGATTCCCCTTGGACAATCCATTTCATCATCATCTGCAACCAAGACCATCCAGACCTGTTGAGAGGAACTGACCCACATTGGGTAACAAGGGAGCATCCGCAAAGACCAGCCCACCTGCCGAGTGACAATCCAGCCACCTGAGCTCACTACAGACTCCTTTCTCTGAATCCCTGTATTTTGCCCCAACAAACCGTAAGTTAACCAAAATAATCAATTCTATCCCTTTTTACATTCTCTACTTGAAACTCCTTTTTATTCTCTCTAATGAATGGAATCTCCACGAGTTTATTTCCTCATAATTGCACCGAAAAATTAATCTAATAAATACTAAACTGGTGTGTGGTACGTTACTGTGGTTTTTCTTTTCTACTAACCATCCTAATTAATTAACGAGAAATAACAAAACTCCTCTCGACATAGTCTTTCGATAATCGAAGTGATTCCCCGTGAATTTAAGCTGTTGTCATCATCGTACACTTTAGTGTTTTACCCGAACGATCACGTTCCCAACTAATCAAATTAAAAAGGATTAAAAGACACGAATATTCTAGTTTTCCTAGATCCTTTCTTTTAATTCTTGCGGCTGAATCTCAATCCGCAATTAGTCACGGTCATCATCAATTAATATTATCCCATAATCAAACCGTTAACTGATATAAAACCCTCGCGTAGCCGCAACAATATTCTCTCGGACCCACCTCACTGGCCAAATAAGCTCAAGAAACGCAATACAAAAAAATTTATTTGTAGTAAACATGTCATGGCTGCGGAAATGATAAAGGGCCTGGCTACGCTGCATGTCTCAGCTGATCGAATATATATCAATGTATAGCGATATGTTTCTATTCCGTAATTTTTTCTTTTCAAATGCAATGATTTGTTGCTAACAGATTCTTAAAATTGGTAGAAGGATTTATTAATATTTCTAGGGAACAAAGCACAATGATCGAAAATTGACATCCAAGAATTTGAAGTTTGCAGGCAGCCGCCATTCTACTACTTGGATATTTTTGATACTTCTATTATTGTAAAAATCAATTAATAAAAAAAG
Organism: Aleiodes leptofemur; assembly: GCA_963942555.1. Classification (NCBI taxonomy): domain Eukaryota; kingdom Metazoa; phylum Arthropoda; class Insecta; order Hymenoptera; family Braconidae; genus Aleiodes; species Aleiodes leptofemur. The sequence goes on from OZ012621.1 coordinate 7,962,933, forward strand.
CGAAATAACATGTATTTTTTATAGTCAAAAAATAGCTAATTTTCGTCAGGTTTTTACTGATCAAAAAAATAAAAAAATTATGTTGCTTTCTTGGACTACCGTGTGAGTATAGAACCTCGTTAAGTATCTCTGTAACATAGCTAGAAGACTCCGTTCCTCTTCAGTTATTACTAAATGTTTCAATTTATTGTTCTTATGAGCGAAAGCAGGAAGTGATTTTTGTATGCGGAGACCTGCTGTGATCATGTCATGACTTCTATTCCAACGAGCTGGAATATTGAGAGGTAACTCAGAGAATTGTTCGTCGAAAAACTGGCAACACTTTTTAAGTTTAATCTTCAATTGTTCTGATTTTTTCATTTTTCTGCAAATGGTACGAAGTTTAATCAGCGGAGGTTGACCGGATTCTGACTCGTCTCATTCTTCATCGTCATCATCTTCATCATCAGTGAAATTATCGCAATTGGTGCCTTTACTGTCATCTAAATTGGAACTTTCAACTTTCAATCTCTTTATAACATCTTGAATTGTCAAAATGATGATGTGGGCGAAGCAATGAAAATGCTGATGTTCTGCACTGAATTCTATATTCCTTTCTTCTAAAATTCTTCGTAATTGTTTCATGAAATCATCATTTACGGACGCATTATCCACAGTGATACCGCCAATCTTTGCTAGCAGACCCACTCTGTCCAGGGCTCCAAAAAATTTATTTGCAATATCCAAACCAGTGTGTTCTCCATTACTTGGAACGAAATGGATAGCTAATGATTTCATTTCCCGGTTTTTATCTATGAAATGTCCTGTGTTACCATAATATGATTTTGTTTGGCAGAACGTCCAGCCATCAATGGTGAATGAATGGTGAATGAAATTTTAGAATCATTTTCCTGTAATATCTTCATCACTTCCTTACTCATCTCGTCATGGATCTCAACAACAGCAGTGGTTGTGGCTGTTCGTTTGGGGAATATTAAATCGGGATTTATTGTTTTGAAGAATTTCTGCGTTGATTCATCGTCAAGAAAATTGAGTGGCAGAAGTTTTACAGGAAGCCACTCGACTATCATCACTTTGAATGCTTTTCCATTCCTTATCTGAAAAATAAAAGCGAACTCGATTAAATCAAATGTTAACAGTGGAAGAAAAATTACACATGCGTACATTTACAAGAAGAAATATATAATTATTCTGTATACATACACGTATGAAAAGACTTTATAAAGTCTTTATAAAGAATTCTTTATAAAACGTGTTTTATAAAAAATTGGAACTTTTCTCATAAAGATTTTCTTGTGAAGTTTTCATCGTAGTTTTCATCCTTTATAAAATTTTGTTTTATAAAGGCGATTCTTAAAAAAAAAATTTTTATAGAGGACAGCAAAAGATATAAAATACCATTAACATTTTTTGTATGAATCCTATTCTGAAAATTCATTCTTTATAGAAAATGTCTTTATAAAATAGAATTTTTTAGAGACATTTCTTATAAAATGACTTTTTACAAAGATTTTATCTCTCAGTTGAATGCTTTCTTTATTCTATTTATTTGAATAGTTATCCTTTGAAAAATAGCTGGATGGGGAACTCCAAACAGTGTTAACAAAAATGCAGACTTTAGCCGTTGGAGCCATTGTCCGGCTTCGACAGCAAGGAAGTCTGTTTTTCTGATAAGTGTTTCGAACTGCGTCACGATCTCGCTTATATGCACTTTTAGTCAAACTCCGCTTACGGACAGGATTCCGACGGTGCGCGACCTATCGGTGGTGGCGGTACAACAGTTCCCCTTCACTTTGACGTTCGGCGCTGTCCCTTTGAATTTTATTTCTTCCTCGCGTTTCAACTTAATTCTTCTTCTTTACGCCTCTTATTTTCCTTTCCTCTTTTATTCATTATTCGCTTTTATCATTTTTTTTCATTAATTATTAATAAATTAGGTATGAGGTTCTTACAGGAGATACTTCTGCGAGATAGTTATCTCACAGAAGTGCTTCTAAAGAAAACGTCTTTACAAAATAAAATTTTATGAAGATGTTTCCTATGAAATTTATATATATCACCCAGCAAAAAAATTGAGGAAACAGTAAATTTTGTCGTTTTTCTTTGTGATTTTGAAATGGCTGTAACTTTCATGAAAATCATTGGATCGGAATAAAAAACAGCGGTTCCAAAGCTTGAAGTCTCCACCTCTGAAATCTTGAGATGGAATTTTTTTTGATCATCCGTTACAAGGAGATAAGAAGGTTGAAAGCGGAAATTTTTTTTTCCATTATTTTTCATTCTTCCAAATTGGTCTACGGACTCCGAAAAAATTTTCTCAACCCAACCCTTATTAAGATCGTGTAGCGTGGCCTTCCAGCTTCAATTCTTCTCCATTTCTTACGATCATTTGTTGCTGGGATATCATCAATTGAATCAAAAAATACCCTCTTGCCTTTAATCGCCGATATCTCAGGAACTACTGATCGCACATCGAGCGGATGATGGGATTCATAGTCCATTCCTTTTACAATTGCAAGGCCTTAAAATAAATAAATAAATAAATAAATGCCATTAAACAAATAAATTTATTAATGAATGAATTTTTTATTAATAAATTTTTTAAGAGAATCAAATTTCGGAAAAAATATGTAATGCGCAAGCAGGATTTGAACCCACGACCCTCTGATTACATGTCAGGTGCTCTGACCACTGAGCTATTGCGAGTTACTATATTTACCTTCGAATTTTGATCCAGGGAATCAAATTGAATCGAATATTCGAATTATTCGATTCGAAGATCGAATCGAATATTCATATTCGATTCGCTCCGAATTATTCGACATTTCGAATTATTCGCTCACCCCTACTTTTATCCCTAAAACATTCTCTACTTAAAATTCTCTCAGCTTTCGAATAGAATCATCGAAACAAATCTATCTCCAATATTTCATTAATTCCAAGATTCCTTCATAGTATATGGGAAGGTGGAGCAAAATGGACACGAGGGATAAAATGGACATATTGGAGTTTTTATGCATGTACCAGAGAAAAATCTTGAAATGGATGAAAATATTTAAGATAGATTCTTTTGATGATTCCGTTGTAGAGCATAGAGAATTGTAGGCAGGAAACAAGTGCCAGGAGTAATTTTTTTTAATTTTTTGAGCATTTGATTTTTCTGAACATTTTTTAGGGGTAAAAAAATTTCGCAATTCTTCTGAAAATCTAGTTTTTTGGAATATTTTTGGTTCTATTAGTCGCAGCGACCTGGAACCGATTTTAAATGGAAGGTGAGATCATTTCCCATAGATTTATGAAGTTTTGCACTTGAAAATATCGATTTTTCAGATAGTTATAAAGCAAAAGCCGATGATGAAATTTTTTCACAAAAGTGCAAATAACTATCTGAAAAATCGATATTTTCGAATTCAAAATCTCATAAATCGATGGGAAATAATGTCACCTTTCTTTTGAAATCAGTCCCAGATTGCTACGAATAATGGAATCGGAGACATTTCGAAAAAACTGAATTTTCATAAAAATCGAAAGGCTATTCTACTCCTAAAAATACCCAGAAAAAAATAAAAAATTAACAGATTTCTTTGCGACATTTCGATTTTGAGACATTTTCCTTCTTAGAAGATCTTACGTAAAAGCGAAGGGTAGTATATCCACTCTATTATGAAAAGCCAGGGGTACGTATTACCATGGTGTTTTCATCATTTATTCAATTTTCGCATCTAATTGCAACGATCATCAGTGCACATACGATCTTTTGGCATTAGAAACCACGGAAATCGATAATTTGGCACATACGACCATTTGCTCCTAGACACGCGATATCTGTATAGATCCATGAAAATGTTCCTCTTTCGATTGAACATGAAAATATATATTACCAAAATAGGCTTCGAAGAAAGAAGACCTTAATAGTTGAAAAAAAAAATTATTATTTTTGGCCACAAAAAATAATTCCTTTTGGAGGTGTGATCCGCGGGAATATCAAAGTCCAACGATTCGAAAAATTCATCGATTTAGGAAATTTTTATCGCACGCTCAAGTATCCAAATTCATTTTTGAAAATCAGCACTTGCATAGTACACGTACTGAACTATTGCCGACGGCATCCCCACCTCAACAATCTTTATCAGTTAGGAAAATCGTGTAATCTTCAATTCATCATACCTATACTTAGTAAGTGAATACAGTCAATCTATTAGTGAATGTGGAATGGTGAATTGTGCCCCTGTCTGGTGTGGTGAATTATTGTGGTTACTCGGGTGAAGGTGGCTGGTTTATTAATGTTTAGGGAGGGAGTATTGTTAGAATCTGTTTTATAACGTAGGAGTCTTATTATTATTCATTGATCCTGACGGAAATATCTCTCGAATGATTGAGAACGCTCATAGACTCTCGACGGAGAACTCTATGTACAGTTTCAGTCAAAAGGTCAGCCCGCGTATTATTGCTTAATGGGTGTATGTCGTTTGGTGCAGAGAGTTCGGTCTGCGCTGTGGTTTAGCCACGACCTGGTTTCTGTCATCGTGAGTTTACGACTGTGTAATTCTGACCTTTCACCTCTTTTTGTAAAGGGAAGTGAGCAGTTAAATGGAACGTGTTGAGACACAATTTTTCCGATGATTTCATCGGAAAGGTGGGGAAATTATTGAAGGAAATATTGATTTCGTGTGGGAAAATTCGTTTTTGTAAATTTGAGGCACTGTGCCGACGGTATTTCTAGTTCAGCACTTCCAAGTTAACGAATTAATCTCACTTGAAGAATATACGACTGTTCAGTTTTTAATTTTATTTTATTCAGTTATTTCGCTTTATGAGATTAACAATGTTTCATAGATTTTTATGCTAAGTTTAGACTTAATTCAAATTAAATTTAAATTTGATTGAATTAATACAGAATTGATTGTCTATCGTAGGATTAGTAAATTCGCTTGGAACAAAAAGAAAATTCAATGTCTATATAGTTATATATCTCAACGGAGCGGTACGTTAAAATACAGAGAGTTTGACTGACAGTATTTGTACTGTGAGCGGATTGAGAACTGACTGAAGTTTTCAAATTGAGGGATATATATGCAGAAAATTGATAGGGCTGCCGAGGTTCAGGTTTGATGGAAGGAGTGTTTTGTGATTGGCTGAAAATAGGTAAGAAGGGAGAATCCTTCCAGGATTGGTGGAAGTTGGGTTTTTCCGCAAGCAGTGGTGGGAATATTTGGTTTTCCCCATAGGTAGTGGTGTGAATGTTTGGGTCCGTTTACAGAGGGAGTTGAATGAGACCGGTTGCAAGGGATTAGTGAGGGGAGGTCGAGTAGTTTGAGGGATTAAAAGCAATAATCATAAACACGGTGGGGCTTCTATAGTTCTTCAAGTAATAAACTCCTTCAAACACTATTTCCTGTATGTTTGAATAATGTAGACTCTACATTGTAGATAATCTAGAGAAGAAAAAAAAATATTATTATTCTTAGGAAAAGGTGAGAAGCGAATTGTTTTATTGGCCTTGCAGCTGTGTACAATTCGGGGCAAAATTGTAGGGAAAAATATGAATGTTTGAATTTCATAGAAAAAGGAATATTTGGTTATAAAATGTTCCCTAATGTAAAGGAAGGAGTTTTTAGAAATTTTATGAATCGAAACTTCTGGTCAATGTAAATTGTAAGGCTTAGGTCGTTTTATGATTGTATTTGAAGAACTTGGAAATTCTAGTAATGTTTATGATGAATTGTAGGGACCGGGCTCGTTGGGGAAAAATTGGAGAAAAGCCCATGCTTTTGAACTCAATGAGTAAGGAGTGGGGTCGTGAAATTTACAATAATTATTTGGTCAATAGTAGAGATGAAACAGGCACTAACTGGAATTTTATAATTTTTCATATTTTTTTTTAAAATTTAATTCAGGAAATTTTTAGGAAAATTCATCGACGGATTAGAAACATTATTTCAAAAATTCCAACAATTTCAGTAGAAATTGAGAAAAAGTCCAGACAAAGTCCTAGAAATTGGGAAAAATTCAGACGTTCTTTCGTTCTCGGAATTTTCAGATACTCCGCAACAATCTTCCATTAATGCTAAACTCATTTGCCATCAGTCTAGCTAATTTTTAATTAATTTCTCATGAGTGTCTTTGAGGAAGTTATTGGGAGCAATTGATTTATATAAATGACTTATCAATTCTTTCAATTAATATTTAGTCGAAATAAATTGGTTTTTCGATTTTTACGCTATGCAAGGAAGAATCAAAGACAATTACAAGAAAGATACAAAATTTTCGAAAATAAGAGCACTGACAGATTTTTTCAGCAAGAGAGTCAAATTCAAAATAATAATAATAATAACTTTGGCATTCAGTGATCATCAAAAATTTACACAGCTTTTGAATAGATTTATTGGAAAAATTTTACCTCTAACTATGAAATAGGAATATAATATATTATATTCTTATTTCATTGGCATGCCCATTTCATCCTATTGTCTACAATCAAAAAATTGGATTTTTGACAGAGAAAATTCGACAAATCAAATTATCTTTATAATCCTTCTCACTAGAGTGTCTCAAAACCTTCTGAAGATACGCCCTTCTTTACCGTCATTCATTTCTGTGCAGAATTTTGAATGCTACGAAGAAGAACTTGGGCAAAATTGTGCTATCTCACTTCCTTTAGTCCTATCTCACTTACCTAGATATCTTCCGGAAAATGAATGACGAAAGAAATAAATTTATTTTATTCCATCTCTCAACCAATTTTCCTAAACATCACCGTTTCCAAGCTATTGTGAGAATTAACAAGTTCTTACCCCATTTTATCACTTCATTTCACAATCCAAAAAAAAAACAATCATCAAGAAGATCCCATCCCCAATGCTCTTGCCTCTTCCAAGCTATTTTCAAGTCAGAATATTCAAATCTGGACTGGAGTGAGAGAAAACCTTTTCCCAACGTTTATCTACAGTGCTCGAGATATGAAGAAGACTGCAAAAATTTTGTCACAATCTTCTTTGTTGAGGAAAACTCGAGCTACAAAAAATTTCTTCATTGAAATGACTCTATCTCTCACAGATTTCAAGATATCTCATGAGAATTCATTAGGAAATTCGCCTTACATCGTTTTTCTACTTCTACCAACTAAATTCTATCATTTATCATCTTGAATCTCGCATACACATTGAAATCCATCAAATTCATGTGAATTCGAATTTTATTACGTCTACAATGATCCCGAATCAAATCACAAATAAAATTGTTTTCCAATAAATTGAATAAGTTCATAATGAAAATTGGGATAACTATGTTTCTGTTTTCTTCAAACTAATCAAAGATATTGCTTCAACTAGTAAATACATTTGAGGGAATAATTACATACAAACGAGAATAATAATTTACTTCCTCCATTTAGAATAATTTATTCTCTCCCCTGATGGATCGGGCGATTGCATATCGATCACACAGTCGATTTTTTCACAAACTCGACTGTCATGTGACGACGATGCGACTGCTATGCGACTGCAATGCAGCTGCGATCCGATCGCATCGTGATCGAATTACGGTCGATTCCGTGAAAAAATCGACTGCCCTGTCGTATGATCCACCAGGGTCGTCTCCGTTCTCTTTCGGTGAAATGCTTAAAAATATTTCCACTGGCCAAAATGTAAATCATCTAAACAAGTTGAAATCAACATGGGTACTTGTAGAATTTATATCAACTATGAAACCGGAAAACATAACTGAACTCACAGGAGTTAATTAATTATGAAATAAATTGAAATAAACGTTGAAAATGTTGGGATTCTTAAGTCTTAAAATTAATTGAAATGATATTCGAGCCTGATACTACTTTTTTTTACTATTCCGAACAAGTATCAATTGAATAGGAAACTATGGTTTCAGAGTTCGATTTGAGTTGGTTCTCTTCATCGCGTAAAGTAATCAAATCAGTGGTGAAGATTTTCCGGTAAATACTTGTGGCTGACCAAGATGGACGAAATCTACTTAGAGGTACTTAACTCAATGTTTGCGGCTATCATCGTTCCTAATTGCAGCGATTAATTACTATCAATGAACGAGCCGCTGAAACGATTCAATCATTGTCACTTCAGGTCGAAAATGTAATGTTAGAAAATCTTTTTTTTTCTAGCATTCTGATTTCAGGAGTTAGACCATTGTAAAATTTGGAGAAATCCAATTTTTATTTGTCAAAAAAATACTTTGAACCTTTAAAAATATGAGCAAGAGAGCTTATAAACTGAAATGCATTTTTTCTGATTAAATTTCGAACTTTCCCCTAAACGTCTATTCCTATTCATAACCTATTTATAATGACTGCAAAAATTGAAATAACTTATTTCGAAAAGACGTGGGTACACTGAGGGAATTTTTTCATACTGCCCTGACTATCTGCTTAGAGTCAAGGACAAAATCAACTATTTGAAACTAGTTATCACGCCCAGAATTATAATGTTAGGATTACTATTTGAGATCACTGCATTGAATGAAGACGCACAACATATCCATTATTATATTTTAGTTCTGTTAGCCATTTTCATATCATAACCCACACTTTATGGAGTACTGCTCGACTGCAATAGAACAGAATCGATTAAATCTTATGTGATTTACTAATGATTGAGTGAATGAAAATTCTATCTGTGTAAATTTGGCATTAATATCCGATTTTTCTGAAGAGTTTCCTAGCAGAAACAAAATTCTAAAAAACTTTGAAAGTAATAAAAAAGAAAAAAATTATAAATTGTCATCTTTTGGGTATCATAACTAATTTTGTACTGCAGCTATGAAAATCAAATTTCACATAACGAAAACCAACAGTTCATACTCATGTCTACTATCTGATAATTATACTTGAAGCTAAAAAATTAATTCTTAGAATAAAAAATTTATATTTCTGATCACAATATTTTCTAACTATATGATTATAGTCGAGGCCTTTTTCTACTGTATTTTTTAGTTCTAAACACCGAAAAATTCTCTCCGTGTAAGTGATTTTCAAAAAGTTAATTTGTACATTTTTTGTTAAGAAAAGATTACCGTTTTTCTGATCGGAAATGGAATGTTTCCATACAAATGCCTACTAATTGCTCAAAAATCAATATTTTCAAAATCTTCTACGTACTTCTCTAGCTATGGGCATATAGAATGAGCCAATTCTGTTTTTTTTTCTAGATTGTAATTTACACTTGTTACACTGCGTGCATGGAGCACTGAGAATTCGACGAGCCTTGGGAAAATGGCTCCATATTCGCCATTTCTTGATATTGTTGGATGGAATTTTGTTTCTGAATGCATACACTGACAGAAGAAAATTAGATTATCAGTAAAATAATTTCTTACACCAAATATATGAATTACTGGATGCGAAACGATTGGGAGAAGAATGCTATCTATTCTCCCAAGATGTGTCTTGACTCCGAGTATTTTTTGCAAGAATACTTTCTTAATAATTTTTTGTGAGAATAGATAGTATCCTTCTCCGAATCGTTTCGCATCCAGCAATTCATATATTTGGTGCAAGAAATTATTCTACTGATAATATAATTCCCTCTGTGAGTGTAGATATGTGCTAAATAATTCACTCAAATATTATCATTTTTCTACCTTTCTTCTTCCATCAAAATGGATGTGAGGAAAAAACTTTTTTGAAGCGGTTACAGTGGTCTAACCCCTTAAATATCTTAGAAATTTTGTTGATGATTTTTTTTTTATAGTTCTCGCTTTCCTCTATAAAAATAAAGGAAAACTAAAGCTGTCAAAAAAGTCTCTACCAAAATCTCGTCATCGCCCCTGATTGCCGAGATGTTCCCCAAAAACAATTGAAAATAGTTTTATTAACTGCTAAATAAAATATTCCCCCAATAATTCCTAAATATTCTTAAATTGAAAAGCATCTCCATTCCGCCGATAGTAAAATAACATCATGAGACGAAGAAAATTTAATTAACAAAACCGAACCTCTATTTCAGGGGTGCGGAGGGTGAACACCCTCCGCTGGAACTCTGTATCAACGAAAATGAAAATCAGGATAAAATACTCACCGATTTATAAACACAACGGTCAAAATATACATGCACCCATGTGTAAGGGGTGGAGCAAGCTAGTTACTCTGCCAATGCTTTTCGAAAATCATATTAAGCGGTTAATTTACTCGTTCAATAATGCCCTCATAGAATTATTGTTAGCCCCAGGTGTTCCGTTGAAAATCTTCGATATACTCGTAAACAGATAGACCATTTCCCCAGTCCCCCTCTTCCAAAGATACTAGCATTGAAAAGTTAGTTATGTGTTAGTGTGATAAATTGAGTTTAAACTAATATAAAAGTAACAGATAGAGTAAATTAGTAAATGAAGGTAAGAGTTGTACAACAATGCTTGGGTAAACACGGGGTATTATAGGGCGCAGTTATGCAGTGAGGACGGATGAGGGTAGGGGAGAGAGACAGAGAGCGAGGGGGAGAGGAAGCAAGTGTTTCCCTCTGTAGCCACACAGTGTCGTGTTGGTTTGCCCTCGGGCTTGTTGTGCGTTACAATATCAGGACAGAAAAGCTCCATGTTGGGTACGGTAGTGGTGAAGGGAGGAGAAAAGAAGGAGGGGACAGGCAAAACGATAGGGGGCTGTATATGTTGGCTGGTCTCATGGCGCGCACCACCCTCAATTCCCAAGACTAGTTTCCATCTGACTCTACACCATCTACCCCCTCGGCCTCTCTTTCATTCCCCTTTTCCCCAGTAATTTGTATACCTGACCAACAGTTCCATTCACCCTCGTCCTCTCACTTGGCCATTCTCCTCACTTTCTATCTATCTAACTTTATTATTCTTTGTATCTGTATGTATGCATGTAATTCTAACATTCAACTTTTATTTTACTCATCTCTTATCACTTTTTACAGCCCCTAGTACGACTGGAATGCCACCCCATGGAAATAAAACAGAAAATAACTGGGTTTTAGTTTTTTTTTTCTTCATTTTTTTTTAAACAGGAGAGAAGTATGAAAAAAAAAGTGAAGTGTCATAAAAATGTTTTGAGAATCAGCCCCGAGCTATTCCTGCTTCGTTAGGGGTATAGAAAAGTTTTTTTTATCTGTGTTTGAGAACTTTCCTTTCTCTGTGACTTTTTAACGGAGCGAAAACGAAAAATGCGGAAGTTAGCGGATGTAATGGTTTTGAGAATGTACGTTAGCCGCAAAGGGGTAGAACGATGTGCCGTCACTTCACTCTCATCTTTTGACAAAAGGGGTGAATGGCCCAGGTGCTGAACGGATCTATTGAAGGAAGCGCGGATTCATTAGTGGAATTGATTTCTTGTAGTCAGTACTTCGATTTCAATCTATTTGCCTCACATGTATCATGGTAGTATCCGAGAGTACGGTTGATAAAACAGAAAGAATGAAGGCTTGTGGGTTAGTTCCCAATTAATTGCTGATTATTCGGGAAAACGTGCTTTAATTTACTTTAAAAAGTGACAAAATTATTCCAAAGTCATATGTTCAGCTTGTGAATATAACTTTTCTTGATTCTCAAATTTTCTAGACTTCACTAATCTCTTATCACATGCATAACATAGAGAGAGAGGCAAATAATTACGATTACCTCCGAATTCAAATTTCTCAATAACTATACGGAGAACTGAATATTTTTTGCTCCAATTTTTTAGTTAAAATGCTGTTCCCTCCACCATTAGTTTCTAAATAATGCGTCAATTCTGTGGTTTTCAGTAATTTCGTTATTTCTGTCCAGTTTAGGGCGTTCCATTCCCACTACACACAGAAAAATCTAGCCATGAGTTATGAGCTTCTTGCGCATAAATCATGCACTATTCGGGCATAAGTGTCTTGGGCATGAAACATGCACTATTAGTAACGTAAATATGCACTAATTGTGCATCATTCATGGTACATTTTGCGTGCATAATTCATGCTGATATAGCGCATGATTTATGATCTTATAAATACATAAAATATATCAAATTAAATAGGATGGAATATGCTCGAAATAGGCATAAATTATGATTAAAAAAATAACATGACTCATGCTTAATTCATCTAATTGCATTTAAATTACATAGACACTTTTCTCCATAATATTTTAGTTTTTTACAAGTTCAACAGTATTCTATGATTCTATAAATCTCAAAAATGACGTTAAAGGTGATTGACGGTTAAAGACTTTCCGTTAAAATCAATATGGCGTCTCCCAACTAGCTTCAGAGGACAGAATCCACGCGTTATGCATGCTGGTTGGATTTGCACACTATGTACAGTTTCATATAGCGTGGATGCCAAGAAAGTGTACAATGTGTGCAGCTCCGACCAATACACAAAAGGAAATTTTCAGTAAAAAGTACCGAAAGGTCTTGCTAACAATTGCAGAACCTTCTGTAATCGTGGGACATTCCGTAATGTATACAAAATATTGAAGAATTAAGTGGTAATTTTTCACGAGAATTCATCAAAAAGTCACAGAAGTACATCAAAAATGACGCTGCAAGTGCGTCAAAAATTACTGAACCATGTTGGTTAATTTTCGACGCGCTTACAGCGCCATTTTTGATGTACAGATGTGATTTTTTGATGTACTCCTGTGACTTTTTGATGAATTCTTGTGAAAAATTACCACTAAATTCTTCAATATTTTATATACATTACAGAACGTCTCACGATTACAGAAGGTTCTGGACTTTTTGGAGCCAGTCTATGGAGGTAAAAATAGCGCTAACCGCGGGTGAGCGTAACCGTAACTTTGTAACGAATATCGATAATAGCGGATTAACGTAACTGATGGTTCAATCCAGAATGACGGTGAGGAATCAACAACTGAAGGATATCACTGCTGTTCGCCATTTTTAATCCAAAAATTCCCAGTTACATTAACGCGCAGTTAGCGATATTCGTCTTAAAGTTAAAGTTACGCTAACCCGCGTATTAATGTTCGTTAATCTTCGTTGATGCTCACCTTGCGTTGATGCTCACCTTGTGTCCTTTGGATATTGTCTTACTTTAATTTAATGTTTGTCAGGATATTTGTTAGGTGTTGAAATAATCGTTTAAACGGAGTAATTGATAATTAACTCTAATGAACATAAAAAACGTGGTTTTGATATAAGAAATAATAACGCGTTCAAATGAAGAACTGAATAGAAATCGTTATTGAAATAAACGTAATTAATTGCACTTTGGCTTTGATAATAATAAAGAACGTAACTTATAACTTTTCGTAACGTAATAAATAAATCGTATTTAATTATCGTATTCGCGAATTGAATCGTACTCGGCACTTTTTCGTAATTTTCGTATCGTAACTTTCACGTGCACTCGTCGAGTCCCTGACCGCGAGTGTCCCTTCGTGTCTTCGCCAATTCGTTAATCGTCACCCGTCGTAATAATTCGGGTTTTCGTATTCGCACGTAAGGTGTTGCTAACACGCGGTTAGCGCTAATTTTGGCTCCATAGACTGGGCCTTAGCAAGACCTCTCAGTACTTTTTACTGAAAATTTCTCTCAGTGTACGTTCACCCTTCGTTGCTTGCGTCATGAGCGCGCCGCTTTTTTTACATTTTTTCGTTTCACCTTCATTTTTACCAATGAAAAAATTTCAAAAAGTTTTAATGCTCTCATTGAACCTTCTAAAATGCATATATACTATTGATGAGTTCAAAAACGCGTGTGAATTGAGTGTAAATATTATTTTGTGGATCACGGACTGAAAGGCGGTGCTCCGCCGCCCGGTGCGACTACGCGTAAAATGCCCGTTTAAGTTGCGCTGCTGCAAAGTCGTTCGCCCGCTCTTATACGATTTAACACGGCGGCGGCGCGCTCACCGTACGAGCAAAGAAGTCGGGTAAAATCACGTGAGCACTGAAGGGTTAAAACGCGCGGAATCTCTCCTCAGGCGAGTATAGTCTTTCCAAGGAGCGCTGCTGCCAACCGTAAAGAACTTATCCCTAGGATCGTTCCAATCAGGTGGTTCAACGGTGGAGTGGCAAAATACGATAAATTCAACAATTTATCAAATTGCTTTTATTCATACTACTCAGGTTTTCAACTTTGCCATTAATTTTACATGAAAAATAGAGCACAAATTATGTACTCCTAAGAACATGAATTTCGCACTTTTTTTTAAATAAAATGTTCCCTATCAGAACATGTTTCATCTAAGAATCTCGTACCTAAATTACGCACTATTAGAGCATAATTCATGAAATGTCAAAATCATATTTTATGAACAGTTTCGCATGAATTATGCTGATGAAGTGCATAACCTATGGCTAGTTTTGTACCACTATTTTCAGTCACTTCGATAACTCATTCCAGGTAGGAATTGATGATCGAAACAAGCCTCACTCAGCCTTCGCCCCAGACTGAGGGTGAGTAGTCTAAGACTCGAATGGCAAGGCTGCGACAAGATTGGATGAGCCTCAGAATGATCAGTTCACCCCAAGGCTGGGAGCTGAAGCTTTTCCCAACACTCCGATCTAAGTCTTGAACTTAGAGTGTACTGCTCTATTTAATGGGGAAGTAAAATATTTGAACAATGGTTAAACATTAATTATTATTCAATTATAAATCTTTGATGAGATAACTCACTTTAAATAATATTGAAAAAAATGAATCTGAAAAACGAAGACCTCGGCTCGAACGCAAAGCCGTAACCATTAATTCAAAAATTTTTTGATGAAAAAGAGCTATTTTGTTGTTATAATTATTATCGACCCGAATGGAATGCATATATTTATTCAGGCGCCGCATCCTGATGTTGTTCCCCAGAGAAGATTGTTCCGGTGCCGCTGTTGTCCTAGATATCCACCAAAGACCTACCCGAATAGAAATTTCGTTGGGCTTGTCCCTTCCCCCTATCAGGTCATCATTGGGATGACGTAAGGCTTACCTGACCGGGGAAGACCTAGTGGGTTCATCGTCGGGAACTCATAGGGCAGACTCGACTGTGTATCGAGATTTCATGAGGTAGTGCCTAGGCAAGAGTTCCCCGAAGCATCCAGTATAGGGACTTACTGCGGTTTACCCGATTGTGGTTTCGCACAACAAGCTCATCATTAGGAACTCATAGAATTATCCTCTTTATATTCCCGATCGGGTACCCCAGATGGAATCCCCACAAGGAAGCAATCAGGATAATTCGAGCATTAACAGAACACTCAGTTCTACAATTCGTCACTACGTGGCGTCCTTGTAGCGATTTTGTTCCTAAGTCAAGCTTCGTTCTAAAAACCATGAATTCCAAAGAGCCAGCGGGCTCCAGTACTTCGGACACTCCAAGGAGAATCAACTATTGCAATTTTATTTTCGGTAATTACAATACGAAAATTTCTTCAACTGATTTTCAAGAAATTTATTGATTAAATGCAATGAATATGATACAATTGGAGAATTGTAACTGAATGAAGAATAAAGAAAAAGACTTGTTACGACTCGCAAAAAAATAAGGATAGCAATGTGAGTCACATTCTTCCCCTGATATCCAACGAAGGTTGAACAAAGCCATTGAAAAGTTTGGTTTGAATCGAAATCAGGTGTGGCCCAAGACTGAGACAAGCTTCAAATGAGACTATGTGAAACAAAAAAAATAGACAAAAAACTGGAATTCATATTATAACAATAACATTATTATTCTTGTCGTCATAACAGTAGAACATTCGTATCTAATGAATGAAGGTTGACCGGACACTTATGCAAGCCTTCTGAGTGAAGCCTCTATAGGGAAGGCCTCAATCGAGGCTGATTCAAGCCCAGGTTGAATTTCAGAAATGAAGAAATGAGAACTTATAATCTCAGCATAATTTTGATGATAAGAACCAGTCAGATACAGGCTTGGTCCCCAAGCGTCAGTATCTTCAAGGTTAGTAGGGGGCTGTCCCAGGTAGGGAAAATTCATTGGGCCAATGCTGGCCCAGCACCGGAAGCCAATGATCCAATGCTGGCGCCCAATCCTCAGACATGGCTGGCCCAATATTGGTTGAGCATTGGATGATAACATTGTACCATTGCTGATTGCCGAAGCATGGCTAAGCCTCGATGACGAGCATTGGCTACTATATTAGTCCCAGTGTTCAGCCAATGTTCGTTTTATTGTAGATTTTATGTTAGATTCATGAATTGAAAGTATTTAAGTCTTCTGAAGCACGTAAGAATGATGAAGATCCAATGTTCTTTGAATAAAAAGAGAAAAAATAAGCCGGAACCTGGGATTGAACCCTGGACCTTCGGATTACCAGTCTGTTACCTTACCACCCTAGTCGCTAAGACCTCTCATAATTTCAGAACTAAATTTGATCCTGATAACCTTATTGCCGTTTACCTTGTTCGGGGAAATGAACTTCGATCGGAACTGTTCCGAAGTTATTTGATAATGTGGAATAATTTAATCATGTCAAAAGATAAAAGCCAAATTGAAGCCTTGGCAGTACATTGTTGGCCCGATAAGCTGCCAATGCTCAGGAGCCAAGCCTTGGGAGTCCGAGTTTCGAACAACGCTTGGCCAATTTTGGCAGGCCAAACTACGGTGCATCGTTACTCAGCCAATCCTGAAGGCCCGAACTACGGTGGACCGATGCTTGGTGTAGGTTTGGCCGAGCCGTGGTTACCAGGCTTTGGCATGCGAATTCTTGGTCGATGTTCGGCCAAGAGTCGAGCATTGGGCGATTCCTACCCGGGGTACTCATCGTCAGCCTCAGCGCTATCCTATCTGAAAGAAATTGCACGGAGAGAAATTATGAAGAAATGCATAAAAATTAAAAAAAATCGTCTTCGATACGAAATCAAAGACATGAGAGGTGAACTACATTGAAGTTTTTATTTTTTTTCCAAAGTTTATTTATTACAAAAACATCTTTCTATATACAGTATTTACAGGTTCACAAATAAACTCACTTAACCCTCTAACGCCGCATTCGAACTAACTCGTACCCGTGGTGCTAGAGTGGGGATAGCCAATCACGTGCACTCTCAGTCGCCACTACCTCAGTTTACGAGACTTAGGCTTGGTCATTACCGTAATGCACACGTCTGATGGCCTCCCTCAGTGCCCCTTCCTTTGTTATTTAAATAATCTTCAATTGTCTTTTTTTGAATATTATTTCTGATGATGTAGAATAGAAAATCACAAAAAATGGAACGTGAAAACTCTAAGTTATTAACTAACAATAACATATCTGATAAAATTTCAAAACGAACAGTAACCTCATAGTAGGTACGGTATTGCTCGCCAGAGCTCACGGATACACACCAACGCAGATATGCGCCGCCTGCTCCCTAGGCCGTCGAGTGGGGGAAACGCCCATAAGCGGTAAAGGGTTAAGAAAACAAACCATATTACTAGGTAGCCATTGAAATTGACCTTCGTGAGGGCATCACATGCGGCGCATAATCTCATGTCTCGAATGTTATTATGTTTTTAAGTGAATGCACGGAGAGAAAAGAAATAGTAATGACTGCTATGTTATAGCAATGGTTACTATATCACATAGTACTGAGTGTTATGTCACCATAGTACACACTACATAGCAATGAGTCCTATGGAAATAGTAATGATTGCTATGTTAGACATGGTAATCATTGCTATGTTGGACATAGCAATCATTGATATGTTGGACATAGCAATCATTGCTATGTTGGACATAGCAACCATTACTATGTCCAACATAGCAATGATTACTATGTTCGACATAGTAATAATTGCTATGTCGGGCATAGTAATAACTGCTATGCTGGACATAATAATGATTATTATGTTAAAATAGTAAGCATTACTATATTACCATAGTAATGATTGCTATGTTGATATAGTAATCATTACTATGTTAGAATAATTAAAATTACTATGTTCACAGTACATACACACAGGTTAATACCGGATCAGGAGTAAGTTTCTCCAGTTTTTTGTCAATATTTCGGTAAATAAACGAGATAGAGCAGAATGAACGTCAATTTGGGATTAGGAGGAAATTTCTAAGTGTTTCGCGGCTATGTTGGTGAATAAGTGCGATAGAGCGAAATGGACGTTAATTCGGGATCAGGAGGGTATTTTCCAATTTTTTCGTGACTCTACCGGTGAATAAGCGAGATAGAGCGACACGGACGTTTATTTGGGATCAGAGGAAAGCTTCTCTAGTTCTCCGTGATTTTCTCGGTGAATAAGCGCGACATAGAGTGAAATGAACGTTAATTTGAGATCAGGAGGAAGTTTTTCCAGTTTTTCGTGTTTATATCAATGAATAAGCGAGATAGAGCAAAATAGACGTTACCATGGGATCAAGAGGGAGTTTTTTCACGAAATAATATCCTCCTGATCCCACATTATCGTCCATTTCACTCTATCTCGTTTATTCACCGTCATAGTCGCGAAACAATGAGAAAACTTCCTCCTGATCCCAAATTAACGTCCATTCTGCTCTATCTCGCTTATTTACCGAGATAATAACGAAAAACTGGGAAAACTCCCTGGTGATCCCATATGGACGTCCATTTCACTTATTTACCGAGATATTGACAAAGAACTGGAGAAACTCCCTCCTGATCCAGCATTAATGCGTATTTCACTCTATGTCGCGTATCTACTGAGATAATTGCGAAAAACTCCCTGGTGATCCCATATTGATGTCCATTACGCTTTATCTCGCTTATTTTCCGCTATAATCGGCAAAAACCAGGAAAATTCCCCGGTGATCCCATATTTACGCTCATTTCGCTCTATCTCGCTTATTTACCGAGATATTGACAAAAAACTGGAGAAATTCCCTCGTGATCCGGTATTAACCTGTGTGTATGTACTATGAACATAGTAATTTGAATTATTTCAACGTAGTAATGATTACTATATCAACATAGTAATCATTACTATGGTGATATGGTAATGCTTACGTGATATAGCAATGATTACTATGTTAACATAGTAATAATTGCTATATTGGACATAGTAATCATTACTATGTCCAGCATAGCAATGATGACTATGTCGAACATAGTAATCGTTGCTATGTAGGGCATAGTAAGGGCTGTTATGTTCAATATAGCAATGATTGCTATGCCCAACATAGCAATGATTGCTATGTCTAGCAATGATTACTATGTTGGACATAGCAATGATTACCATGTTGAACATAGCCATGATTACCATGTTAACATAGTCATCACTGCTATGTGGCCCGACGTGAAAAAACCATTACTATGTTGAACATAGTAATGGTTACTATTCTATTCCTCTCCGTGTGACAGTTTGCGCTTGCTTAATGTATCCATGCTGGTTGTGACAGTTTTGTTCATTGTGTGTCATGTTATTTTGGTTATGTTATGGTGAAAAAAAATTGATAAAATAATGAAATTCTACATTTCACAGTGAATGAGAGGTTTAAAACACCATAGCTTTATATATGCATTTTAAGTAGTAAGATCGATAATTAGTTAACGTTGGTCTTTCGATTGCCTCAAGATCTACCGGTTAATCTATCTTTCAACTCTTGGATGTGAGTTGCAGTGTTATCTAGCCACCAATATGTGCTCGATAGACGAGCATTATCGTTTTTATCAATTTCAGAGATGACCCTGGAATATTTCATTTCTGCACTTCTGCTGAGGATTTCCTTTATAGAGATTTTTTTATTGTACATGTGTCTTTCTACATGGTATATAGTGGGTACATTATTCACATCTTGAATTATCCCTATTCTATCAAAATGTGTGAAGTGTTGTGGGAGCAGATATCCTTTAGTCGCGGCATAATTGGCTAAGATGGGATCTACTATGCTAAATGAATTTATTGTTTGGTTATTAATGTTTATTATACTCCCATAATAGTCATGCGTTAATTTGAGAATGGAGTTGTCAATTCTCGGAAACTATATTCAAGTTCGGTGGGATACTACCTTACTATTGCATTCTTTCCCAATTTTCATTAGTTTTTAAATAATTGGAGATGAATAGGTACCTATATTATTTAATTTGTGAAATTGTCAATTTCTTAATGCTCCATGAATCTAGCAATGACCTCAATCGTTCATTCGTGACCTCCATAGGTCTTTTTCTGCCCCACAAAAAATGTTCCTGCAAAAATTTTTGTATCTCCTCTCGACATCGAAGATCCAACTTCGATAATATGATATAAAATATTTATTCAAACATAGGGTGAGGTTTCTTAAATAGAGGGTCAGAATACCAACGAATGAACATGTGCTGTTTATTGAACGGTGCTCTTGTCTCACTAAAATAATCAATTCTAGTATAATTTTTTGTGGTATTCCTCTATTTTAAAATGAAATGTTTCTCAAACTCATCCTCTCAATGCACATCATTTTCGGTGTCAACATTAATTTAGAAAAGGAATATTAGCTTATTTATTGGTACAATTAATTGTTTGGACTCCATAACAGATTTCAATTCATTGACACCAATTAACTGAATATATTTAGTTAATTGGTATCAATAAATTGGAATCCATTATATAGTCCAAAAAATTAATAATTTAGATTTAAAAAAAACATGAATGTAATCATCATTTCCTTCTTATTTACATTATATTTGAAATTAATCATGATAAATATAATCTTCAATTGAAATGATTTTCAGATGTTTACTCATTTATGAATTATGAAATGAACGTGATCGTTCATTCATTGTTCCACTCACTATCCCGATTGACTTACCGTTCTATGTAATTTTGCAATCAGCAACAAAATAACTGAAAATCAGAGAACCTCTAGCTTAATTTATAAGCATTTCTTCAAGAGTAATCATTTCCCATTATAGAATCTCTTTTCAATAGGCACTTTCGATTGAGACAGGCTTCTTTTATATTTAAATAAATTTTAATTTTTGATCAAATAAAATCTTGATCTAATTTTAATTGAATGAATTTTAATTAATTTTATAAGACAAAATGACGTAAAATGAAGCCTACACCGAGCACGGCCTGGGTCAGTGGCTGCTCGGGCTCTAATGATCCAAATTAATAATAAAAATGATCATGTTGGGCGCCAATTGGTTTTACGGGAAACCAATAAACCATTGATAATTAGAAGGTTGTCCAAAGTTTGTCGATCAAAGCGGAAGATGACGATGAAACAAATTAAATTGGGTTCGATTTGGGTGACCCCACACTGAGAGAAATTCTATATACTGGTATGACGAAAACCATATTCGTGAAGGTCAAAATCAACTATATGTGTATAGTGATCACAGCAATGGTCTTTAATCTACGCGTTCCTAAATAACTATATCCCATTAGCACGTACAACATAACAATGAGTGTGCAGAATCCTATAAAATATAGTAATCTTGAAAATGACTATACGTCGTGTCATCGTGTCGATATCTATATTGTTATTCCATATGGTGCGAATGATTTACTCCATATAGTACATAATACATACGAGTTCATAGGCCGTCTTGAATTGTCTATTTCTTTTCCTCATTTTTTATTATTTTTAGCTAATATCTCGAAGTGAAAAGAATGATTTTACCATGATTTTCGTTCGAGTCCCCATAAATACGAAAAAAAACGATAATTTTTTTAATTGAAAATTCGGCAAATTTATCGCAAATGATCTCATCTTTTATCTCTTCTGAAAAATTTCACGATATCAGCACTAGAGCCGGAGATATGTTGAAAAGGTAAATTTTTCAAAAAACAAAAGAATTCTCAGAAGTAAAAAAAAAATCAATTGAACTAATTTATTATCATTCTGCATTTATTGTTGATTATATTCATTATTATTTTTCTTTCTTTTCAAAGAGCTCAAAAGGCGCAATCAGGATGGCAACAGTCATATGCTCCAGATTAGAAGCAGGCAACGAAAATCTCCCGGTGGTCACCAAAGCTAAGCAGCATTGAATCTGGTCAGTACTTGGATGGGTGATCGCTTGGACTATCTCGAGACTAGACCGAATTCTTTTTTTTTTCGTGAGTTCTAAGTAAGTTGAAAAAACCCGCTGGCCCTATGCCGTTCAACTTCTTTTGGCTTTCGTTCAATCTACAATTTTTGTAGATTGAAACAGAAGTTGAAAGCACCTAAAAATTCCGACTCGGAATGTGACTATATACTGTATTGTCATGTTTACTATAACGTATAGAACACAATGTCCAATGGTAGCTAACTATCAATATAATGCTCTGATTGCAATAATATTCGTCAATAACACTATATATTGTTCACTGAAACTAGCTATATCTGAAATAGTTGATGTTACTCAATTTATAGTCAAGGTCTTTTTCTACTAAATTTTTATAGCTCCACTGATCAGATTTTTCTCTCAGTGCAGAAATAGTGCGAAATTGCAGAGTTAAGGAGATGTATAGTAATTACACGGAGAGAATTTTTCGGTATCTAGAACTGAAAAATATAGCAGAAAAAGGCCTTGACTATAATCATATAATTAAATAAATGTTCAGGATGTTGTAGACCAAAATAAATTGTGTTCATTTAAAACATTTTATTTTCAAACATGCGACGTTTCGTCAGTATTATTCTGACATCATCAGGCAACCTATGTGTTAACAAACAAATACATAAATTGAAATTGATACAAATTACAATCAGCAATTATGCATAAACATTAAAAATGTACCTTGAAATAATGTGCGAACACATAGTCCCAAATCAATTATTACGTCTGACATTTATCAGTCAAGAAACTCAGAATCTAATAAAATCCCTCTCATATCTAACATTGACAAGTGATTGTTAATCACAACCTCAAACATAAACAAGAGACTTCTGTCGCTCCCCACTACTACCACTGAACCTTAAGTCCCGACTCACACAAAATGACAAATTTTCAATCAGGTGGCGCGAGTGTTCCTCGCTAATTTAAATTTCTCAATCAGACCCAAATATACACAATTTAAATTCTCCGTGTCAGTTTTACAATTAACAGTATTACATAAACAAATGTGGATCATCTCACTGTAATTTCTCTTCAAGTAATTAGTCTCTTTATCAAGAATCTTGACATTATCAAAATCAAACTGGTGTCCTGTTGTGGAGCAATGTGACGCTAGAGCTGTGAGATTTTCCTTCATCCTATTTTTCTCCTCGCAACTGTACTTATGCTGGTAAATTCTAATATACTAATTGGTTTCAAAAACCAACGTCATCAGGGAGATTATTGAATTTCAAATCGCATCATCCTTTGGCTCACAAAACTAGTGTCGTGCTAGGTTTGATATATAGAGCAATTATGTTGAGTCATAGTAGTTTCCATGACGAGAATTTAAAAATAGTCAAGAATATTCTGAAAAGTAATAACTATCCATGTGATTTTATAAATTGTTGTATAAAAAAATTTTATGCTACACATATGGATAAAAGCATTATGCCTGCAAGTGATAAAGAGGAAAATAGATTCAGGTTTCCTTTTGTAAAAGGTTTATCACATAAGATTACTAGATGTTTCAGAATAACTGACTGGAAACCAGCATTTTATAATGTAGATAAAATTGGACATATTTATTCTCAACTGAAAGATCAGGTAACAACAGATGATATGTCAGAGCTAATTTACAAAATTGAGTGTAATTGTGGTTTGTCTTATGTGGGACAAACCAAACAGTATTCAAAAAAAAGAATTTACCAGCATAAGTACAGTTGCGAGGAGAAAAATAGGATGAAGGAAAATCTCACAGCTCTAGCGTCACATTGCTTCACAACAGGACACCAGTTTGATTTTGATAATGTCAAGATTCTTGATAAAGAGACTAATTACTTGAAGAGAAATTACAGTGAGATGATCCACATTTGTTTATGTAATACTGTTAATTGTAAAACTGACACGGAGAATTTAAATTGTGTATATTTGGGTCTGATTGAGAAATTTAAATTAGCGAGAAACATTCGCGCCACCTGATTGAAAATTTGTCATTTTGTGTGAGTCGGGACTTAAGGTTCAGTGGTAGTAGTGGGGAGCGACAGAAGTCTCTTGTTTATGTTTGAGGTTGTGATTAACAATCACTTGTCAATGTTAGATATGAGAGGGATTTTATTAGATTCTGAGTTTCTTGACTGATAAATGTCAGACGTAATAATTGATTTGGGACTATGTGTTCGCACATTATTTCAAGGTACATTTTTAATGTTTATGCATAATTGCTGATTGTAATTTGTATCAATTTTAATTTATGTATTTGTTTGTTAACACATAGGTTGCCTGATGATGTCAGAATAATACTGACGAAACGTCGCATGTTTGAAAATAAAATGTTTTAAATGAACACAATTTATTTTGGTCTACAACATCCTGAACATTTATTTAATTATATTGAATTTAGACCTGAATAATTCGAAATGATGTATAATCATATAGTTAGTAAATTTTGTGATCAGAAATATAAATTTTTATTCTAAAAATGAATTTTTTAGCTTCAAGTATAATCATCAGATAGTAGACATGAGTATCAACTGTTAGTTTTCGTTATGTGAAATTTGATTTTCATAGCTGTAGTACAAAATTAGTTTTGATACCCAAAAGGAGACAATTTATAATTTTTTCCTTTTTTATAACTTTCAAAGTTTTTTATAATTCCGTTTCTGCTAGGAAACTCTTCGAAAAATCGGATATCAATGACAAATTTACACAGATAGAATTTCAATTTACTCAGTCATTACTAAATTACATATGATTTAATCGATTCTGTTCTATTGCAGTCGAGCAATACTTCATAAAGTGTAGGTTATGATATGGAAATGGCTAGCAGAACTAAAATATAATAATGCATATGTTGCGCGTCTTCATTCAGTGCAGTGATCTCAAATAGTCACTCTAACAGTATAATTCTGGGCGTGATAACTAGTTTGGAATAGTTGATTTTGACCTTGACTATAAGTAGATAGTTAGGGCAGTATGAAAAAATTCCCTGAGTGTAGACTTTTACTTACAATTGATCCAGTGCTTTATTCAAAAAGTGATCAATGATTAGCGAAAAGTACATTTTAGTATAAAAATCAAAAATAAATGAAAATAGATAATGATGATAATAATGGATTCAATGAATTTATTGTGCACTGCCAAAACACGTGGCAGCCGCAACGACGCACGAACAACGAGTAATTCGCGCTGCTTACTCAAGTATCAGCGTGGTTCATATGTGCCTCGACCGATAATTGGGCCTATGCGCTCTTTTCAACTTTGACTAATTAATTGACAATACCTACGAGAGATGTCGAGGCAACCTAGTTGATCAAATCTCAGATCTCTGTGTCACGATTCTAATTATGATTCGATTTAGGGTGGGGGGGGGGGGGGGTAGGATCTTGGTGGTCGAGAAAAAAGCATATTTTCAAGAATTTTTTTAGACGATACAGATAATATTGGTTCCTTCAATGAACTTCTAGTATGAAGCCGTTGCCAGTAAATATCCGCAGGCATCCCGAAAAAAAGGGTGTACACTAGAACTCTCCACTGGATCAACAGAAATTGAAGCATCCAAGTGCGTCGATTAAGTAAGATATTTCTAGAGGTCATGTCGTCGAGTTTTTCCCTTTTTCATAATTATTTGTTATTTTACAATAACTTTGTTAGTTTCATCAAGCAGAAATCGCATTTTTGACGCTCAAGTGCTACCAAAAATTGAAAAATCGATTTAAAAAAAAAACTCGACGACATTATCTCGAGAGACATCTTACCTAATCAACGCACTTGGATTTTTCCGTTTCTGTTGATCTAGTGAAGAGTTCTAGTGTACACCGTTTTTTTTGGGATGCCTGCGGATATTTACTGGCAACGGCTCATTTATCAATATTTTGCGAAGAAAATTTCGAAAAATATAGTTCATATGTTGTATTACTATATAGAAGTTCATTGAAGGAACCAGCCTTATCTGTATCTGTGTTAACATTCAGTTTTCCGGCAACTTCTCTAAAAATAATTGAGATACAATTCTTTCTTATCAGAGCTTTTTTGTAGATCTTATTCTCGTTAACAAAAAAGGTCTCTACGGAAATTTTCCTATAGAGCTTAGATTCCAAGATATTTTCCGAAAACTACCGAAAATCACCCACTACTTTCTCGTCCCTGCTGAAATAATGAAATATCGTTTTTTCCCCATTTCTTTTTTTGAATGAAAAGTTTTTGTTTCTCGATGGCAGGGATCAACGATTTATTGCGACTAGACTGAGTAAATGGCTCTTCAATGTCTGTCATTTCTGTATTTAATGCTCGCCTGTTATACCCGCTGCAATAGATGATAACGAATTCAAATGAAAGTGATGAAAAGCATAAAAAAAAGAAGTGAAATGTTTTTTCATTGAACGTTTTTCTTCTTCTTTTTTTTTCAACGTTTGATGAATGTTGTTCCATGTATTTTTGGATAGTTTGGAATCATTTTATCAGCGAAGAAGCTGCGTTTTACGGGACATTTGATGGCAATGGGATTTCCACGTAAAGGAGTACGGAAAACGAGGTAAAGTGCCTAAAGAGTAAAAGAAATGTCGATATAGTGAAAGAACCCTTTTTTTCATATCTTTTTTTCATTCCTGATACTACCAATGGGATTCTCCTTGAAGCAAGAGTCAATAACATTTTACCCAGTCCATCCTTGGATGCGAGTCAGTCAATAGGATGTGTGAGTCTTTCATACACGTGTGTGTATGTGTGTGTGTATATGGGTTAGTGATCCTTTGATGTTACATTTTACATGCCTTTCAGATTCTTTTTAGTTCAATTCTTTTACTCTATCTCTTCTCTTTCATACATTTTTACTTCACCTTTGCTATTCACTATTCTGCATAAATTTACGTTGAAAATAGGAAAAATGTGTAAATTTTATTACCAATCAGAATACACGAGAATGAGAGAAAAAATTGAATTAACATGAAATTAACATTTGTTTGAAATTACATATTCTTTTTCCTCGACTCTTTAGAAAATTACATGATTTTTGAAAAATTATTTCCAAACATTTGGAAATTTCATAAAAATTCGAAAAAGTCACTCGAGTAATATGCATTATTCCAGTAATTTCACTAATTGATAATTTTCAATTTATTGCTAAAAATTATTCTACTATTGTTTACAAGCCTAGAATATCATAAGATTTTTTCCTGATTTTTGTCGCATGTTTAGAAGAAAAAAACCGGAAGAACCGATGGAATAAAAAGTCAGCGAAAGTGGGAAAGGACTCTCTTACACAGCTTCGAATCTACTACAAAGAAATTGCAAGTTAACGGCTTCCCTTCATTGATTTCATCCGTTAAAATTAGAGGAGAGAAGAAGAAGGAAATAGTTCTCGTTTTATTCAACTTTCTTACTCGGTATTATTGCAAATTACCTCAGAGGTATTCTTATAGTTTGAGTATTCCTATAATTGGATCCCTACTACTAATTCTTATTCCCCGTCCTTCTGCTTAATACTCACCTGAAAAAATTTAATTAAATTGAATTGAAAAAGTTGAGCTGCTCCCAAATAAAGCCGAAAAATAATTTTTTCGTCTCACGGAGCATTTTTGATTCGTTCGGAGAAAAAAGGGGAAAATTTGGAATGAAAAATGCGAAAAGTGGATTTCATTTAATCGATTGATTGAGAATATCCAAGTACTTTGGATAATAATTTTTTCTTCTCAATTTATGGCACTATTGATAGACAAGTATGAGGAGATTTCTTCGAGAGCCATTCTATCTCGTGTTACTGAACATTTTCAGCCAAAAATAATTATTGACAACAATGAAATTAACACTAAAATCCATAAGCAAGATTTAGTTGTTGTTTGACTGCAACAATTCAGAGTCACACACAATTTCTCTCTTTATATAACCGTATATATTTTTGCTCGTCAGTATGTTCATTATTTTTCCGAATCATGAGAAATGCCTGTAATCTGACAAATAACCACGATTAATCCAATTAATTATATAAATAATTCTATGGTTGCCATATTGTGCACTCAAAATCGAAGCGTTTTAAGGATGTTCTACCGGTATTTTATCAAAATTTAAAAATGTACGATTTCAATGAAATTTTTTTCCAAGGTTCTCCAATTTATAAAGAAACCGTATGCAAAATTTTGGATTTTTTTCATACCTGGTTTAAAAGTTATAAATTTTTTAAAAACCATTTTTAACATGATTCTTATGGGAAATTCACGAAAGCTCAAGAAACTTTTCGAAAAATTGTTCAAATTTGATGGAACTTCGGATATAGGTGAGGAATAACCCCCCACACAATTTGTTCATTTTTATACAACGATTGGGTCAATAATTGGCATTAAAATTAATAAAAATGCTTGAAAAATTGTCGATTTCGCGTAAGTGCTGCCAACTTGTGTCGCCAGAATTCCCTAGAATTCAACGCTTTTTCCCAAATAATTCTCAAACTAATTAAATAAAGGATAGAAAAAATATCTATGAAATGTAATGATAATAATATAATATTTGAACACCCACAGCGTTCCATAATTCCCTGAAAATCATTTTAATGAAGAATTTAAAAAGTCATTTTTTCATGTTCAGGGATTGGAACACTGACGAAATCACTGCCTTTCTCATGCCGCACAACCCCCGCTTACGGTAGGTGTAGAACATCCTTAAATCCGTGGCAACATCGAAGACGCACACACGAGAAGCGGTTGGACACAGTTACATACGATGCACGTGGTAAACATACGACTTAAGTTGCAATGTTGCCACATAGTCCGAGAGGCTGGAATAACGTGAGTCACATGCAGAAGAATAAAAGTTGATAAATTCTGATGATTGTTAATAATTGCTAATGGCGATAATTGCCTCAGAAAGGGAGGCGGCGGAAAAATAAGAGGATCAAAATTCGAAGGTAAATATTGGAACTCGCAATAGCTTAATTGGTAGAACATCAGATATGTAATCTGAAGGTTGTAAGAAAATTGATAACTAATTGCTAATGGCTATATCGATAATGATATTCAATAACAACTCATTATCGTGGACATCGTTCTAATATTGGAATAACTAAAATAATGATAAAAACTTAGGAAAAAAGTCAATAATCTGGACCTGCCACTTGAATTCCCTTAAATTTTGTGACAGCGTTTTTCACTTCAGAGTCGAGAGTGGTTTTTTTTTGGTTAAAAAAAGTAGGAATGAAGACATTTGGTTCAATGAGAAAAACAAATTTCTTTGAGTGTAATTGAGACAAATCATGCGAAAGGGAAACTGAGGAAATTCTAGAAAAAAATACATATATGTACAATTGATGGTAGCAATAATACATAACGTATAAATACGAGGAATCATATTTCTCGGCGGCTGATCATAAAAGTTAAGGTTGGAAAGCGTTTGGCTATGTAACTACACATATAGAAGAGTAACGAAAGGATATAAAAGAAGTTAATACATATATGTATATATATATATATATATATATATATATATATATATATATATATATATATATATATATATATATATATATATATATATATATATATATATATATATATACGCATATATATACCTGTATCTATATATAAAGATGAGAAACTCAGAAAAATGAAGGTACAGAGGTCGACATTTAACGCTTGCGCGTTGTTCTCGGAGTCCTCTGAGATCTTGAGATTGCGAGTAAGTTTGTGAGACACACAGACAGTGAACGTAGACTTTTTATGACATCCCCTTAAATCCCATAAGTGTCCACGACCTTATCGATAAGGATGCACATCTTGCTACCTAAGGATTTATCCATTTCTTTTTTTACTTCATTTCTCAAAAGAAAAACCTTTTGTCTGGTTTGTTCTTTTCTTACATTGTAAATTATTAGCTTGTGCTTCTTCTTTCCTCTTCGAATCCCACATCCTTTTCCTCCTTGGTTGATGGATGATTATTATTTTTCCTGATATTTTCTTGTTGCCTTTTCCTTACTTGTAATTTCATAAATTTTTTATGTATTTTTTTCCTTTTACAATTCCTCCCTTTTTTAGTCCTAAAATTAAAAGGAAATTCTTTCAACAGAATCACGAATACTGAGCCGTCCATAAATTATGTCAGACGAATTCTAAGATTTCTAGACCCCCACCTCCCCTCCCCCTATATCACACTCTGTCACATACATTGTGACATTACACTATCACTTTTATTCCCTATGATTCAACAATTGTAGTTATGAATTAATGTAAATTTATATATTGGTATTCATAGAACTCAAAAGAGAAATAACAGGTTGAACAGTCTAAGACAGGAAAGTTATAAACAGATGGATTCTCTCTGATACATTCGGAAGAAAATAATTTTTGTTCAAAAAACCATAATAAAATATGTGTCAATGAATATTTTCAGGGAATAAATCCTTAATTATAAAAAAACGAGATTATTTATAGAAATAAAAAATTCAAGTGTTTCTGCCAAAAGTTGTTTGCTCTATTTTTTAGATTTGTCTTTTGTGACATCAGATATTTGAAGATCTCCGAGCACCCCTGTGTCACACTTTGTTATACATTCAAGACTTCTCCCCTTTTCCTTAATGCGTGACGTAATTCATGGACGACCCCTATCCCATGATTAATTCGTAATTAATTTGATAGAAAATTCATCTGAATGCAATTAATTGAAGAGTAATCGAAAGTTCGAAACTGTTATTCCCAATTTACTCTAGTTCTTTCTTTTTCTATCTACTTCACTCCAGCTTCACAAATTTTCCAATTGTCCTGACGTTTCGACTTCTTTGATTTACAGTGAACGAGAGAGAAAAGGGAGAGGAGGGGGGGGGGGGGTGGGGAGTGGAGTAGTATGCATAGTACTTGTGTGCGCATCACCGTGCCATGAATTAGATTCAACCAAGTATTATCAGAGGAAAAGGGAATTCTATTTCAATGGAGTTCACTGCAATAGAACGAATGGAAAAGAGTATAGGGGGAAAAAGGAGGAGGAGGGTATGAACTTCGGTCACAGGGTGACGAAGAGGAAGATTGTGAAATGTAAAGATGGAATTTGAAATAAGGAAGCTGGGTGTAGAGGATGTGCAAACAAGGAGTTCTCAAAAATAGTGGGAGACTGAATTTGAATTGCAGTTCTCTAATTTTACATAATTTTCATGGGCGGATTATTCAGTTGCAAATATTGGGATATTACGGGACTGAATGGTATTTGGATTTTATGGGACTCTTTCTTGGTGTATCTAGGGACTGATTTTCTTTTCATGTTTTTTTTTAAATCTTAAAAATTGAGGAAGTAAGGGAAGATAGGTTTTCCATGATACACTTGGAAAAGGAGGGTTTTTACTGTGTGAAAATTTTTCATTCAAATCTGACTTGTTCAGATTCAGGGCGGAAATAAGCCGCAATTCTAGGTTGGAAATCATTGTCTTTTTCATAGGTACTTCTTTGTGAAACCTTGAATTCTCTACACAAAACAACTTCAACTCCTCGTAAGAATTAACCTTTTATCAGAAATGCAGAAAGAAAAATTGCCAGCAATGTGGTCTTGCTGGAACCTCTCCACAATTAAAAACAAACCTGTTGAGTTCTCAACTTGATGGAAAATTCTGAAATATTTACCCTGATAATAACATATTGAATTTAAAAGTTAGAAAAAAATCTAAATAAATTTTTCTTTTTTCTCGTAGTTTGTCTGGAGGAAGCCGAAAAAGGTAAAAAAAATGACTTCATGTATTTAGGAAAATTTGATAAACAATGAAAATTCAGTAGTAAAAAGTGAAACCAGGATAAGACATTTTTCATTACTGATCTGTTGCCTTAAACTATCCTTGTAAAGAATTTTAAGAGCCACAAAAAAGGAGTTGGTTAAAATCGCCCGATCTCGGTTATTTTCTAACATTTTCTGAGAAATGATCGGCTAGAACATAAACTCATCCTAGTTTATCTCTTCGCTACTAAATGATTTTCACCAAGTTACCTTTTCGACATTTTCGATAATTCATGTGTAACAACTTCAATGATCAGTTAGACTCTACCAAAAATCGGCTACGCACTAAATCTTGAGATTCTGAATATTCATTGTGACGTCCGCACGTGTTTTTATTGTTACATGTTTTTATTCAAAAATTATTTGAAAAATCGATGAAAATAGACGAATGTGATACAGTCTACCCGAGTCGAAATTTTTAGGTGCCCGGGAAAAAATGTTTAGATCTGATCAGATCTAATTAGATCTGATTAGATCCAATTTGATCTGATTAGATCTGATTCAATTGAGAGATTTGATATGAATAGATCTGATTAGATCTAACTAAATCTGATTAGATCTAACTAGATCTGATCAGATCTAATCAGATCTAATCAGATCAATGCCTGATCAGATCTGAATAGATCTGACTAGATCTAACCAGATCTGATTAGATCTAACTAGATCTAATCAAGTCCATTTATATCGTTCCATCAGATCTAACCAGATCTAATCAGATCTAGTCAGATCTAATCAGATCTAGTTTGATCCAATCAGATCTAGTCAGATATGATCAAATCCAATCCAATTCACATTATGATGCATCAGGCGATGGATGAGAACTTTATAAGGTAGAATTTAATAAAACTGAGAATAGCAGACATTTGACAATTCCTAGTTTTTTTGAATTTCTTCAACAGATACATTATTTTAAAAAAATGAAAAATATGCACATGTAGGAAATTCATAGAACTATAAATACGACTTTTTTTGAAATGTTTATCAAATGAAAATTTATCTGTTTGAAAAAATCCACAATGTGTCAGATCTGTGCTCATTTCATTATCATAGAATTTTATATTTATTTCCGCGGATGATTCTGCATTCCATTCGGGCAGTCCCGACTTTCCTCCGAAGTTATTTCCTCTAATATTTCTGATTTCCTTTAATTATGACGATTTAAATTTCAAATGATATCAAGGAATCGTGTGATAGCTGAATGGTTAAGGTAATAGTCTAGTAAGGTTAGGGTCCCGGGTTCGATCCCGCTGAAGCGCATTTTTTTTTCGATTTTTTTTTCTTAAAAAACTCCAATTTTGATTCATTTGTTTAGCGAAGAATTCAGATTTCTATTTATTTTTCATTTTCTCTAAAAATTAAAAATTTTCATTCCGGATTTTTTGCAGATCCAATTGGATCTGATCAGATCTGAGGTACTCAGATCTAATTTGATTTAATTAGATCTGATCAGAGCGTGCCAATTCTCAGATCTGATCAGATCTAAGGAACTCCGATCTAATTAGATCTGATCAGATCTAATTTCATCTGATCAGAGCTGAACATTTTTTCCTGGGTGGTTTCAATTCCTGTTTCAACTTACAAAAATTGTAGGCTGAAGGAGAGCGAAAGGAAGCTGAACGGCGTAGGGTCACCGTGTATTTTAAACTTACTTTGAACCTACAAAACGGCCGAAATGTGCGTTTCTTCCACTTTGTAAGTTCAAAGTAAGTTGAGTTTCTTCCGCTTTGTAAGTTCAAAGGAAGTTGAAATTTTCTAAAAATTCTGCACTATCCTCTCCCTTCATGTCTTTTTTCCCCTAAATTCGCGCTTTTGATTGATTTCGCGGTCAATTGTATGATTAAAAATAGCCCCCCAGCACGGTTATTCTAGTTTGCTTTTAATGAAATGAATGAAAAAGAAAAAAAAGGAAATCGGTCTAGTAGTTCTCGAGATCGTCCAGGTGGTCACCCATCCAAGTACTAACCAGATCCAATGCTGCTTAACTTCAGTGACCGCCTGGAGTTCTCTCGTTGACTACTGCTAATCTGAAACATATAACTATCCCGATCCTGATTGCGCCTTTTAGGCTCTTTGAAAAAAAGAAAAATAATAATGAATCGAATTGATAATGATGATCAATAATAAATCTAAAATAATGATAAATGAATTAATTCATAAAAAATGCATTTCAGCTGGAGAAGAAGCGCCAGAACTTTTTTTTTTTTTACTTTTGAGAATTTTCTTTGTTTTGAGAAATTCACGGTTTCAAAACATCTTCAGCTCTAGAGGTGATATCGTGAAATTTTCCAAAAGAGGTCAAAGACAAGATCATTTACGATCAATTTGCAGGATTTTCAATTGGAAAATATCGATTCTTTCAAGATTTATGGGCACTTGCCTGAAAATCAAGGTGAAATCATTCTATCTCACTTCGAGATATTCATTTTTCAAGATATTAACCAAAAATGAAAAAAACTGGCAATTTAAGGAGGCCAATTTCTTCCATTAATTTTTTCAATATTTCTCAGGAAGTGAACAACATAGTGCAATTTCACCTGAATCCTTCTTTATAGCTCTCGAAATTCTTCCCAAGATGCAATCGGCACTAAATTTCTCTATCTCGTTCATTTTTGGAAATATTGGCCAAAAATGAGGAATAAAAGAATTCAATGAATAAATCGAGGAGGGGCACAAATATCGCGTTATCGTGCGATTACAGATCCATCCGCGATCATGATGCACCACAAAAATGCATCGGATCGCGAAAGAAGTATCAATCGCATGGGAAAAGAGTTATTAAAACAAAAATAATGGAAATTCCCGGAAATAAAATCGAAATTTTTTAAAATTTACTATTCATTTTTATTTCTTTCTGGTGATAAGTTCAAGAAGTTTAGAGTAAGGTGAACCAGGTAAGTTGAACTCTTTCACTTTACCTCTCGCCCTACACTGGACTTCTGATAAGTTGTAGACGTCGAAAGTAAGGTGAATCAGGTAAGTTGAACTCATTCACCTTACATTTCGCCTTACATTGGAGACGTAAAGTCGAAATACGGCGAAAGGAAGGTGAGATTATGGCGGGACTTCTAAGACATCAAAGAAATGTACATTGAAAGTAAGTTGGAAGTCGAAATGTAGGGTGAACGAGCCCAAAAATTTTGACTCGGGTAATGACTATTCTCTGCATATTAAAAAATTCATTTATAGCTCTCCGAAGAAGGGTCGAGGCACTTACGTGTTGCGCGAGAGTGATAGCTGATGCGTATAGGTTAGGCCCGCGCGCTGTCTCTCTCTCTCTCTCTCTCTTTTACGAGTTTTTCATCCGGCCCTTACGAAAGTCTCACGCGTAGCGCAACAGCCTAAATAGAATTCTTTCCTATGCGCTGTGTCAACATTGGGAAAAAGTAGGTGAACAGAACACACTTAGTGTTACTATTTCTGAAAATGATAAGGCTATTAAAATATAGAAGTGTAATTCAAAGAGAAAATTTGAACAAAGTTTACGAGTAGATTCTAAAATAAGCCGCTGTGGAGGCGGAAACGGGCCTCCCCAAAAACAACTAATAGAGTTCAACCACGTATGGGATGTTTGGAAGAAAACCATGTGGAAGCGATGAATTGATCTCAAAGCATTGGTCTTAGAGGAACCTAGAGGATTAGGGAGACGCCCTAACGAAAATATTTAAAAACCTCGCAAAATTTAGTTTGTCAGTTAGTTCAGTCAGTTAATGCTGTCAGTTCAATACACGTCAGTCGGATAAGTCAGTCTGGAGTAGTATGTAGTCAGTAGTCAGTCGCGAGTCAGCTATCAGTTGAGTCGAGGGTTGGTTCAGTTACTCCTTGACTCAGAATTGTTCGCAGAACCTGTTCGTTTTTAAAAATGGAAAAGCGTAAAAAGAAATTGGGAAGTAAAATCAAGCATCTAATAATTTTCTGAATTAGAATTGTCAAGCAAATCATTTTCAATATTTTTTCAAAATAAATCTCTAGTAAATTCGACATCAAAATTCAAGTAAGATTTTGGATCAATTGAACAAGACAACTACATAGGTAATAAGTCCAAAAAATTTTATTTACCGAATATATAAAATTTTGGATTTTAAAATATAGGCCAATGTGGCCAGCTTGAATAAAATCAAATTTCTTCTCATTTTTATTTATCCTCAACTAAAACCATTCTAACATCACTCCGATCCAGTCTATTCACCGAAAGGTGAGGGCGAAAACGGTGGTTGAGACGCATTTCATTTAAACACTCCTTAGTGTTCGGGGCAAATGATCAATATTCGATTGAATTAATATTTAATTGTAATTACCCCCAACAACTTGGACGTGACACATAGCATGTCTAAAATCTTCCAAGCGAATGAATGATCTTATTGATCAACAATGCCAATATCTTATACGAGAAAAATTTCATTGTTATTTCTGAAAATTACAGGAGAACTTGATTTCTCCTGAACCATTCCACATGAATATTCATTATCCTGCAAGAATTTCAGTATCAGGAATTTGAAGAATCACTCGTTGGAAATTTTGCATAAAAATCGTTCAGCAGATCGAGAAGAATGAAAATATCTGATATCTAGAGAAGTTTTTCTTCTCGTGGATAAAAGGAAGTAGGGAAGACAGAATCTGTAATTTTTTTCCCTCGACTTGAGAAAAGAAAGGAAAAAGTTGGAGGCACCCGAGGTAAACCAGTTACCGGAAGAATGAGTCTCATTTCCACATTATGAATCATTAAATATTATTTCATTTAGCGCCGCAACATTAAGGACACTGTCGTTCTTATGAGAATGATATTGAGCGAGTGATAACGAATCTGATGGTTTAAATCTATTTTTCATAATATTTTTACGACGTAACGAAAAAAAACAGAAAAAACTTCCGATCGTCAATATTTTTCATTTAGTGGAATATTGCTTCGGATGCGAGGATTACAGTCAAGTGAACTGAGCAACGTAGAACGTTGTTTGGTACTCGAGTGAACTCGCCATTTCTTAAGGAAGTGATCACGAAAAATGAGATGAGAGAAAAATAAAAATTTGATAAAAGTACGCAATAAAATCATAAATAGAGAAAACCGTGACAAAATAGACCTTAGGAGCAAAATTATCTAGGATTTTTTTTTGGAATGGAGAACTTTATGGAACAATTTAAATGAAAATTGAACAGGTGCTTCAGCATGTCTACATTATTGGGTAATTTTCCGAAATTCTTTCGTACAAGCGTTTGCTTTTGAGGGGTAACACCACTCTCAAACCTGAAAAAAAGACCAAACTTCGGGAATTTTTTTTGGGAATATTGGTAAAGGGATTAAGTTCATTTTTTAGGGGTCATTGAATATATGAGTAATTTCACGCTATTTCACTTATTTTTTGAACTTTTTTTTACGATTTCGTTCATTTTTGGATATGTTGTTGGAATGGTTCAGGAAAGTCATTTCCCATGGGAGCAGAAAAATGAAAAAAATTTATTAGAAATTATGACCACTTGAAATTTTGAAAAAACACCTATCTCGTTAAATATCAGTTCTACGGAAAAGATGCAAGAGTACTTTTTTAGTGCGAAAGAGCGTATAATTACAACAAAATTCATTTCCGTTTTTGAAATTCAATATTTGTATTTGTTATAAACAAAATAAATAAAAAAATGGCTGTCAATCGTGGTTCTCACCACTTTAAGGATGTATGATCATGACAACAATTTTCGACTTGGGGTGTCAAAATTTTTTTATAGTTAGATTATTCCTCGAAGAATTTTATTGTGAAAAGTCCGAGGTGGCTATCCATGCTTATAAGAAAGAAAAAAATTATTGAAAATTGACAGAAAATACATGGGCTCTTATGGAGGAATAGGGGTTATGGCCATAAATTAAATAAATGTTAAATGTTCAAGCTTGCGTAGTATGAAAAATTCCTATGTATAAGAAAGATGGATAGTGTAGTAACTTGACAATATTTTCAAAATACTATGCATCCATCCATCCTGAGAAGAAAAATCCAATTGAAATTCAAATTATTTCATTTAATGCTTCTTTTCTCGCCATGCTCGCCATTTTCTGCTCTCATGAGTGCCACAGCCGGCCAATAAGAGAAACCGGGGAGAACCCCGCAATCTCCCAAGCCCATCCCCTCCACCGTTTCCCCAACTCTCTCAATCATACATCCTTAAAAGTCACGTGATCACTAACTCGTGGAGAGTGACCATGCGCATGCGCATGGCTGTTTTGTCCAGGCCACAGACGGTGGATAGAAATAACAAAAGCGATATCTCTCGAACCATTACAGATAGAATAATGAAAATTTCGAGAAAAATCAGAAACAGTTCAATCTATATCATTTATTCTTTCAGATTTTCATAATGGTGAGAACAACGATTGGCAGACATTTTTTCATTTATTTTGTTTATAACGAATAGAAATATTGAGTTTCAAAATTTGAAATAATTTTCTTTCAATTATACGCTCTTTCGCCATGAAAAAGTACCCTTGCATTTTCTTCGTGAAACTGATCTTCAGGGGAATGGGCGCATTCAAAGCTGGAGTGAAATAGGCATCTTCACCATTTTTTGAAAGTTTTGAATAATCTTAACCCTATGACTCGACCGCTGAGTCCCCACCACCGACCAGAGCGCAAGGAGGCATGGCAAAAGTCACGTGACGGCGCTGAGATACGCGCGGCAACTACACCGTACGATCTTTCACGGCGCTCTCGAATACTAATGAAACCGTTAATCCTGAACACTTAGGCTCTGAATTCTCATCATTGATAACTTTTCATTTTTGAAGTGAAACTTCTTATACGACGTCAGACGCGTGTAACGCTGGCGTTAAATTCCACGCGTTAAATTTAACGCCAGTATATAAGGTATAGGAGCGAGTGAGAGAATAGGGAAGGATTGGGGCGGCGCCTGCGCACGAGGGACGGCAGTCTCAATAATATGCAGAGCACGGATGTATTCTTTCAATCTTCTTTTGAAAATATCGCGGAAACTAAGCGAGATAGAGTGATTTTGCTATATTCTTTTTTCATAGATTGTGAATTCTCTTCAAGGTAACTGTAGGGTGGAATTGCTCTATCTTGATTAGTTTCCGAAATACTTTCAATAAAACAATTGAAAAAAAATCCACTTTTCCTGTTTTTTTTGTATTTTTGCATGTTTACAATAATTTTTTGAAGAAACTCAGAAACTAAGGGAGATACAGCGATTCTACGATAATTTTTTGTAGAAAATTTCAGTAGTTGCAAAAAGGCGTATCTCCATTACATTTCGAGATATTTTCAAAAAATCATTGAACCAAAGACTATCATGAGTCAATTTTTTTCGTCGTAGAATTCTGATGAATATCTCGGAAACTAAGCGAGATAATGCATTTTTTATGAGAACTCTTTTTGTAGTTTTGGAAATTCTCCACAAAAAGGCTTTCTAGGGAAATTTCGTTATCTCGCTCAGTATCCGAGATGTATTATTCCTGAAAAAAAAGATGCTGAAAAAGAAGAGTATCAAGTTTTCACACAAATTTATTTCATTTAATCAATTTTCTTGGAACGTCTCGGAGTCTGAGCAGCACAGGGCGATTTTGCACTAAACCTTTTTTGTAGAGAATTTCGAGAGAGCCATAAGAGAATGGAAGCAAAGTCGCTCTATCTCAATCAATTTTTGAGATATTCACAGAAAACTATGATTGAAAAAGAAAACGATCTATCTGAATACTTCATAATCGTAGAAAAAAATGTAATTTCTTAGTGAACAAAAACCTATATCCTATAGGCAAGTATTCTAATTTTTAATGCTTAATACCTATGTTTATTGTACAGCTAGGAGATCTGTGCATCCAGTTGTTGTTTGAGCTTCCACCCGCGTCCGTTTGCTATTCTCACAATTTTATCTCTTGTGAGAAAATATTAATAATTTATCTCTATCTATCCTAATAAGCAACAAATTCACTTCTGTCTCGCGTGGATTCCACACACCCTCTTTTGCACTTGTCGCGATCAAAATATATCTAATTAGATACAATTATATCAAAAAAAATTTCTGTAGTGTGTAATCTTCGGCTACTGAACAGTATTTTGAAAATGGAATAATAGGGTTGTGATGGGAATACAATTCTGTCAGAAGTCTCGTGCACCATCTAAATATTTGGGGAGGATGAATCAGTGAAATGTGATTCTCAATACGTAGTTTATGAACTTCAGCATTGTGAAATGAACTTTCACTTCTTACGTGCGGCATTCCACGCACCCTCTTTTTTATTATTCATATTGCAGAATTCCACAAAATATTTCGATTTTTTGAAACATTAAAGGAATATTTTGCACTCGATGGGGCCCCAACCGTTTGTGTGAATAACTCCGTACCTGGATTCCCGAGAGTGGGGGCCGTCATCGTGACGTCACGCACTACTACAATCATACAGGTGCGCACGATTGGCTGGCCCCCTCTCTTCTCACACCGATACACTTTCGTGCGCTTGTCGAGTCAGAGGGTTGATTTAAAAAAAAAAAAAATTATTTTTCCGTTCCCATGGGGAATGACTTGCCTAAACCATTCCAACATATCCAATAATGAACAAAATCGACAAAAAAAAAGTTCGAAAAATAAGTGAAATAGCATGGAATGCCTCACATACAAGTTATAGCAGTTTGGTCCTATTTTGATCCCCAATTAATGCATAAGGTGCATTGTTTCGGACATAGGACTAAATTGATATTGTTCTTGAAACCCTCAACTATTTTTCGAGCAAAAAAAAGGATTTTTCAGAAAACCTAGAGTGGTGTTACGCCTTAAGGAGTTCTATCACAAGGAGGATCTATTGTTTTCCTGCACTGTTCCAAATGCCTAACATGGAGGAAGTTTTATGCTGAACGAATTTATCTCGATAGATAGATCCGCTAATATAATCCAATTTTTCCATTCAACATGGAACTCTTTTTTCCAAATTTATTACAATATACGAATTATTTCGATCATTTACTATTTAATATTTCGAGAAACTCTTGGAAATGGTACTAAACAACGGTACTTGACAACGCTGCTGGAGTCATCACATATCATGCTTCTAAGTTGGTAACAATGTGAACAATTAGTTTCAAGTTCCGTTTGATTGACCGAACCTTGCCTACTCTCACGTTCCCCATTATATGTTACAATTTTGCGCGAAACATTCTGAATGCGACTTTATCATATTGACATCAGAAATTAGGTTATTTTTGGAGCAGTCATTATTCTTGTAATTATTCACTCCAATATCCTCATAATAAATAAGAGGATAAGGCTCAAACATCCCAGGAATGATGATTAATATTCGATCTCTCATTCTTCAGTTTTTTGCCAATTTATCAATGATTTGTCAGGAATAATGAATTTTTTTAGTAATGTCGTGTACCCGGATAGAAAATTTGATGCATATAATAAATTGAAATGAATTGAGAATGAGAAACGAAGAGCAAGGTGGGAAGGGAAGAAAGAGACAGAGGAAAAACCCCCTCATAAGATGCGATACAATTAACCAAATGGGGACTACTTGACAAGTTGCCCTCAAAGGCAGTATCCGGGAAGAAAATTGCCTCACTTGTGATTGGTCGAACTGGCATAAAACCAAAGTTGATCCTCTGAGGTGAATCCGCTGCTCCCCACTCTCTCGCACATGTATTACAATTGGCTTCCCTCACTCTGGCATGCGATCCTGGGCCACTTTCACCTCAGAGGGTTGATAATCAAACCGTACGCATAGTAAAAATAATATAATCCCAATTCTCCCTATGAATGAAATTAAGGATTCTCATTCGCTGATAAATCGTAAAACTGTAACAATTGAAGCGATCACAGCATGCATTCTGAGAAGAAAAGAGAATTTTTGAAAGGACTACGGAAAGCATATGTAAATTGAGTGAATACACTCTTTCAAGCTGGGATAATTGAGTGGCGAGCCGGGCTATATTCCTAAATGTTTGTTATCAATAGAGAATTTATCTATTTAATTACTTTGAAAAGCACATCGAGGAATATTCAGAAAATCATCTGCACTCAATTAACATTACGTAGAGATGAGGCCTAGACGAACACTCAGTGTCAAAATCATCTATATGAGGGAAGAAATGTGAGACCTCGGGAGCAGTCTAATTTTGAACCTCACTGTGCCAACAGAAAATCGCTGTCCGTTCGTACAACGATAGTTTTCATTCTTTTGACTCAAAAAATCAGGTCATTCATTTCGACCTATGTTTATGAAAACGTTACCCTACATTCCTGAGAAACCAGTTTGGGACTACCGTAGGGATCTGCTGAAACACCTGACCACTTCGAGTCAACAAGGGAGCACCCGTAAAACCAACCTCGTCTACTAAGGGACAGCATCACTACTCAAACTCGCTGCAGATACTCTCACCTGTATTCCTATACATTATTACCTGCCGATTATAAGTGCTTTCCTCTAACATACGTTCCCCCTCTTGAATTACAAAATTTTGTATTTACTCAATAATACATGGATTCCTCACAAGTCTGTCTCTCCTATCTATTGAAATGAATATCAACCGGCGTTGAGTGTGAATTACTCTAAAAATTCCGTTATTCAATTTACCGTCATCAAGTGAACAAATTCCGTAAAATTTCTCCCCTCCTCGTATTTTATGTAGAATTTTGCCTCTTTTCCGCGTTCGATCATCACGTACTTCAATACCCTACCCGACCTGTCACGTTCCCTCAGAATAAAAATAAAAGGAGTAGAGGCTGATGGATATTCCAGTTTACCTAGATCTATTTTTTCTGTCCTGCGGTTGAAAGGAAATCGTAATCAGTAACGGTTACGCAGGATTAACGTTATTAGAAAAGCTAGTCGTGTGTATTACTTGAAATTCTACGGTCTCCGGATAATTTGGCTGTACTGATACGCTATTTTGGAAAAGATAATTTTTGGAAAATAATCAAGTGCTCGTTTCCAAAATTTGAGGTCAGATCCAAAATAACAGTATCCGTCTACCGAAAAACTTTCACAAAATCTCGTAGACTTCGATTTCCTAACGAAACTCCTTAAAAAGAACTCGGATCATTGTGCATCGTGGTTCCATTGTGCCCCAGTTACCTCTATCAATTTTCTCCTTCATCAATATATCTTTCCAATTTTCTATTTTCCTCCCATCCATGAACAGAATTGATGTTTACTTAACTCATTACTTTTTTATATGGGGTAATAGAAAATTTCCCATTGAATAAATTACAAAAAAAATCCAGGATAACCAAACCCATCAGAGGCTCATGTAGAATGTTAAAGTAGGGGAAGTTAATAATGAAATAGTGAATGGAGTATACGGAGAATATTTAATAATTTTCCATCAAAAGACAAGTGAAGTTTATAATATACCCCATCTCACTGCACTCGGATATATCAAGAGAATTTTCAAATAGTAGCGGTGGTGACGATGAAGCAAGGAGGGAAGGAAGGAGGTGGAGAGGATGAGTGAATCACTAATGGCAACAGAATCTCGCCATCCGCAATTCTTTTCAATCAAATTTATCGTGGTGCCCGATAAAGTTTTACAATCATCAAGCTCTTCGGGGCAAGAAAGGATTCAGGAAGAAAAAATTATTCCGAAAAGAAGAAGATAGAATGAATAGTAAGAGATAGTAGGTACATTTGGTAGGGGATGTGTATCCAGTTTCCAATGCCTTTACCGGCAAATGAACGCTGCGTGGAGGCTTTTCCTTCGGTTTATGTACGAGCCAAAGTTTCCGGGTACATGAGGGCCAGTTGTG
Organism: Aleiodes leptofemur; assembly: GCA_963942555.1. Lineage (NCBI taxonomy): Eukaryota > Metazoa > Arthropoda > Insecta > Hymenoptera > Braconidae > Aleiodes > Aleiodes leptofemur. Next base: position 8,006,287 of record OZ012621.1, read on the forward strand.
CATTATTACTCATAAATATAATCTTTTCTTGGGCATGGGAAAGGGGGAAAAAAGGAGGAAATTAATATGCTGAAAAGTTCATGTCTTGGCTCAGAAGAGAAAGAAGGAAATTGCGGATAATATTGTTTAAATAATTCTTCATGAAGGACTTTGTTGAGGGGAAAAGTTTGGAAATTTGTTTAAATTGTTTTTTTCCAGGGGAAAGCATAGAACCAATGGGATAATTATGCGGAATCTGTTGGTAGGTTTGGAGAAATTATATTAAAGTCTCGAACGGTATTGAATTGATTCGTTTCCTTTTTGCGAAAGAATAATAAGGATGACCGGAACGAAAGGGACCTACGGGGCAAAATGGATTAGATTTTTTTGAAAGTGGAAGGCTCTATGTAAAAATTTGGAAGAAATTCCCAATAATGCCCATGTGGGAAACTGAAATCGGCCCGCAGTTCGGGGCAATCTCGAACTGCCGAGTTTTGAAACAGGAAAACTATATTGGTTGGAACTCCCAGCCAATAATGGTATGTCACAGCCCTAGCGGACCTGATTCACGGTGATTTATGGTGAATCACGGTAAAATGCGGATTCACGGTGAATGCACCGTGAATCACGGGGACTTACCGCGATTCACGGTGCATTCACCGTGAATGACGGGGACTTATCGTGATTCACGGTGCATTCACCGTGAATCACCGTAAGCTTCAGCGTACCCAAATCATGGTGAATCACCGTGATTCACCGTAAATCACGGTGATTCACATTGATTCAGATATGCTGAAGCTCATGGTGATTCACGGTGAGTGCACCGTGAAACTTTGCGGATTTAAATCGCGGGAAATTACGGTGATGTATAGTGTGTAACACCGTGATTTGTTATTTCATGGTATTTTCAAAGAAGAATTCAAAAATCGCGCCTTTTTTGGCTGTTCATTATCATGAGTAGTCTTTGAGGTTATGAGCCCACTCACCATACATGTGTGACAATAAGTTTGTACAATAATAATACTTTCAGAATTCGAATAATGATTCCTTATATCTATAGATTCCATTCTGATTCCTCAGCTTCGATGTAATATGATACAAGACTGCAATATTAATGATGAAATTCCTGCACAAGATGCAGACTATCATTTTGGAAGTGCAACTGAAGATGATGAAGCACTGACGTTAGTGATAATAATGACGGAAAAACTGGAGTTGATGATGCTTATGATGACGATGATGATGATGAAGAGACTGAAGATGAAGATGGTGATGATAATGATGAAGAAACTGAAGATGACGACGATGAAGGAACAGAAGACCAAGATGATGAAGACACTGACGATGGTGGTGATAATGATGAAGAAATTGAAGATGGCGATGATAATGATGAAGAAACTGATTTTGAATTAAATAGGGCTGGCTATCTTATCTTCATTGAAAATGATGATTTCTCTCGTTGTAAAATGAGAATATTTGACATACTCTTTCTTCAAGGCTTCATTATAAATTATTCTAGTTGTGTTGTTGATTCGCGCTGAATTATATATTTTATGTGAATCACCGGAATTATCTAGCTTCAAAGTTTGGTGATTCACGGTTAATCACTGTAAGTCACGGTGAATCACCGTAAGCCACCGTGAATCACGGTAGAATTCTGTGAATCACCGTGATTTACGGTGAATCACCAATCTTCGAAGCTCGATAATTCCAGTGATTCGCCATAAGACACGGTAAGTCACGGTGAATTACCGTGATTTACGGTGAATCGCCGTGACTTACGGTGATTTACGGTGAATCACTGGAATTATCTAGCTTTTAAGTTTGGTGATTCACGGTGAATCACCGAACTTTAAAGCTAGTTATTACCCGTGATTCACCGTAAATCACGGTGATTCACCGAATTTTACGGTTTGATAATTTCGGTGACGCACGGTGATGCCACCGTGATTCACGGTGATGTCACCGTGATTCACGGTAAATCACCGTAACATCACCGTGCGTCACCGTGACATTGCCGTGGAAGTTCAGTGAGTCCTCACCATGAATCACGGTGAATCACGGTGAATCAGGTCCGCTAGGGAGCGGTGCGAAATCAAAAATTACATAGGACGTAAATCGCATCCAATTTTGACCCGATATTGTAAGCCCAGCATATCCCATGGACCAGTGGTCCAAATCCGCATTGGATATCGCCCTGAACTCAATGAGTGTTGCCGCGATGGACGAGAGAAACGAGACGATAGTGACGAGAGACAAAACGAGAGTGCAAATTCGTAATTTTTGACAAAACGAAGACAAGACGAGAGGACTGGTACGAGAGACGATATGTCTCGTCGAAGGGTGAAGAAAATAAATAGATGAAAAAAATCGGAACGAACTAATTTTTTTGCCTCATCAAGTTTCATTCACAATATTCCATTTATTATCAAATTGCCATCGGATATTCTGCTTTTTATGATATTTTTCAAGTAAATGGTACGACCATCACTTTCTTGAGAATCAAATTACCAAAAAATATCATATTGCACCTCTGAGTGACGAGCTCAGTGAACACGTGAACCAAGAATGAAGGCATAAAAGTACTTCCACATGAGCATTGTTCAGTCGATTTCTGTGTTTTCTGAAGATCGGTCCAGCTTTGGAGAAGAGTCGCCCAGATGCAGTACTTGAGGCACAAATGGCCAGCAAATCCCGAGCCATCTGAGCTCATCTTGGGAAAAATGTCTCATCCTTCTTCCACCACTCCAAAATATTCACATTGCGATCAGCTCTGTCCAATTTCAAATGATTTTCCAGTTCACTTCTCCAGGGCTGAAGAATTGATTTCTGAGGATGGAACAAGGCTTTCATTCCTTTTGTGTATTCATCATCAGAATCGTCATCTTCCACTGCAACGTTTTCTTCATTCTCGCTCTCAAATCTGCGTATTGCTGTTTGAAAATGCGTTCAAATTCTCCGTATGATCTTTCTTTCAAAGCTTTGCCCCACTTCGCCTGATCAAAAATTTCTAGTTTGTATCGAGGCTCCGGAATGAGAACAGCACAGTATACCCAATTTGTTTTATTATTAAGTTTCGATAATTTATCTCTTCCTGCTTGAAAGGCTCCAGTCACTGCTTCGTCGATCGTACTCCGATCAATCTTTTTATCTTAATCCCGACATAGTTTTTCAATGCTATCTTGAAGAATATTCACGCCTAGGACAACTGATGGAAGTGTGGCATATTGCTCCGCGCAGAGGGCATTGGAAAACTTTCTGAAACATCTTAAGTATCTCTGTAACATAGCTAGAAGACTCCACTTCTCTTCAGTTATTACTAAATGTTTCAATTTATTGTTCTTATGAGCGAAAGCAGAAAGTGATTTTTGTATGCGGAGACCTGCTGTGATGATGTCATGACTTCTATTCCATCGAGTTGGAATATCGAGAGGTAACTCAGAGAATTGTTCGTCGAAAACCTGGCAACACTTTTTAAGTTTAATCTTCAATTGTTCTGTTTTCTTGATTTTTTTGCAAATGGTACAAAGTTTAATCAGTGGAGGTTGACCGGATTCTGACTCGTCTAATTCATTATCGTCATCATCTTCAGCATCAGTGAAATTATCGCGAGCGGTGCCTTCAGTGTCATCTAAATTGGAACTATCAACTTTCAATCTCTTTATATCATCTTGAATTGTCAAATTGATGATGTGGGCGAAGCAATGAAAATGCTGATGTTCTGCACTGAATTCTGTATTCTTTTCTTCTAGAATACTTTGTAATTGTTTCATGAAACTCTCATTTACGGACGCATTATCCACAGTGATACCGCCAATCTTTGCTAGCAGACCCACTCTGTCCAGGGCTCCAAAAAATTTATTTACAATATCCAAACCAGTGTGTTCTCCATTACTTGGAACGAAATGGATAGCTAATGATTTCATTTCCCGGTTCTTATCTATGAAATGTCCTGTGTTACCATAATATGATTTTGTTTGGCAGGACGTCCAGCGATCAATGGTGAATGAAATTTTAGAATCGTTTTCCTGTAATATCTTCATCACCGCCTTACTCATCTCGTCATGGATCTCAACAATAGCAGTGGTTGTGGCTGTCCGTTTGGGGAATATTAAATCGGGATTTATTGTTCTAAAGAATTCCTGCGTTAATTCATCGTCAAGAAAATTGAGTGGCAGAAGTTTTACAGAAAGCCACTCGACTATTATCACTTTGAATGCTTTTCCATTTCTTATCTGAAAAATAAAAGCGAACTCGATTGAATCAAATGTTAACAGTGGAAGAAAAATTACACATGCGTACATCTACAAGAAGAAATATATAATTATTCTGTATACATAATTTGATTATTTACAATATTTCATTAGAATAAAATGAAAAATCAGCAGCAAATTACGATTAAATTTTCACAACCGAAATATTAGTAAATCAATTCCACCTGCATTCGTTTCTCAGTGTTGAATAGATCCTTCAGAATTCTCTGTGTATTTCCAGGGTCAATTGCAGTTGTAAGGAATAATTGATCGTAAATTATCTTGTGCTTGTTCTTCAAGTGCCATCTGATTCCACTAGTGTTGGACTTTTGCATTCTAATTTCTACGTTTTCATCTTTATCTTGACAATGTTTACATATGCCAAATTTAACTTTCTCAACAATCTTATAATCAGAGTAATCAGCGTAAAGTTTCGAAGTTTCAGACGATTCATTCGCTTGAATTGAGTCGATTGCACCTGTGCTCTGAGTGTTTGTACCATTTCGTCACCATCTTCGTTACACACTCCTAATACTGTTGTATCAGTTTTACATTCTCCATCAATTCTTCATCTCTTGTGATCGGTCTCACGACGTTCACAGCTACGTTTCATACTAATTGAGGTTATTTCTTCTAATAATTGATTTTCTTTCTCGTTCGATTGGTACTACATATGAAGAATAAGTTAAGATCGTTCTTACATTGACGCCATTTTCATTCGAGCTGTCATGTGATATATAAAACCAGGGGCGGTGATCTCTCCGAAATTGTGACTGTGGGGATCAAAGAGTAAAATTATTTACTAGGTTCACGGCGCCATCTATGATTACGCAGCTGTACTTCGAGTAGTGATATGAATCAGATAATAGTGATATGGATGAGCGAGGAGAGGCATACTGTGCCACCAATGTCATATATGCCAATTTCTCTCCGTTGCACGTTATTTCCGTTATATTTGTACGCCCCTGGACTGAGCTAATAGACTACCAGTGATGGCTAGGTGGGGGAACGTACCTCAACAGTCGTTTCTTCTCGCCCGTTCATGCAAGTTCTCAATTCGTCATCCAAACTACTTGAATGGACGAAAATAATGAGACGAGACGAGAATGAATTCGATTCTCGAGCTGCGAGACGAGACAATACGATAACTGGTATAGAGATGATGATACGAGACGAGAGTTATTAAATTCTCGCCTCGTATCGTATCGCGGCAACACTGCCGAAGATGACTCTAGTGAAGGGGAATCAAGTGATGGAGACATAATGGTTCACATTGTGCGAACAGGACCTGTCCACACGAGAAATGATGCGAACGTAAGAGGACCTTCAATGACTTTCAAACATGTACAAGTGGCACTAGAGCAGTTCACTGGTGATGCAGGTGAAAATGTACACAGGTGGCTGGAATCATTCGAGGAAACAGCAGAAATGTGTCAGTGGTCAGACGCGTATAAAGTGGTGTATGCTAAGAGGCTATTAAATGTTTCTGCAGAATTAGTCGTGAATTTGGAGAAGAAAGTCCAGACTTGGTACAAATTGGAGAGAACATTAATTAAAGAATCCTCATTAACGAGTAATGGTAAACAAATACACAAGCAGTTAGCAAATACTGTAAAGCAAAAAGATGAGACATACCAAGCCTATATTCACCACATGCTAGAGATTGCTAGTCATACAGAGATCGAAATGGAAGCAGCAATTCAATACATTGTAGATGGCATGAAAGATGAAGAAGCTAATAAATCGGTATTGTACGGAGCAACGTCGATCAAAGAACTACGGAAAAAGTTCCAGCTTTACGAGATTCAAAAGAGCAATAGCAACAAGCAGAAGGCAGCAGTGAAGAGTACTGTAAGTGATAAAACAAAAAAACCAGGAGGAGAGCATAGACGAGGTGACAAGGAGAGGAGACATTGTTTCAATTGTGGCAGCAAGGAGCACCTTGGGAAAGACTGTCCAGACAAAGACAAACGGAAAAAATGTTTTAAGTGCAGACGATTTGGACACATTGCACCAGAATGTCCAGAGAAGAATAAGAAAGCAGATTCAGACGCCACAAATACAAAAGCCAGAGTCGGTATTTTGGATTCATCAGACAAAAAGACATACAAAGAGGTATGCCTGATGGGCCATAAAGTAACAGCCGTAATAACTCCAGGTAGTGACCTGCACTTAGCGAAGGCTAGCCTGTACGTACGATTGGAAGCGCCACCACCACGGAAGGGAGTTCTATTTGATGGCGTAGGTTCAGTCGATGTGAAAACCTTAGGACGTTTTAATGCTGAGGTAGAAATTGATGGATCGAAGTTTCTATTTGATGTAGATGTGATACCTGACAATATTTTAGCACACGACCTTTTAATCGGAGGAAAACTGTCTGAGTATGCAGAAGTGAAGATAAAACACCGAACCGCGACCATAACAGTGGTAGAACCAATGAAGGAAGCAGTACACACAGATGATCCAGGATGGAAAACCATCTTAAATATCAATATTTGCTCAGACCCAACCGATGATGAAAACGAATTGGTACGCCACCTGAGGAATAGGAAACTCCAGGAAGAAATGAAAGAGTCAGTGAAGAATTATAAATCAGAGAAAACTCATGACACTGATGTAAAAATGAAGATCATACTTAATGATGAAGTACCTGTGTCCCAAAACCCCAGGCGGTTACCACCAAGACAAAGGAAAATAGTGAATGACATCATAGAAGAGTGGAAAGAGAGGGGGGTAGTGAAGCAAAGTACATCAGAATACGCCAGTCCCATTTTACGAGTGGAAGAGAAGAATGGACAGTGGAGACTGTGCGTTGACTATAGGATGCTAAATAAGAAGATTTCGCGAGACAGGAACCCCTTACCACTCATAGAAGACCAACTAGATCGATTGCAGGATGCCGAGTTCTTTAGCGCGTTGGAATTAAAAGACGGATTTTTCCACGTGTACCAATCGAAGAATCAAGTAGGAAGTACACGGCTTTTGTGATACCAGACGGTCAATAAGAGTTTCTGAAAGTACCATTCAGGCTTTCCAACTCTCCAGCCGTTTTTCAAAGATACGTACGAGTTGTATTCAAGGAATTGATTACCGACGGAACAATTTTAACGTACCTGGATGACTTAATCATTCCCGCACAATGAGAGAAGGAAGCACTGGAATAGCTGAGGAAAGTGCTAGATGTTGCAATGAACTACGGACTCATAATCAATTGGAAAAAATTTAAGTTATTAGTACAGCAGGTGAAATACTTGGGATACATTGTTGAAAAGGGTAAAATTCGCCCCTCGGAAGAGAAGACTTTGTTCTATTGAATCTGCAGTAGCAAAATTCCCCAAACTAAAGTCAGTGAAACAAGTCCAGAGTTTTTTGGGTCTAACGGGTTATTTTCGCAAATTCATCCCGCAGTATGCTGTGACTGCTCGACCATTGTCGAACTTACTGAGGAACGGAGTTAAATACCACTTTGAACCAGCACAAGAAGCCGCGTTCGACAAACTAAAGACTGCGCTAGTTGAAAAACCAGTATTGAGACTCTATCGACCAACAGCTGAAACAGAATTACACACAGACACGTGTAAGGGAGGCTTAGGAGCCGAACTAATGCAGAAGGATTCAGAAGATGGCAAATTTCATCTCGTATATTATGCGAGCTGGAAGACAACACCGACGGAGGAAAGATATACCAGTTATGAGCTCGAGATTTTGGCCATTGTGAGAGCGTTGAAGAAATTCAGGGTATACTTGTTAGGTATTCCGTTCAAAATTGTCACCGATTGTCGAGCGGTTGTGCACACTATGAAGAAGAAAGACATGTGTTTGAGGGTAGCACATTGGGCGTTGACACTCGAGCAGTATCAGTACACCATTGAACACAGATCAGGTACGGCCATGCGCCATGTAGATGCTTTGAGACGTAACCCAATTCCGGCGATGTGTATCCAGGAAGGCCGGAGCGGAATAATAGAACGCATCCAGAGAGCACAAAAAGAGGACCTCGAAATCAAGAAAATCATTGAGACAACGAAAGATAAACCAGCGAAGACTTCAAACTCTCAGCACACGATATTTTGTATCGGATATCTGCGGGAGATGAACTATTGGTAGTGCCCAGGAGTATGCAGCATGAAGTAATCAGAGCAGCCAACGAACGAGGACACTTCGCTTATGAGAAGACAGAGCAAATCATAAAACAACAATTCTGGTTCCCCAACATGAAACAAAGAGTAAAAACAATGAGGGATATTTAAGGGCCATGAGGTATGAATGTGTAGTTAGTAGTTACTCTGAGGATGTTCAGAGCAGTGTGTTATTCGTGGAATAATACGTTTAGTTTTGAACAAGCGATGACAACACAAATATTATAACCTTTTATATTTTTAATTAAGAAACATCACTGATTATCTGACTGGTTATTTCGATCCCTATAGGTATGCTAGACGAGCATTTCTTCAATTTTTTTGTAAAGCATTTCCCATTGGCAAAAATAATTTCATAAAATTTTTCTGCAGAAGAGATTTGAACCTACGAAAAGATTACGAGAGAAAGCTGAGAAATTCAATATAAGTTATTTTGAAAATAGCTTAGGAATAACGAGGCTCAGGAAAAATCCAGTGATAAGCTTTCTTATAGTACAATGAATTCTATATGAGAAAAATCTCCTGATAATTCCTCCCAAACCCATTCTTCGTGAAGATAATTGCGAAAAAATGATCTCCAGATTCATTAAAAAGCAAGAAAAAGTCTAAAAAGTCGTGACCAATGTCTACAATTACTATGAGAATTGGAAAATTCTGTTCAACAATACTATTAATATTCAATTGTACCAATGAAATTCCATTGCGATGCAACAAAATTGCTGAAAGACTCCTACACAATTTTCATGAATATTCATGTGAGATCCTTAAAATTCAAATATATCCTGAATTTACAGAATATTCAATTGGAAACTTCCTGCAGCTCTTCCTTTTCTTTTCCAAAAACACATAACGAGAAAATACCGAAATAAAAATAATTTCATTTAATTCCCATAATTTCATAATAAACACTTTTATGATGTCACATGAAATGTTCATCGATTTCCCTCACAACTCCATTATCGTTACTTGTTGTGCCATTACAAAAACCAGAGAAAAGAAAGCAAGAAAAACTAAAAATTACATAACACGCAGAACTGGTAATTTTTTTTATTACCACTGGGTAAATGCATTGTTTTTTTTATGTATTCACTGGAAGAAAAAGAAGAAACCTCACATTCTCGACTCCATATTTCTCCGTGTGTCATTTACAGCCCCCCCCCCCCCCCCACTCTCCAGTGCCCGAGTCGAAATATAAGTCGTCGTAAGATGTAGTTTTGACTGCTTCGAGTGTCATTTCTTTTGTTCTCCAACCTTTTTCCATGTCTTCATTTAACTTTTTTCAACATCAAAGACTTCAACAATTTTGGAGGGAGTCAAAAAACTTCAATTTGACGTCCACTATCGTCGTTTTACCTTTTCCTGCAACATCATACGACACTAAACTGAAGATTCGGAACGTCAACCGGAGAAAAACTTCATAAGTAGTCGAATTTTATTGTCCCCCCTGAAATTTCCAAGAGAAAGATGGGTTATCATTTGGGCAGGGTAAGTTTCCCTTCATTCAGGAACTTAGAAAATTTTCAAACTCCATTGGACTTTGAAAAATTTTAGTTTTCGTTGAAATTAAAATTTTTTTATCTTACTGTGGTCTCAAAATTTTTGATTCACTTTTAGAGGCTGAATTCAATGAAATATCAAGTAAAGAAAAAATTGTTGAAAATTTTGATTTTTTAAATTGACCGATATTTTATGCGTTTCTCAGGTAACAAAACCCGCAATGGTCTAAGGGCTGCCAGTATGCCGTACTGGGTACAGCGATGGCTCGTACATGTGGTCCTTTTTTTTTCAGCAGGTTTTTCCCATTTTTATGACGAGTGGGTGGTAAAATGAAATATACCGAAAAGTACGAAGGTTCGAGGTATTTCCTTGCCATCTCCGGAAAATTGAAAGACCAGAGGCATCGAAAATTCAGTCTTAAACCAACCCTTGTGAGGAGTGCATCTTCAAGGCAGTCTAAGTGAATTTATGTGTAAATTGTTGTGCTGTTCAGTGTGTCGTAATTTCCGCATTAATTTTTTGGATAGGGAAAAACAAAAGTGATATTCTGCCTGTTAATTTAATTCAAGACACAACTTTTTTGTATTAGGATTGAAGACGCTGTTACCATGGTGGACCCAGTTACCGGACATACCCCAGTTTACGGACGTAGCGGCAAGATATACTAATAATCAATATTTGCGTGAGAAAACCGGATTTTTCAATACTTGCAAAGTGTCAATATAAAAATCAATTGAATTGTTTGATTCACTGAAATGAAATCTTTAACCATTTTAATAAGTTAATTCTCACTGTCCAGATACTAGTGCCATCCCCTTAACTTTCCGATAACTGGTGCTTCCATGGTATCTTTGAAATATGTAAAATATAATTTATATGATGTATTAGATAAATTTACGTGCTTAGATATATGATATGTTAGATGCATAGACGTATTAGATTAGAAGGAGACGGAGAAAGAAGTTCAGAACTTTAAGATTTTCATCATTCTTCATTGAAATAGCCTGCCTTTAGTGATCTGTCTGTTTATATTTTTCCCAATTCAAGCGTAAATAAATGAGCTAAATTTTCAATTATCAAATGAGTGGTTTTAATCGCGCAAAAAAATAGGGAAACCCCCATTTTTATACCTGTAATCCCAGCCTTCCTCAAGCCATAAAAGGATTAGAGAGAGATAGACATATCCTTCAAAGGTCATAAAAATGAAACTATCCAACGTCAACTTGAAGCCAAAAGACGTGCTACCCTCATTAAATATTGATGTCGAACGATGTTTCTTGATGCTATGAGTCGTCCTTTTTGAGTAACGACGATACAAAACGATATTTTGACACCCAATGATTTCAATACTTTTATGACTTCTACCGAAGTGGGCGTCGTTTGACTTCACGTTAATGTTGGAAATCTTCAAAATACCTCCAAAAATGAGGACACTTTTGATGTCAAAACTACATCTTATGAAGCCTTATTTTTCGACTCGGGTGGTTTCATTTTTTTAATGGATGCTCGATCTGTCCAGCCCGGCATTGCTCATTTCTCCCTTATTTTTCATCTCATCTTTTTCAATTGCAATAGAGAAGGGAAAAAAAACTCCATTAAAATTGCAAAAGAGAATCATAAAATTTTTATTTCAATCTCATACAAATTGGAAATCAACGAGCAGAGACTATGGAGAAGTGAAGAGAAATAGTTATTTCCAAGGCCATCAAGCAAATGACAGTTTCAACGAGTTTTATATTCCTCAATGGTATACACACGTACGTGCTCATATATATATCTTACTATATATATATATATTATTTGGCTTCACCGTGACAATTATTCTCCGTAACGTCGGTCCTCCGTCAGGGCGACGCTTCTCCTTCCTCACAATTGTCTGCTCACCTATTCTCTTCTCTCCATCTCTCTGTCTTCATCTTACACATGTACACCAGTACTGCACTTGTGTGTGCGCGTGTGAGAGAAGCCAAACCACAAAGTACGCAGGTTCTTACACTACTTGCGATACTTTTTATGTCTCCCTTAACGTGTAGACTCGTCTTTTCTTCTCGGTGCACCATCTGCGTCACTTTCTTCCCTCTTCCCTCTCGACTCAGCTTCTGCTCCACCGCTCATTCTCTTCGTCCTGACCCCCGTCATTCACTTCCACCTTCTTCACCTTTCCATGACATTCTAAAAATCCTTTTTATTCAATTTTTTTTACCCATTTCTTATACGTTTTATTTACTCATCTTTTTGTTCAACTTGAACCACGCGCACGTTTACTCATGAGGTCCTTCTCTCTACCTGCTTCCACACTTGTCCAACCTTTCACCACACATCTCCAACACCTTCAACTATTCAGTATGTGTGTACGAGTGCTAGCGGGTATACAAGCACAAATGCTCCGACGTGCTGAGACTCATGAGACTCACGCTGACAACGTTAAATAAATTTTCTGGACATGATCCTTTTTATAAAAATTTACGTTCTGAAGGGGACTGAATTTTGCATAATTTATATAATAACTCGATATTTTGTACACTTGGAGAGTTTTTGGGGATTCAATTTGGGAGAGAAGGGGTAAAATACACTGAGACACTGATTCGTTTGGCTGAAACGAGCCTCGTTAACTATTAACGAATATTAGTTGGGATGGTCTGCAAACTAATATTCGTTAATATTCAACGAATGGCTCGTTTAGGAGGTTCCTGTTGAGGCAAATGGACCATTCGTTAATAGTTAACAAATGATGTGTTATCTCAAAAGATAGGTAAGTTGACTGAAATTTTGATTTAGTGACAAAAAAATAAAAATTTTGAGGAGGAGAAAAAGGAATAAGAGCCGAATGAAATTTATTGCCAAATGGAAAGAATAGTGCCTTCTGATAGTGCTGGATGGAATACTTCTCAGAATTCTTCTGACAGTCCTGGTGAGAATCCTGTTGAGATTCCTTCTGATAGTCCTGGAGAGGATCCTGTTAAGATTCTTCCTGATAGTGCTAGAGGAGGGGATACTCTCAAAAATATTTCAAAATAAAGTCTACGTCATTTTTTTTTATTAATTGCAAATTTCAAGTATTCCCTCAAGCTAAAACAGGTGCAACAAAACTATCGGAACCCTCCACTCCCACTTCATTTATTGATTAGTTTTTTTCCGAATTAATGAATAAATCTCTTTTTTTATTTATATTCATATGTCACTATCACACTTACATGACACAAGTCTAACTGTAAATTGCTATGTGCATTCCAACCGACAAATTATTGTGCCTACCTTCACGGATATAGCGGGTGACGAATGAATCGTAGGAGCACGAAGTTCTTGGCCCTGCACATAATATTCACAGGATATGATGAAGTCCGAATTTGGTACAAATGTATGAAGTCTTCCAGTTCAACTCAATCCGTGAGTTAACTGTTAACGAATCGTTTTTTCAGTATGGGAGTTCATTTCTTTTGTCATTCATTTTTGGGGAATTTCTTGGAGATTGGAGAAGATGGGGCCACTTTTGCGAGGACATTTCTGTAGAAAAAAATGAAAGTTTCGAAAATTGGGCCATATTACGTAGTCTCAGACATATTTTATTAATAATGATCATGAAGTGAAGTTCTACTGTAACTCCAGTTTCCATGAAATATATCGGAAATTTCTCGAAGTGGTGCCACTTTCGCGGAGAGCTTCTTAAGAAGATTTTTTTTATTATTTTCCTCATTATTTTTTCAACGTTCATTAAATTTTCCAGAGTAAATATATCTTTTGTCTTTAAATTTTCGCAATGTACACGTCAAATAATAACGAAACAATAATGACAACTCAGGTGGCACTGACGCAAACACATTTTTCTTATATTTTTAAGTTTATGATACTCCTTCATAATTGTTTAGAATTTATATTAATATTTCTATACCAATGAATTTTTTTCAGGTCTCTATATTTTTTCTGAACTAGAGCTACGGGAAGAAATTTCTCCCGCTAAGCTATCAAAACCGCATCATTTTTGTGTTCTTCTTTTTCTCAACTCTTGAGAAGAAAAATGAATCATATAACAAGCAGGTTATAGTTGCTCGCTCGCTGCACTCGCTCGCGAATATGTGGGTTGTTATTGCTCGCTCGCGAATATGTGGGCTGCTGTTGCTCGCTCGCTCGCGAATATGTGGGTTGTTGTAGCTCGCTCGCTGCACTCACTCGCGAATTTATAGGTTGTTGTTGCTCGCACGCGAACTTGGAGGCTGTTGTGGCTTGTTCGCTACGATCACTCGCGACTGCGTAGTGGCTTCAGTTCACTAAGTTTTTTTTATTAATAACTTCCCGATTGAAAAAAATTTCTTTTCCAACTCTTTTTCGTGACTCTACAAACGTGTCACAAAATTAACTTTCCGAAATATTCATAGCAAAAAACTGCACGTGCCCTCTGAGTCACGATTTAGCCGGGTTCCACGTGGGATGATGGTAGAAATCCCCGAGAAACATAATTGAACGCAAATATACTACAGGAGACTCTCATAAATTATACGCTCGCAAGTTGCTCGAAATTCCCCCAATCCCTTTTTCCGTCATTCAATGGTTTTGCCAATTGCCTCTCAACTATAAACATTCGTATCTGGCCTTTTAAATTTCTCAGAATTGGAATCGAAGCGGCCGTAGATTAGGGCCGCTCGCATACGGTTTCTTTACTTGAAATCTACAGAATTCATCCACCAAATTCTATAATAAAGTGTGATAATAAAAAATACTTGATAGAAAAAATTATGCAAAAAAAAGAGTCCATTCTGCCCCAGGGTCCATTTTGCCCCAGGGTGCATTTTGCCACAGGGTCCATTTCACCCCAGGGGTCCATTTTGCCCCGAGGTCCATTTTACCCTCGTGGTCCATTTCACCCCACCCTCCCCATATTGATATCTTCAACTGTCCTGAAGATTTTTTTTCGGTATCTTGTCATTTCCGAAATACCATTTTATTGTTTGTTAAATAAATGAAGGATGACTCCACTGAATCGATCCAAAATTTAATCAGCTCTAGTTCTCACCAATATGCATCGATCGCGATATTGAAGATCTCAATCCGATCATTATTTCTGGAGAAATCGTTGTCGGAAAAAAATGACCACATACAGACGAACACACACACATACTATAACGTACCACTTTTGTACGAATTAACGAATGAGGAGTGGATGGGTCTATGTCCACGAACCAGAGAGACTTATAGCTAGAGTATTAAAAGATGGAGTCGACACACTTTGGTTTGTGCTCTACAGAATCTATTTTATTTACTTATTTACAACAGTTCTTAAGGGGAGCATTTATCCTCTTTACATTTATTTATTTTTAAATTCTTTCTTTTAGTAATTTTCATATTCTTTTGGGGAATTCCCTTTTATTAGTCAAAAAATATATTTCGAAAAGATACGATGATAATTTATTTCATCTGAGATGAATGGATAACCCTTTGATTTCACTATTTTTGTAGTAAAATCATTAATAAATCGCGGCCGATGGTGACGTCCTTTAGGTGATCCTCCAGGTGCTCTTCATCGGCTTGGCCCTCGCTTTCCTGGAACCTGGTGCGTCCTCCTACGACTTCGTCTAGGAGCGCTTTACTTTATCTCTTTGGCCTGTGGGAAAATATTTATGAATTTCGCCAGGAGCTCGAGGCTCGTCGCTTCGGGCGCTAGGGCTTTCGCCGTCGTAAGGATGGTCGTCGTTGCTTCGCTAGGACTCGGAGGATGGGAGATTCCTAGGAGCTGCGAGAGCTCGTCGGAGAGGTGTTTCTGCCACAGCGGGCAGAAACGAAGTGAGTCTTCCCTGCGTTGCTGGCTCTTTATACGCCCGAGGTGCTCAGTGGCTCCGATCCCCCACTCTGCGGCTTCCCCTTCCTTCTCTGCTGGGCTTCGGTCTCTGGGTTGGCTGCTGGGCTTCGGTGCTCGTTGTTCCGTCGTCTTCAGTGTTTTTGATGGAATTAGGCTAAGAGTTGCCTCGTCGCCCTGGAGTTTCACTAGGGCTTGCGCCGTCGTGGAGAGTCACCGTCGCTGTACTAGGGCTAGACGCCGTCGTGTCACTAGGGTTCAGAGGAAAGAATTTCCTAGGAGTCTTAGCTCGTCGGAGAGGCGAGGTCTGACTGCTATCGCTGTCCGAGGCAGAGTGACTGCAGTCGGCGGTGGGAGCTCCATATATCCTTGCTGCGTGGCCCGTGCATGAACGTTTACCCCCACCCGCTCACTCTGAGCCAATCGTGGGTGTGGTTGTTTTCCCCCTGCTCTCTCATGCTTTCGCGTTTATTTCTGGTCATTTTACTCCCGTTACAATACACACACACATACATACACTCCACCCCTTGAAATCGTTCTAGAAACCTCCTAAACACATGATCCAACCACTCCCCCACCTCTCTGAAGAACTTCGGTTTTAGGGGTCATCCCTATAACTTCCTATCGGGAAGTTAAAAAAAGTTTTCACAAAAATCTCACTATCTTATGTAGTTTCAGAGATATTTCATCAAAAATGACTACAGAATGAGATGAATTTCAGTGTGTATCCAGTTTTTACAGAACTAGAATTGGGATGGACGTGTCGAGCTGTGTTGGGTGTTAGTGATTAATTATTAATATTCACAATTGCAATTAAGTCTCTATTTTTTTTATTTGACAAATTCATTTTTTCTGTGTAAATAATATTTTATAGGCTTTGGGATATTTCTACATATTCATTCTACGTTGAAGGAATATTGTCTCATATTCATCAACAAACATTTTCATTTTCCAATATTGCTGAAGATATCTCTTTAAAGGTATCTTGCTTGCTGCGCTATAACTTCTCAGTAGCAACATCTTAAAATTACAATTCAGTCCCAATTTTTTTTCAATTTTTGAGAAATATTGATTTTTCACGGTGTAGGCACGTCTTCTTCACCCTAAGATGATCATATAGTGAATTTTAAGAGCCGTAGAAGAAGCTCAGGGCAGGGAGGGCTTATCTGCATTATTTTCTGAAAATTCCTCCCAAAAACTGAAAAATCGACTTTTTCTCATTTTTATGAAGTTATGATTTTATTTCAAAATATCTCGGTAAAAAATGAAGATATGCCCTTCTCGACCGGAGCTAATTCTGTGAAAAATTTGAAGAGCTACAAAAGAAGGTCAGTACAAAAAAGACCTTCTTCCTTCCTCCCTCTCCTATCTGAGAGATGAACAAGGAGCTATATCTCCCGAAATGTATGAAATAACTTTGGGTTACTGGGAGGATTTTTTTTTTTGAAGGAGAAGTGGTATGACGATCCTTACCAAAAATATCAAATATAATCATTTTTTTTATAATATATTCATATTCTTATGATTTATTGTACCAATAAATCAACCATAAGTCAAAATGATCTGATTCCATAGCATCCGAACACAAATTTCCCTATACTTCACTAAACTTTACTATATTATACTATACTATAATATGGTATGATTATAGTCTAGCTAGGTTTAGGGAAAATAAAACGGTGACAAAAACTGTTTCATGCTTTTTTTTGAAAGGGATCGCGAAAAATAATTGAATTATCAACATTATTGTAATAATCTTTTTTGTGAAAAAAAAGAATGACTGTTTCGTGTGTAATGTCTCATAATTTATCCACTTGTCTTCACCAATTATCCAGTAGGATATTAATTAATGCCTGCTCGACTAGTTTGGATTCGGGGAGCTCGTGGGTGGATTCTCTCGTCTATTTGGGAGTTGTTTCAGGATATCGAAGGGAAACTTCCAAATAATAACCATTGTTTCAAAAGCCGACAGTTTGGCGATTCAGTCTGCGTACGGCTCGGCGGGTCTACCGGGTTAAGCAGCATTGAGTCTGGTTACTACTTGAACGGGTGACCACGTGCGTACCCAGATCCGAATGACAAACTGAGCGGTGAGGTGCGATTACAAAGAATGACTGTGCCTCCCTCGTCAGCGTGACTGAAAGGCATATTGAGGTTCTGTATGAATCCGACTGTGCTGATTAGGGTCTTCCATGGTTTCCCCTGGTCCCCATCGAATGCAGTGCAGTATGGCAAGAAGTCGATCCATGGTGTCACTAGGGGGGTTAGGAAGGAGAAGAAAAATGGAAAAGACTGAAAAGGTCATATGCAGGCATTCCCTATGCAGGAAACCGAAATAGGCCCGCAATTTGGCGCAATCTTGAACTGCCGAGTTTCGATATAGGGAAACTATATCGGTTGGAACTCCTAGCCAATAATGGTATGTCACAACGGCACGAAATCGAAAATTATATAGGGCGTAAATCGCATCCGATTTCGACCCGATATAGGGTTTTGAGTTGGGCCCGAACGCTGGTCTAAATTCGATGGAACGAATCTCGACGTAGCACTACGATATACACCCAACATCTAGCCCAAATTCGAACTCGATGTCGCCGCGATAAGTCTACGACATACTTCTAGTTCGATATGAGGGCATTCATAGGCCCAATACCAAGCTCGATAGCTGCTTAATAATATAAAAACAATTTTTAAACATAACATAGAAAGAAAATTATTATTTCTTCTTCCTAGGATCCCGTAATTTTCTACCTTTATTATTTATATTTTAATTTCATTCATTTTGAAGTCATTTTTGCAG
The DNA here is from genome assembly GCA_963942555.1 of Aleiodes leptofemur. NCBI lineage: Eukaryota > Metazoa > Arthropoda > Insecta > Hymenoptera > Braconidae > Aleiodes > Aleiodes leptofemur. The sequence continues at coordinate 8,024,743 of OZ012621.1, forward strand.
TATCAAATTTTAGTTTCCATAGACGGATATGAACCCTCGATTGTCGGATGATTAGACTTGCGCACTGCCGACTGGAACATTACTCTATTCGACTTTCACAGAATCGTATTGTCCATATGAATCTGAAAATCATTTGATCTCAAATTCATATTGATATTTATATTGTTTATACAGATATCCTCATGGAGAGAAATATAATAACAAAAGTGAAGTAAGAATCGAGGAACAAAATTTCATATTTCTCATAACGGAATATTCATTTTTTTAAACAAAATTCTTTTATTTTTGAAAATTGAAGTTTTATTTGTGTATTATTTCTTGTTCTATTGATAATCGAATCATTCAATGGCAGAAAGGAAAGTTTCTTTCCTGATCAATTTCTATTTTTATTCTATTCTGCATTTATTTATCATTTTCATATTTTTTTAGTTTAGTTCACGAATTAATCATTAATAGGAGGAATATTTGGAAGGAAATCAATTATGGCGTGATTTTTCAATTATTATGTTGGAAAATAAAAAAAACGGAAATTAATAAAAAATACATGATTGTGAAGAATTATTGGGCGAGGTCAAGGCTGATATCGATTGGAATTCGTATCGCGAAATTGGGGGGAGCGATATTAGAAATATTTTTGTCAAAAGTAGATCAGCCGAACTCCGGTTACGTGAATTAAGTTCGATAATCATTTCGAATTAGTTGTGTGGATAAAGAGGTCATGACTTCGATCCGAATTCCGGATAGATATAGGATTCCCGTTATTCGGCTACTCGATATAGAATCGAGTTATGATACTAACTCACCATCCCAATATACAGGGATGGATTCTGAAAAGAATATCGGGCGTATTCACGGAACCAATATTAACGCCCCGATATTGTTTCGTACTTTGGCCCTTGATCGACTTGCCTAAAATCGTGTAAAATAACTTTGCCCGAACATCCGACACCCCGTGGGTGTCGGGAAAGCCTGCATGGATACGGCAAAAAAAAATTTTGGAAAACATATATTGTGCGACGGAATGCAATATTCCGTCGGGAATGACAGCCCAAATTACCGGGGAAAAAGGAGTAATTCCTTTTTCCCACTTTGAATATTCGCGGGCAACGTTCGGCCGAGGTTCGTAACACTTCGTGGCCACCCGAAAGCCACGAAGTGTGTACGCAGAGTTGGAGTGCGCGCGCAGCCAAAAAAGATGCGCACGAAACTCGAGAGAAGCGCACGCATCTCCAGACACGCCGGCATGTTCTCGTGCATGGCGACGTGAAACCAGTTGCGTCCGGGACTTTACAGTGAGCACAACGAGTGCCAAACAGTGCCGAAAACCACGTGCAACACAGGGAATAAAAAGGACAATAATTAGTGCAGTGTTGTTGGAGCTGCCCCAAGCGTTCTCTCACGACCCCCCAGAGCAACCCCAACATGACCACGAGAACAGCCACTGAAGCTGAGACGAGGAGGAGCCGACGCCGAGGGAAGTTAACCCCAATTCCTCAACGCCAGGGGAATAACACCCAAAGTGAGTCGTTTTTTTTTTGGCCACGCGGTCAGTCAAATTAATTTCTTTTCTCTCGGGAAAATTATTAATTCCCACGGGGGAATTATTTAATTAATAGCATAATTAACCTCACGTCTCTAGAATCAACCCTCCGAAGGGTTGTGCTGTGCTCGCACGTAGTTACCGGCATTTTCTCGTTTGCGCGAATTTTCAGCATTCGCGTCGCCGATGGGAGACTCCATTATTGCGTAGGGGTGTTAGGCAGTTGGCGTCTGTCTAACTTTGCACCCCCAACGTACATGGCTCTTCGCAACTCCCCCTGGGCCTAACTCAGGGGTATAATTAATTGTCGAAGTGGAGCTCGGATATCCATTGTCCGAAAACCACCCCCACATCACATAGGGCTAACTCCCTTGGGTTTTCCCGTGATTTGGGGACGATATTCTTTGTCGTGTGGGGCTCGGATATCCATTGTCCGAAACCCACCCCCAAATCAACTAGGGCATAGTCCCCTGGATTTGCCCCATGATTTGGGGGACGATACGAATTGGTCGAGTGGTGCTTGGATACCCGTTGTCCAAAAACCACCCCCCACCCCCTTTGGAGAATCCGTTGGATTTTCCGGAGAATTCGGGGTAAACGACTAGTCATTGAGGGGCGCTCGGGGATCTTTTGCCTAAAACCACCCCTGAGTCACAATCGGGAAACCTATTGATTTCTTGGGTGATTTGGGGAAGAAATGTGGTAGTTGAGGGTCCGTGGGTATCTTTTGCCCCAAACCCACCTCTAATCCAGTTAAGCGGATCCTTTGAGATTTTCGCTGGATTTGGGGCGGCGATGGATTCGTCGACGGGCTCATTTGGGTCCTTTGCCCAAAACCACCCCCAAATTTCACTCGAGTCAATCCTCTGGATGGTCCGCTCGATTTCGGAGGGTGATCGGGTAGTCGCGGATCCTCCTGAGGCCTTTCGCCACAACCCACCCCCGACTCAACCTTGAGACTCTTCTGAGGTCTCGTATGAGTTGGGGTTGTCCCCGATGAAGGAAGGGCTCTATTGGAGGGCCAGATAAAGGGACTACCCCAGAGTGGTTCCACTCATACGCCATGGTCAGGAGACCACCCCTCAGCGCACGAAGCACGAAGGACACGGACCAATGGACTTGCGCCCTCCCCTTTGTTATTACTATTATCATTATTATTATTATTATTATTATTATATGTACTCATTGTTGCCTATGGTTGGGATTTCAATAGTGCAACACGTAAGGAGAACCTTTGCGTTTTATTTTGAGTTACCCCTGTTATCCCATCTTCCCCTACGAATCCACCCCTCTCTCCACAACCAAGTACTGAGCTGCCGAGAGGCGGTCCCGTACCCTTCCACCCTCTTTAGTTTAGGTCTTCGGTTATCGTTACGTTTACAGTTGTCGTTTAGGTTTAGGGGATGATTAGGTTTAGGTTTTAACTTGTTGGCTGGAGTAATTGCGGTGTTGGTCCCGCCGAATCAGACCAACTGGCGCCCACTTTTAGCCCCTGCGGAGGAGTTTTAGTTTTAGGTTCATAAGGGGGTTTGGAAGGGACGAAGGTGTCGGTGTTTTCCGAATTGGCTGGAAAATGTCACGTCACAATTGTTAAATATCGATAATATAATTTTGAAAATAATAAATGAGTTACAGCAGTTAACAGTGTCCGTTCGTGGAACTATCCTCATTCGCAACGTGCTCTAGTCTTCCTACTGGTTTCCCCAGTGGAAATCTGGAGGTATCCACCGGTCGAGGGTCGTTCGCGAAGTGATAAGACTCCAGTGTTTCAGTCACATCATAATACAGATTGTTGGATGAGCTTTCCCACGCTTGGGCCAGTCTTTTACCCAAAAAGATTGACAAAGCAGATTCTCATAGTTGAACAGTTCTGCAAGAAGAAATAGACTCTCACTCGTGGCCAGTACTTATCCTGCAATTTTTCTTGTAATTTCTTGCATCAAAATTCTCTATTCTATTCCTCTTATATTTTATACAATGAAAAATGAGAGAAATATGCGACGTGTGATTTCTCCACACGTCACACAACGAAAAAAATCTATGAAAATTTTACTATCTCTCCTAGTTTCGGAGATACTCAGCGAAAAGTAATTTGCAACGATAATTGACCTGATTCCACCTCTTTGTTAGCGAAATTCATTGTTTCTTTTCCATGAATCAGATGAAAACTTTATGACTCTTGAATTCGATATTTTTGAACAAGTTTTTTGCATTCAGTACGTTATTGCCAGAGGGACAAATCCAAATGGACAGTTCGTAGAGTGAATTTCAGTGTTTCACATTTGTACTTTTTTTTGTCATTTTATTCTATGATTTTTCACAGAAAACGAATTATTTCGAAAAATTTATAAAATCACTCTTGATGGATGAAAAATTCGAAAAAATTGGGAAAAAAAATTAATATTGTTTGATGCTGAACCATTTCATCTCGTATATAAAAAAAGAGAGAATTCCGTTCAATTAATAATCCATTCCCATTGCCATTTCCTATATGAATCGTTACATAATACTTTATCATGATGAAATAATTTTTTATTCAATTCTGATTGAAATTTCCATTTTCAGCTCTCGTGAATGATCAAAAGACCACTAAAATTTTTCAAAAGTGCCCCCGAGGCTTGAACTGTATAAATAAAAAAATTATCAAATTCTCGAGATGAGATAATTCCTTTGTTTTCATTTTTCTCTAGAATATCTTAGAAACACAGGGAAATATCGAAATTTTCATGATGACCTTTTAGCTCTAATTTTCCTCTACAACAAAGCTGCTTACAAAAATTTCCCCATCTCACCCAGATTCCGAGATATGCAGAAAAAAACAAATGAATTCAAGTGACAAACCTTTTTCCACTTCACCTCAGAGCCGCTCAGACAAAACGGCACTTTACACTTACGCCCAGTAGTTTCAGCTGTTCATACAGACTCCATAAACTTGTCCCAAAACTCCTGAAATTTAATTATCTAATCCCACACAAAGGCCAGCGCGTAGTAAAATGCCTCAATAGTCGTACACCAATGATTCCGCGTTATTTTCCCTCTCCATCTCTCCAAGAGACACAAGTATAAACAGACGAATGAGGGCAGACAAGTTAGATGGTGTTTAAATTGACATGGAGCCCAACGACACTTCCCTAATTCCTATAATAACAATTCAATTCAAACTGACTAATGTAACACGTTGTAAAGGCATTGAGAAGGAGTTAAACTAACAATTCACATTGAAAATTTCGTATTACAAAGGCACACATAAGTCTTCCTCTAACTGTAGTTGAAGTTACTCAATGGAATTCGATTAAATTCACTAGTATAAGCGACACATGTGCTGAACTTATGCCAATACAAATGTATCAATTGTACGTCAATTTGAATAATAATTAGGATTAATTATTTGTAATTTAAACTCCTCAAAATCCATCAGAAATGTTTGAAATTGGATAATGCACTTAAGTAGGTGAAGATACTCTGGGCTGTGTTCAACAAGGAAGTAACTGGTGTAAGGAAGACTGGAGTGGGTGGTATGGAGAAATTAGGGTAGAATAGTATGTAAAAGGGTGAAGAAGGAGGTTGGACTATGTAGTGGTTGTCTATGTATATACGTGCGCTTTTAGACTTTAATGAATGCAAACACTCTTGGGGGAGAGAGTGAGGACAACCCGAAGGGCCTTAGGTGGTACGTGAAAACCGGTTGCCCTCATTAACGGCTACTATGAGCTATAAAGTCATTAAGTATAATATGCCCAAGGTGGAGGTGGAGAAGAGGGGGGGGGGGGGGGGAAGACCCGGTGGATTTCAATGGAGAGTACGAAAGTGCCATTGGGGTAACTAACACTCTCTGGACAGTCTTTTGTCCTTCGTTTTGAATGGGTTTATTGTTAGTGTCATTATGGTTATTATGGAGTTTATTTTAGGATTTTTCGGGAGTTAAGTAGATTTGAAAGAGTGTGGTCAGACGTGAGATTTTCCGTTTTTATGAGAGTTTTAAATGAATTTAAAGGGAAATCACGAGTGATTTTTATCATTGAATGAAATTCCTTAATTTCAGAAATGAAAATGAGATAATTCTAGGATATTGAGAGAAAGGGAAAATAATCAATCGAATTAATTCTGAGAGGTACTTAACGAAATAATTTTTTTTTATACGCAATTAATTGAGTGACATTAATGTCATTGTTTCGGTTGACGTGCATTTTTCAAAAATATCATTCTCAAGCAGAAATCACGTTCTGAACTGTACAAATGAACTCACATTTGAAACGTTTTGTTCACGATTTAATGTCTATTTATCATTCTGCTAATATTTATATTGGAGGTGCTTGTTTCTGATAAATGTCACGTCCCTGCTGTAATATTTGCTATTCAATTAACGTTAAATTATTCAATATTTGTGAATTAAGATAATAAAGTAATTTATCCGATATAATATCATTGATTAATACAAGTTAATTTGTCATTATTTTTTATTAATCGAGAAATCAAATCAACTCGCGCGCAACTACTCTATGGGTTCCTGCAATGCGTCAAAACTTCAACTCCTGCTGGAATAACTTCAATTCTTCACTCTTATTCAACAATAAAATAGAGGAATAAAGGAAGCGGATGATTCGAAAATCATGTAAAGATAATTTTACAAATATTTTTGAAATGTGTGGGTTGTGGAGAAAATCTCCAAAGAGTTTTTTTATAGAAAATTTGATTGGCTACGGAAAAGGTTTTCGAATTATTTATTTTAAATCCAATATTCTCGGAGGTATGTGGAGAGTAGTGATGAGAAAATAAGTAAATTGGTGAAAGAGGAAAAGTTCACTTTTTTCACCGATGTTTCTTGGAGAATAACTTGGAAACTAATAGAGATACCCCTTTCTTTGTCTCAGTCCATTTGTGTAGGAAATTCCAATAGCTACAAAGAACTGTTGAGAAGAGAGCGTATCTTGATTAGTTCCCAAGACATTCTTGGAAAATGATTGAGAGGAAAAATTAACTTATTCTATTGTTTGTGGAATAAAATCAACCGAGATTTCTTTGCAGCTGAAGGCTTCTACGAAACAATTTTTAAAAATCATCCGACAATGATGACATGTTCCACTATCTTTGCAATTTTTTTTCAAGTTCTTTCGCAATGTTCTTCACTCCAGAAAAAATTCCTTAATTAATTTGCCCTGATTTCCTCCACGTCTTCCCTACTGAATTGATTGAACTAAATGTTCAGAAACTCAATGCAGTTTTTTCCGCAAATATCTTGGGAATGAAAGAATGTCGAGAGAAATGTCGGAATTTTTTTCTTACGGAAAATTTAATTAGCTGCAAAATTTCCCCTGATAAATTTCTTTGAATCCAATAGTTTCAAAAATGGATTATTCCATTTAGATATTTAGCGAAAAATTCATTCGTTACTCTCCAGTTTCCTATTCAATTTATTCTCTGAGTTCCCACAATTATTCTTTGTCAGCACAAAATAAAAAATGATTGATTTTTTTTTTTATTCTACTGCTCTCCAGCTGAATATTGGATTTTTTTTGTCATTAATTTGATCTCTCCAGACTGGGCATCCGATATGATGAAACAAACTTCCAAACATAGCTTTTACATCCCATCCATTCTACATTGTTCTCAACTTTTTTTGTTTTTTTTTCTCCCCAATTCGTACATACACTTCCCATCCGTTTCCTCTCCTCTGCTCTCCTCTTTTTTTATTTTCATGTCAGGGAATCGAGTTATTTCATCAAGAGCTTATTGTTGGAATTTTTGGAATAGCTGCAATATGAATCAGATTGTATAAATAAACCATCAATTGTTCATTGAAATTTGCGATAAGTGAAATGAACGATGTATTGTATTATCAATCATTACAGCTTGATAAGGTTTCACTTGTGGCAATTTGATTTCCTGCCATTCATTATTTCCCATTATTCTAATTATTTAATTGATGGAGAGGAGTTTGGTAGTTCATAGCCAATTTTCTTTATATCATATTGCTGATTGGGTTCATTCATAATTTGTAGGAATTTTTCAACGAATTTGCAGGATACAAATGATTGTTTGCCCAAAAAACCGCCAGAGTGGGGTTGAAATGAACCACGAATAGTTTTTCATTTCTCTCAATTTCTGCTTCGAAAAGTGGAATAAAATAGATATCCCGGGTAGAAATCGTCCAATGCTCGACTCTTGGCCGAATATCGGCAAAGAATTCACATGCCAAAGCCTGGTAACCACGGCTCCGCCCAACCTACGCCGAGCATCGGTACACCGTCGTTCGGGCCGCCAGGACTGGCTGAGCAACGATGCACCGTAGTTTGGCCTGCCACAATTGGCCAAGCGTTGTTTGAAAATTGGACTCCCAAGGCTTGGCTCCTGAGCATTGGCCGCTTGTCGGGCCAATAATGTACGGCCAAGGCTTCAATTTTTCTTTTATCTTTTGACATGATTAAATTATGTCACATTATCAAATAACTTCTGAACAATTCCGATCGAATTTCATTTCCCCGAACAAGGTAAACGGCGATAAAGTTATCAGAATCAAATTTAGTTATGCAAATATGAAATTTTCTAACGGCTAGGACGGTAAGGTAACAGACTGGTAATCGGAAGGTCCAGGGTTCAAACCTAGGTGCCGGGTTTTTTTTTCTTTTTTTTTCTTCAAATAACATTGGATTTTGATCATTCTTACGTGCTTCAGAAGACTTAAAGACTCTTAATTAATATATCTAAACATGAAATCTGCAATAAAACGAACATTGGATGAACATTGGCACCAATATACCCAATGCTCATTATTGAGGCTTAGCCATCCTTCGGCTATCAGCATGGTACAATGTTATCATCCAATTCTCAACCAATATTGGGCCAGCCATGGCTGAGGATTGGGCGCCAGCATTGGATCATTGGCTTCCGGCACTGGGCCAACATTGGCCCAATGAATTTTCCTTACCTGGGATATCAAGGAAAAGACTTGAAATATAATTTTTTTGATTATTTGTTCAATTACAATTTCAACCAAGAGGAGCAAGGGACTCGACATCACGTGGTACGTATTATTTCGATAATTTTTGGTAATACCACGACTATTGTCAAGCAGCAAACAAAAGTTTTTCAACAAATTCCAACCCATTTTATCCCACGAAAATGTCAAATTCGTGCTCCCATTCGCCAAAATTAGAATTTAAAAAGTAATCCCCCGAGTACCCCTCGTGCTTGAAAATTGATTGGGTATTTCCTTCAAGTTCACCCGCTCAGCAACGTGTGCGTTCAGTTTGGAAAAGAATCCCTTGCGCGAGCGCTCGGGATTTCGTTACTGTCAAACTTCACGCACGTGTTGCTGAGCAACAAAGCTTTCGGGAAATACCCGCTAATTTTCAAGCACTCGGGGTATTTTACAAGTGATACTTTCATTGAAAAAATAAGGAAATTTAGAAAATTTCTGGAAAATTCGCTCGTTTTGGCACAAGAAAGTGGAAGAAAGTAAATCCAACCTTCTAAGTTCCGACATTTTAACGTTTGTCGCTGATATTTACAGTTTTGATTCCTCGAGCGTTGAATGAACCCTTATTTCTCATTGACTTCGTTTTTTTTGTATTTACAAAATAAAGATGGAGTAAAACTGTTTTTGATCAAGTAAATGATAATTTCATTAAAAATCATAAGAAATGAGTGAAAATCATACAATTTGACCGAAAAATTGTTCATTTTTGAGCTAGTGGTTGCTTTCCTTTTAGGAGAATTTTCGCAAAATTCAAAGAGTTAAATTGTCGGTTTTGAGTCAAAAAAGCGCTCTAAAAAAATCATTTGAAGCTGTTTTGTAATTTGTCCGTTGTGACCTCCCTCTAAATCCCCATAAAAAAAACACATTCCTCCCACGAAAGCAGAGAACAGTGCGTCTGGTCACACTCATCCAAATCTACTTAATCCTCAAGAATAATAGAATGGACTTTATGATAACCATAATGAACCACCATGGAGCTGTATACTAGTCTGAATTCGGTTATTTTTAATAGCGAGAGTGTTGGAGATATGATAGGATTTGGTCAGAAATTCTATCGAAAAGTTGAGGACATTGCAATGAGTCCATTCAAAATAAAGAACGAAAGATTATGCAGATAAATGCGACGTCAACTGATGGAAAAGACAATATTTTTCTTAATCCCCAAAAATCAATGCTGACAGTTATTTTCCATCGAAATCTCCTCAACTTTTCGATAGAATTTCCGACCAAATCCTATTATAGCTCCATTACTCTCGCTATTAAAAATAACCAAATTCAAACTAGTATACACCTAATCCGATTAATTCCTGTCCTCTTCTCTCGCCAATATACATTCCTGTGCAAAAAAATGTATGTATGTCATGATTGAGTGGATTAAATGACTCTTGCCGATTGATAATGTTCGACCAATGAAACATCCTTATGATTTTATTTTTGAAGTGAAACTTCTTTTGGCAGGGTACCAACTTTTTCGGCTGACGCGAAAAAGTGTGAAAGGTTTTGGAATGCGCTAGATAAGTAGTGAGGGAAGAGGAGAAATCTTGCGTTGTTGACGTCGGGTCCTTTGAGTGGTAGGGGAACCTATCGTCCATCGTTAGCTTGGTGGAGCTAGCAGGGGTGGGGATAGATATGTAGCAGTGCATGCTACATAACATGCTAGTGCAGGGCTGAGAAGGGGAGACGGTAGGGGAGACGTATTCCTACATTTACAAATGACACAGTATTGATGCTACGAAATCCTCGTGACGTTGCTTATGCTCATCTACTTTTCAGTTTTCTTCAAGTTATTTAATGACTCAATTTCTGTCAATAGTTTTTTTGAAAATATCGCGGAACCTAAGGAAAATAGAGCGATTTTATCTCCATCCATTCCCGTAGCTATCAGGATTCTCTACAAAAGAAAATCCAAGCAACATTCTTATTCTCTGGAAAACAAATTAATAGTGGAGCGATGGAAGAAAATGTTAATTTTCTATCATCAAATGGGCGTATCTCCATTAGACTTCGATATATTCAGAAAAAGAACCATTGCAACAAAGACTAGACCTATAAGTCTATTTTTGGTCATGAGATTCTGATGAATATCTCAGGAACTGAGCGAGATAATGCAGTCTCGTAGAAACGCTTTTGTAGTTTTCAAAATGTTCCACAAAACAATGATCTTGAGAAAAATACCGTTATCTCGTTCCGTTTCCGAAATATTCTAAAATATAACGGATGTCAAAAGGAAGAATATAAAGTATGCAGACAAATTAATTTCATTTTATCATCAGTTTTCTTTGAATATTCCAGAATTGAAGCAAGGTAGGGCGATTTTGCACTCATTGTTTGTTGTAGAGAATTTCAAGAGCTACGAAGGAATATTGTGGTAAAATCGCTCTATCTCCATCAATTCTTGATATATTCCCGAAAAACTATGATTCAACGAAATCTATTTGTCTACATACTTCATAGTCATGAGAAAAATGGTAACTTGCGAACGAACAAAAAACCTATATGGTCTAGGCAGCTAAAGAGACAAACCTGTTTATTGCCTGTTTCCGTTTGAGATTATACTCGTATTCTCGATATTCTCAAACTTCATCTCTTTATCTAATAATTTGTCTCTATCTATACCTCATAAGCAAGACGTTTTACTTCTGCCACGTGTGTATTCTACTCCTTTTTTTTTATAAAAACGCAGGAAGTTCTAATTTAATCCGTCAGTTGGTGTCTGATTTTTTCAATAGCGTAAGTGATGAACGTGTTTGACACATTTCTTATGAATTTCATCATTTCCAAATTTCTCAATTCAAAATTGCGAATATTGAATGTTTATTGGAATAATTCGAATATTTTTTGTCCCCACGAAATAATTATAGGCTGAACAGGAATTCCTTCCTATTGTTGTGATTTTTGGAGTAGAAATACCTCTCCCAATAATCTACCACAATTTTCGCTCAGATCATTCCAACGAATATATTGCTAATTATTATAATGAACTAGAGTGCTCCACCTCCTCCCCCCCCCCCCCCCCCCCCTCAACTGATATTCCCAAGAAACACCAGGCAAGAAAGAGTCGGTGAAAGTTTCACGTCATGCAAAAAAAAACATATTTTCATGATGATTAAAATTTAATTAGTCAATGCCTTTTCCAATTCTTTCCCCAGTACACATTCCCCTAAGAAAAAGTACCATCACAGCTCCAATTCGAAGAAACAAACCACCAATAACTTAGTATGTTACTCTTGAAATGCCCATACATTCTTCAGGTTTCACATTTACTGTCAAATTTGCAATAAAACCGTTGTCCTGAATTCCTCTTTTTTCTTTCAATTCATTTTAACTCTCGCTATTTCGTGAGAATTTTTTCCCCGGTGATTTATCGTATTTGAAAACGTGCAGCTCACCACCCGAGACGCCCTCAGCACATAAATACACACCCACATATATATTTAAATGTATGATAACTTGAGTGCCCAGTTAAACAAATAAAACTAGATAAACTTGACAATGAATAGGTAAAACCAAAAAAAAAGTATGAATTTATAACCCCATATTTGACGATTGAAAGGAAAACGTATTGAATCCTCCAAATAAATAAGAATCATGCCAGAGAGAGAAAAAGAAAAAGGAAAAATTGTTGATACTCAGAATGCATCATAATATACAATTTTATTGGTAGCACGTGCTAGTAATGTCCCATGTGAGCTTTTTTCAATGCCAATACACACAGCACATGCAGTGAGTGAGTGAGTCCAAAGCGATTTGTATGAATAGTCCCGTATAACGCCTGAATATCATGAATGATGACCGAGGGATTTGGGGGGGGGGGGGGGGGGGGGGGGAATTCCGCTTCTCCACATTCCCCACCCCACTGTCACGTAACTATACATAAGAGTTATTCATGCAATTTTCTTCACTTGAAAAAATTCCTTGGGATGGAGAGAAAAAAAGCTCCCATTTGAGGCAAATCGTCGAAAAATCATCCCATGATATTTCTCTTTTTTCAGTTTCATTTCCCTTTGGGTCCATTCTTTGCTTTTGTACCGTCTTAAACGTCTTGACAAGCGGAGTAGAAAAAAAAATGGCTGAAAAAAATTAAAATGTGTGTGAGACTCTCCTCGTCTCTCTTTTCTACCCTTGCGCCTTGGGGGGGGGGGGGGGGGGGGGGGGGAGGGGGAAGGGAAACGAGCAATTTCCTCGGCCAATTTTCCAACCATTCTCATAATATACCTATCTTCAACCTTTATTACTACCTCTCTCTCATCCCTGCTGCTTATTCTTCAGCCGTTTTGCACGGCCTCGTTTCGTCATAATTACCTGACGCTCCCCCCTCTCTCAGTTATACCAGTTCTATCCTGAGGATTTCTTCCTCCACTTCTTCGTTTTTCTTCACTTCATTCTGTCGTAGTCGCTTTTTTTACGCTTTTCTTTTCTTTTTTTATCTTCCGCATTCTCATGCCTCGGTTCGTTTCATTCCATAACTGAGGTATCCTTGCGTTTACCGGGCGAGAATTCTGTGAATATTTGAAAAAGAAGAAGAGAAAAGAATGGTGGTGACAGTACGGCAAGAACGTGAGGTTTTTCTACTGTTCGTGATCTTTTTTAACTGTTTAATTGGAGGAGATTGAATGGATTAAATGATTTTTTCCGATTGATGAAGTTTGACTAACAAAATATTCTTATGATTTTCATTCGAGATAAAAACGCAGGAAGCTCAAATTTAATCCTGTAGTTGATATCGGATTCTTCTAAGGGAGTTCACGCGCAACAGTCGCAGCCGAAAGTATAGTCCTGTGTAGTGGTCGATGAATTATTAAATTACACGAACTAGGAAAGAATTTTGAGGATTGTGAGTGCGAAACATTCGCTCTCTTGTCTAGGTGGGAAATGCCAAGCTTCGACAACCGGACTAGGCATGGTACAGCCCAGGTAGGAATTGACGATCGGAACGAGCCTTGCTCAGCCTTTGCCCAAGGCTGAGGCTGAGTAGTCTAAGGCTTAGATGACAAGGCTGAAACAAGCCTTGATGAGCCTTAGAATGATAAGATCATCCCAAGGTTGGAAACTGAGGCTTTCCCCAACACTCAGATGTAAGTCTGAAATGAGGGTGAACCGTTCCAGACAATGGGGCTGTAGAATGTTTAAACAATTGTTCAACATTAATTACTATTGAATTATAAGGCTTTCACGAGATAAATTAGCTCAAATAGTATTAAAAATAACATTAATATGGAAAAAAAAGTTGCTCCGGCTTGGATTCGAACCCGCGAACATTGATTCTAAAAATTTTTAATGATAAAAAGGCTATTTTATGATTATTAATTATCCTCGACCCGATTGGTATGAATATATTCATTCAGATGCCGCGTTCGGATGTTGTTCCCCAGAGAAGATCGTCCTGGTGCCGCTGTTGTTCAAGATATCCACCGAAAGACTGTGCTCGAAACATGCATCTAGCTCACTAGGCTTTTTTTTTTTTGATAACAACAGTTTTTATTGGCACTATAAAAAGATATTATTTACATATGTACAGTAGAAAACAGTGTAGAAAAAACTATAATCATTATTATTATAACTTATAACTAATGAAGTTAATGGATACAAATATCTCTCAAACTTCTACATTTTAACAATATGAAGTATTGATGTAAGGAAGGAGAAGTAATTCTTCTTTCCAACATCATTCATAAAAAAAAATTATACATAACTATTTATGTGGTATATGATTTGTTTATGTAATAACAGATAATATATATATTCAGCGAACAAAAAAAAATAGAGAAAAAATCTACGCTTTCATTATTAGAAAAAAAAGGAGAACGCACTGTAGCAGTGCAATGAATCCACTAAAGATAATTCAAAAAAAAAATTGACAAATTCTTTTTATTATTGAGACCAGTGAAGGAAATAATAATAGTAATATAATGGACATTGTCCAACAATATTTCCCGAAGGATAATTGTCCTAAGGAGGACGATAATTTTGCCTATAATTGGCTACATTAGTTCGGGCCAATAGAGCTCTGACGGTAAGATTATTATCATCCAACCACCAGTATCTTCCATTGACCCTTGAAATATCTTTATAATCTTAATTCGGAATTTTTTTGGAGTATACTAACTCATCATTTTCCGGAATTCTAAGTTGAATTTTTTTATTTTTTTTATGCCTTCGCGTATGATAAATAATCGGAATATTATTTTCGTTTTGAACTAGCTCACTAGGCTATTTCACTTACTTGAGTTCATAGGACATAAACCCGAATTATAAAGTGACTCAACCTTTTCTCTCATTGACACTCTAAAACTCTATGTTCATATATTTCATTTTTTATCCTTCCAATGTTATAATAATAATTTCATTCAATTATCTATCCGCTTAAATAATTAATAACACAATTTTGTCGGTTTGAATCGAAATCAGGCTTAACCCAAGACTGAGGCAAGCCTCGAATGAGGCTCAATGAAATATTCCAAAAATCACACAAAAAAATGGAATTTACCTATTAACACTAATATTGTTATTGTTATTGCAATAATAATGGGGAAATTCCTATCTAATGAGTGAAGGCTGACCCAAGACTCGTCCACTCTTCAGAATGAAGCCTCTGTAGAGGAAGCCTCAGTCAAGGCTGATTCAAGCCTAGGTTGAAATTTGAAAATGAAGGAATGAAAACTCATAATCTCAGCCTAATTTTGACGACAAGAACAAGCCTGGCAGAGGCTTGGTTCCCCAAGCCTCAGTGTGCCAAGGTCAGTAAGGGGCTGTACTCGTCGTCAGCCTCGGCGCTCCCTACCTGGGAGTCTCAGGTTACCAAGTCTTGGTATACCTTGATTGTCCCTGGCTTTAACCTTTGCTGATACCAAGCTATGTCCAAGACTGGTACCAAGGCCCAGAATACCAGGGCTGGACCAGGCTTCTTTCAAGACTGGCATACCAAGCCATGGGAATGTCAGGTTCAGACCAGGCTATAACCAAGCCTGGTATCCAAGGCTCGGTAATGGTGGAATATCATGCAATATTGGAGGCTGGTACACAGTCTTACATCAGACTATACCCAGGACTAGTAACCAAGCCTGAGAACCAACTGAGCAGCAAACTCAGATACCGAGCTTGACCCAAGATTCTGCCACGATCGGACACCAAAATATTATTAATCATTTGAGTCGATAAATAATTAGAGGAAATATTATTATAACATTGGAAGAATACAAATTATATTCAAATAAAGAGTTTTAGAGTTTTAAAGAGTGAAGAAAAGGTTAAGTCACTTCATAATCCGGTTTTATATACTATGCCCTAAAGTAAATGGAATAGCGCAGTCGGCTAGATGCATGTTTGAAGGACAGGTCTTCGGTGGATATCTCGGACAACGGTGGCACTTGGTATCATCTTCTCTGGGGATAAACATCCAGAATGTCGGCACCGGGATCAACATATATCCATACGACCCGGATCGAGAAGAATTAACAATGAAATGGGCTTTTTTATTAAAATATTTGAGAATCGATAATTTTTTTTCCATAGTATTTTCTTTTTCCAATATTATTTAAAGTGATTTATCTCGTAAAAGACTAATCGAATCATTATCGATGAGTCAACATTGTTTAAATATTCTACGTGAATATTAAATGAATATTTGTTGAAGCTTGGCATTTCCGTAAAATGTACGTTGGACTAAGGCTGAATACCAACACTTGTCCTGGCTTGGTATCCCAGCCCTAGTCCAATGTTACATTCTAAGGTTTCATCAAGCTTGGGCCGGGCCTGGTTATGAAGCCTCATCCAAGCTTGACTGGGCTTGGCACAAGCTTGGACCAAGCCTGGGCCAGTGGTCTATTCTTACCTGGAAAGATAACGGATGGAAATACTATATTGTCCAACTGCAATATTGTCAAGACATGATCTCACGACGGGTATGGTTTTCTAAAATAATTTATTTGAAAACAATATCCTCTGAACGAGACGTTCAAAAAAATGTAAGAAATTTTCCCAAAATTCTCAATTCTATTGACTCATCATGCATCAGATTTAGAAAAAAATGATGAGAATAATTTTCGAGATATACAGGAAACTATGTGCTTTTTTACACTTGATTGGCCTCCTGCATGTTAATTATACAGATTTTTTTGTTATTGATATCTTGTTTCACAATCAGTGGAAAAATTACATTCTTCAAGAGTAAATATAAGATATTTTTCTTTATACCATCTTTCAATTCCATCAAATTCCTAAGAGAAAGTCGTTTTGTAAGTCAACTCCCTTAATAATGCACTGCTGGATATGTTTTGACACATCTTTCTTTTTTTTTTCAATTGTCTAACATCCAAATTTCTCAATTCAAATGACGGATATTAGATGCTGATTGAAATACGGAATGATTGCAGGTTGAATAGAAATATCTTCCTATCGTTGTAGTTTTTGGAATAAAAATACCTCTCTAAATAATTGCCCATAATTATCGTTCAGATCATTCCAACGGATACATTGCTAATTATCATAATTAATTAACTATCAATTTGTTGGAAACATGTAACTTACCTTTATTATAATTAAAATTTAATTAATCAATGGAAGGTAAATTAAATTAACATGACACTTCATTTAATTAAAAGGAAAATGAATATTTTTCGTTAATTAATGGAGTTGAAAAATTCCATAATATCGCAAAAATAATTTCACAAGCGGTAATTGCAATGATTCATTCAATTTTTCATTGAATTATCCCGAAATCAATTTGGAAAACTCTGCACCCTTCTGAATTCCTTTTTTATCCATATTTTTCTTCAACAGAGAGATGACAGCATTTAGCCACCGAAAGTAAAATGAATCATTTGCTTCAGCAAGACGAATGTTATTTCTTGAGGGTAGATCTAGGGACTATCCCCAGGTCTCTCTGAGACATAGTTCGCATTAAATAATAGGACGGGATACCGCAGGAGGTCTGGCTCTTCACAAGAGAAAGCGTATGCACCAAAGGTAAAAGGCAGGAGGATGAAAGAGGCATAGAGAAAGGGGAGTTGCAACTGAGGGAGAATGTAATCCGTATTCTGGTTAAGTACATTTCACCTAACCACATTTTCCGCGCGGCGTCTTACTTATCGTGGACTCTCGGCCTTGCACCACACACAAACGACCACGCCCGTTTTAACAATGCCAAGCATAAGAACTACCGACGTGAATTGAGTGTTTTGTTTTTCTTTTTTAAACTCATCATTTTTTTTTCAATCATCTCCTTTAAATGTGCGTGCCATGGGTTTCGGAGTAAAATAATTTTTTATTGTGGAAGGCAATAATTTTAGATTTTTCATATTTTTATATTTTTTTAAATTTCATTATTTTTTAATTTTCATTTTTTCATTCTGGGAATTTTGGATTCAAAAAATAAGAAGAAATTGTTTTTTGAATATTTTTTCAATTCAAAAACTTCCACTAAATAATATTGAAAAATTAGAATAGTAATCATAATTTTCTATAATAAATATTCCCGAAGTTATTGGGGGTTGAATTGATTGCATTACAGAATTTTTAAACAGAATGCTTCTAGTCCTTTTGATGGAATGAAGTATTGTGATCGTCGAGTTATTCAATTCAATGATCATCTCCAAATTTTTTAATTGATTTAGGCTGGCCCTGCATTACAAACGACCACGCCCGCTTTGACAATGACACAGAAGTGAATTGATTTTTTCTTCAACTCATCAATTTTTCCAATAATTTTTTCCCCTGGTTTTTCAACTGAAATAATCCAATTATTGTGAAAGCCATCAATTTCACAATCTTCTTCGTTTCCATATTTTCCATTTCCATTCCTGAAATTTTCATTTTCTGTTCATCTCTGAGATGGAAATGAAAAATCCTTATGGAAAACGCTATAAAATGGATTTTCCTTATATAAATTTCTAAAATGTTGCAATGAATAGGAATGTGTGGAAAAATTTTATTTTTTTTGTTACGTGTGGGTTTTCAAAAATATCTTTGAGTGTCCTCTAAATTTGCCCATTTGCGTTCACTGACTGCACGAGGATGCCCGAGTCGAAATTTCTCCAACGTTCCCTAACGTATATCAAGGTTTCGACGTAAATTCTTTTGATGTTGAGTTCTGCCGCGACTTTTTCAACGTTGTCCAACGTATTTCGACGTAGCAGTCCCGCGATTTGAAATTTCGCGATCCCAGAATAATTCTACGTTGAAATGGTGTTAAAAATGCGTTCAACGTAAAAGTCATTTGTTACTGGCTTCGTTAAAAATGTAATATTATTAGAAAAGGGTTATTGAATAAATTTAGATTTTAATTATCCCAAGTTTATTAAAGCCGTCGTTGATTACCTATTCGCGATGTCAACTGTTTCCTTGTACAATATCTATTATTCCTATTTTTGGAGATTTTGAATCGAATGTGATTCATTAAAGATAAAATTTCCTGTACTGATAACATCATTTCTATGGGTACAAGAATAATCTTATTTTGGTGATAAATCTTCCTGAGTGATATGTCTTCCCGAAATTCGATGCACTTCTGTGGTACATCATGATCGGAGATGAGTGATTGCATGATAAAGAGATATTGCTGATATGTGCCTCTCTTCGATTTATCAGGTTAATTTTTTTATTCCTCATTTTCGGCCAATATCTCGGAAAATGAGCGAAATAGAGACATTTTGCCCTGATTATTTTCAGTAGAAAATTTAAAGAGCTACAAAAAAGGATCCAGGCGAAATTGCACTATCTCGTTCAGTTTCTGAGAAATATTGAAAAAAACAGACGAAAAAAATGGGCTTGTTTCGATTTATCTGTTCAATTTTTTTTAGCGATTTCGCTATTTTTTTGTAGAGAATCTCAAGAGCTACAAAAAAAGGTTTGAACCAAATCGTTTTATCTCGCTTAGCTTCCGAGATTTTTTCATGAAACAAATGATAGGAAATTGATCCCTCCAGCTTCAGTCTTGTTCAAAACAGAGTGCAAAAGGCGTGAGTCCAATAGCTTCTACATCGGTGTTACATCGTTTTTGCCCGAATTCTTTATTACCGCATCAATCAATTGTCTTATTACTGATTATAATTCTCTCAATTTTTGCTTCGATCGTTTTCATGAACTTCAATTTCCCTACAATAATTGATTGGCAGAAGAAGAAAATGTATACTACGATAGATATGATGACTGAGAATTTTGCAGTCCAAATTTGAAATTTTGACAGAACAAATTTTACAATTCTTGACATAGGAACGAAATTTCAAAAATGAAAAAGAAATGAAAATTTTGAGAAAATTAATATTTTACAAATGTCTTCTTTCCGAATTTCCTAAAAAAAACAATCATCTTCAAAATTTAGTTTGAGAATATTCTTTTTACGAGTTATAATATACATTCAATGTATAATCCAATAAAGAAGAGTTTGAATTCTTTACTCGCCTACCAACTTATTTTTTTTAAATAAATTGGTTTTGATCAATATTTTTATCATCTCTAATTGAAAAATCCCAAAAGGGTGGCGAAGGGGTAGAAAAAAATCAAAACCACCCTAAAAATGACGTTTTTGCCAATATCTCGGGAATGGCAAATAATACGAAAAAAAATTTTAAACAAAAGTTGAAGATATTGAAATGACCCACAAAATTGTTCTGATTTACTTTTTACGTATTTGCAAAATTAACCGAGATATTAACAGTTGAAAATTTTTGTATACAGCTCAACTGCGAGGTGAAAATCCGGAAATCTTCAAAAAATCGTATAAATATGAAAAATTCATATTTTTCAACATTTTTTTTTAACATATCTACAGAATACGGCGAATAATTTCCGAAACACCGATTTCTTTTCGTAGACTCATCCAAAAGTTATTAATGAATTAATTGTTTAAACTTATTATTTTACTATTCAAATTATGTTTTAATTCTTTTTTTTCTGCATTTACATTCTCTGCATACCTCAAGGAATGCAAATATAGAAAGAAAAAAATTAAAATACAATTTGAATAGTAAAATAATAAGTTTAAACAATTAATTATTAATATCTTTTGAATGGTCTACGAAAATAAATCGGTCTTTCAGAATTTATTCGCCGGATTTTGTAGATATGTTTAGAAAAAACAATGTTAAAAAATGTAAATTTTTCACATTTATACGATTTTTTTGAAGATTTCGGGATTTTTCTCGCGGCTGAGCTGCATACCACAATCTTTAACTGTTAATATCTCGGTTAATTTTTCAAATACGTAAAAAATGGATCAGAACAATTTTGTCGATAATTTTGACATTTTCAACTTTTGTTTGAAACTTTTTTTTCGTATTATTTGCCATTTCCGAGATATTGGCAAAAAATGTCATTTTTGGGGTGGTTTTCATTTTTTTCTACCCCTTCGCCACCCTTTTGGGATTTTTCAATGAGAGATGAAGAAAATATAGATCAAAACCAATCAGTTAAAAAAAAATTAACCTGATAGGCGAGTGAAGAATTCGAACGCTTCTTTATTGGACTAGTATTAAATATGAAAAAATAATATTGCCTTTTTTTAAATTATTTTTTTAACTTATTCAGAATGATGATAACTCTCTCCTTTGATTCATCATAATTAAAGAATGAATATTTGAAAAAATAGATTCATGTAGGCAGTCCGATTCATCGAAATTAGAGAAGCGTGCGTAGTTCCGTGGTCTCAAGCGTAGGTTTAGTGATCGTAGGGTTGAGCGTTCAATTCCCTTAGGTCGTTAGAATTTTCATGCGAAAAAAATAGAGTTTCAGGTCCGAAAGTGATAGGGAAGCGTCTTAGAAGGGGTAATTGCTCTCAGCAAAGCGTGATGAACCGGAATTTCACATTATTTTTGAAAAAAATTGTATTTTGGCAGTGGTAACTGAAGATTATTCCTTTACCGACTCAGTTTCGGTTTGTAGAAATAAAGGAGGAATTTTTTTCGACGCAGATACGTCGAAGAATCGTTCAGCGTAATTCCAACGTATACGTTCGAATACGTTGAAATACGTTGAAATGATGTTGTACGTTAAACGTTCAGTCAACGTCAAACATGGAAGAAATGGAATTATCTTACCTGTTCTACGTTGAAATCGTTCAATGGTGCCTATACTAATTTCGACGTCCCTCGACGTATTTCAACGTATTAATTGGATTTGAAACACCACTTTTACGGCGAAATACGTCGAAAAATTTCGACTCGGGATGCTTTTTCAACTAGCTCGTTTGAGGAGAGCTGTGGATTCACTCGAATTTATGGGATTTCAAGGGAATCAACGGGAAACTTTCACAGAATAACAATCGATACTGGTTCAAATTGATAATATAATGTTGATAATGATGAAGAATTACAAGGGTTACTTGGGGTCCGCTTGCGAAACTAACTATCGCGCGGTGTTTTCTAGTGGACACCCGCAGGTGTCCACCGGTCGAGAATAATCACCGAAGTGATGAAACCTCAGTGTTTCAGTTACATTATGACTCAAAATTGCTGGATGAGCATTCTCAAGCTTAGGCCAGTCTTCTACACAAAGATTCACACGGTCAAACAGTTGCAAAAATGAACTGGACTCTCTGGACGTTAATATTAATAATCATGTGCAATTGATTGTAATGATTTTTCTTAACTAAATAATAATAATTGTTCTTGTACTTTCAATTATTTAATTATAGATAATAAGAATTAGTATCCTAGTGAGGGCTTCGTAGAGAAGCCGAAACGTCGATACTGAACAGTAAAAACATCTTTTGTATTTAATGTCAAATCCGCAGAGACTCAAAAGGCCACCATCAACGATTCAATGATTAACTAAGGCCGTATATCCAAAAAGTATTGAACTGGACTCTCATTCGTCACCGGAAATGCTAATTCCGTGTCTTTTTCATAATTTTCTCAAATAAAAATCCTTCATTTGATTTCTCTCATCTTTCATTTAATGATCGACCCAAATTTGACCTCTCTATGAATAATGAGATTACATGAATTCACTTCATTCAAATGGAAGAAAATATCTTTGATTAAAATTCATTTAATTCATTCCATTAATTCTCCACTGAAAGGCAAAGAACTCGTTCCTATACATAGAATCCCAAATAAATATTTCGATTCATCTTCAAGAGAGTGTAAATAGCTTTGTGCACTTCCAAAGTAATTCAATGGATTGTACGACGTTTTGTCAAACGGATCATACTTTTGTTGATATTTGTAAAGAAACTTCTTCACTGTTCCAAATATTTAACTTCATTTCAACTTGAAGTGCGATTTGACATTCGAGAACTCTCTGAAATAACAAGAAATTGCTCGAGAAGACATTTTGAAAATACATCCCATTGACAATTCAAATGTAAATATTTTTTCCTCAAACAATGAAATAGATTCTTCTTGAAAAAGAAAAAAGAAATGAGAGAATAATTTTTCCTGAAATTGATCAGTAAAAAAAAAGATCAAATGTGTGTGCCATTATTATTATTATTATTATTATTATTATTACTATCATTCCATTATTATCATTTTTTCAAAAGCCGCTAAATACTGCAGAAATTCATCATTTATTATTCAGAGATAATTTGCTTTTTCATCATTTTTAATTGAATAATGAAAAAAATCTAATTTGACGATAAGTTATTTTCTACCTGAAAATTTCCCTCATAATTAAATATTGATTAACATCGGATCAACATGCTGAGAGCCAATGTCAGGTAACAAGTAGAGTTCTATCGATACTATCTAATGGACAGGTTTCCATGGTCATGACCACCTTCCATGATCCCCTTGCGGAAAGCATATAATATTATCGAAATCTACTTGAGTGTGCAATGAGACATAATGAAGTGCCTCAATTGATTACTTCATTTTCATCATTAATCAATTCATTCACTATTTTTCAGTTGATTTAATATGATGAATACATAGAAACTTGAGAGAATACGGTGGAAAAATTCAGAATTAAAAAAATATAGAATAGAGTGAATAAAAATGATAAATTGAATTATCTATTTTTGTTATCACATATTTTACGTGTGTGAAAGAACATTCGAAATAGTCTCATTGGATATCTGAAGAAATTTCCGATAAAAAAACACACCCTGTAGACCCATTTATCTCTTCAACTTCTTGAAATAAAAACAAGAAAATAAAAATTCCCCTCCTCCCCCCCGCCCCTCTCTCACTTTCCCCTTTTCTCCGTTAGAATAACTTGTTTTTATCGCATTTGCCGGAGGATCTTGGGGGAAAATGGGTCTTCTGGGTGTCATTTCCATCTGTCCAATCTCTCCGCTCACGATAATATTTCAACGATAATGATAATCAATTATCCCTTATTCTATCATATCGTTGAATGAAAGATAAATATGAAAAGATTGAAAAAAAAAATTGATAAGATTTTTAGTAATATTATTCATGAATTTATTCCACAACTCAAGTTCCACCATGGGAACAATTGATGTTTCATATTTTAAAAAATTATTGATACAAATATGTAACGAATATAGGGAATATTTCAATTAAATGTAAATGAAATGTATAAATATTTATATATTAACTTTGATTGAAATATATGAAATACAATAAAAGCATTTTATATCTATCCATGTTTTCATCATGTATTGTATTTTTCAAATCATTTTTATGAATTACATAATATATATTGTAGTATATAATTATATATTTCGTGTGTATCATAGATGTATTTCGAATGAATTTTTCGATACATATAATATAAATCAGTTTCATAAGAGTGAATCATGGAGAATCGAAAAAGAGGTGCAGAAAGAAATATTTGGAAAAACGCATAACCATTATTATGATCATGATAAATCACAGGATGATACAATGCATTTAGATTGGATGGACAAACTGGACTTTTTCGAGAGCTCATTAATAATTGTCAAATGATCTAAGTTTAATATTTACGGGAAAGTCAAAGCATGATACGGAGGAAAAAATCCGAACCTCTCGTCGATCCCGAAAGAAGTCCGCTAATAATGGAGAATCGTTCTGAAAACTACAATATTTGTATCCTGATTAGTTAAAGTTCTTTCCTTGAATTGTTCTCATCACAATTTAATGCTTGACCCCTTTTGCAATTATTTCAGAATTTGTGTGCTTATAGGAATTTATCAAAAATACTCAATTGTAGTCAATGGAATTCTCTACAAAATCGAGCTGCTTTTTCCCCCGGAATCCCCGAATTCCTAAAATGATCCCTAATCTTTTATCAGCATAAATCGTTAGAATCATGGAAAATTCGAAAATTTTCCAAAAACCATGTGGTCTACCTTATTATTGAAAATCTCAAATCTGCATCTCAATTCATTTCCAACAGATATTTCCCAAAAATATCGGATTGAAAGACGAAATCGATCCCCATGGAATAGAATTCTTTTGAAAACTCATCCACAGCTTGCAGGAAGAAAAAGACGAGAAAACCTGCAATGGAAACATTCACAACACTTGATTAAGTGCCATTCACGTGATCTGAAAACTCGTTTCAAATGAAAAAAAAATAGAATTCGTGATGTCACGAGTGAAACATCTCCACTAAGAAAATGACACTTCTCACAATTCCGAACATGTCTGCCCTATTAATTTAGAACTACTGAAAAAAAAAATGAAATGTCATGTGCTGACAAAAAAAAAAGAATTCTATCACATAGTTAGATAAGAAAGCACGTACGAAGATATTTGATTCAGATTCTCATATAATGACGTAAAAAAAAATTCACTAAAAAACTCTTTCACTACTACACCAAAGGGAATTCTATTCAATTCACTTCCCCGTGAGTTTCATAATCGAATTGGAATTCATTATTATTACACTCAATATAATTGAATCTCAATTGCAGCAATCTCATCGCCCACATTGTAATCATTAAAACGTAGTATTAACCAATAAACTCATGAAATATAAAGAAATTCAATTATACACCTGCAGAAATTTCCTGATTGATCAAAAGAATTCGAATTAACAACACATTTGAAAAAAAAATCATTTTCACCACTTAAAACATCTGAAGAAGTACAAAAAAAAAATGGGCAAAATATTTTGATGTACGTAAGCCGTTGGCATTAATTAAAATATGGCAAAGGGTTATGAAAAGATAACGGGAATACCACATACAGAGAATGCATAAAAAAAAGCATCTCATTTGAGTATACATGAAAAAAGAAAGACAGAGGAGAAGTAGAGTTGAGTGGTTGGGCGTTAGAGGGTGCGCATCATGGTTTGAGCATTCAGCAGAGCGATGAGTTTTAACAATGAACGGGAGAGGGAAATTTTCACACAGCTTCTCTGCCTCTCTCCTATCCTCTCCCTCTTCACTCCTCCTTCCAACTGCCTATTTTTCCTGCACGCCAGAACGAATGGAATTGCTGGTACGAGGTGGTCGTGAGCGGCATTTTTACTCACAAGTGGGCATTCATAATTCTTTCAGGCCGTATACACCACACACGCGCGCCCTCTGAGAATGCGCGGAGGAACAAAAAGGAAAGAATACGCAGTGCGAAAGATGTAAGATATAACAGCAATAATAATAATAATCATTTTCGGGGAAATAAGAAGAATCGTGGAGAATAGAGGCTAAAAAACTTCGAGTGGTCTAACGGAATAAAAGGAGGATGAATAAGTCTTGAGACGTAACGAGAGTAACTGAATACAGTCAACTGTTGTTTGAAGTATTCTGCTAATCCGGTTGTTCGGAGCTGGACGATGGGCGGAGAGAGAGTGGGGGAGCTTTGTGAGTTGAGGCTGTTCTGAACAATGCAGAAAAGGGATTATATCAGCTGGAAACAATAAGGATCTTATTGAGTGAATGTCAGGTCCAAGAGAAAAAGCGATTCTTTGATTTTTTTCTGATTCTTTTTTTTGCTTCGTTCTCTTTAGCTCTTATTTCTCAGTCTGTTCCTTTCACTTCTATTGTCAGTTTAAAAGATTAATTACTGATACTGCTGGGAGAATTCATCGAAGAGTCTTGTTGAAGAAGATATTGTCTGGTAAAATAAGAAGGATGAGGTAAGAATATCATAGGAATTAATGATCTCAGGATTTTTCTTCTTCATTTTTATTACAGTCGACTACCCGTTAACGGCCTAGTCCAGGGGCTGTAAGGCAAGTATTTCCGAGAATTTGCGTCCCCCCACTACCACTCTCATTCAATTTGTTCCTCGGCCTTCCGTTAACGGCTTGCTACATTTCATGCAGCGAAACGGTTTCGGCCAGCGTTACCATATATGTTTATAACCTTCAAATGTCACAATTTTAATGCATTTTCTCTTAAATATCTCTAAAATCATTCAGAATGGAAAAACTGTTATAACCTCTGAATCGAAAATCCTCTTTTCTGCTTGTTTTCAAGGATGTAGTCTGGAGCTTCAGGTTTAAAAATTAATTTTTTCTTTATAATTTATTTTGAAAGGAAAATATATGGAGAGTATACTGTAGAAATTTCAAACCGACATCCGAAATATTAAGGAAGTTATATAAATATACGGAAGCGTTTCACAGTCTCAAACACGTGTTACTAAAACTCTCAGGATGTAATCCAGAGCTCGAGTTTTATAAAATCTATTTTTTTTCATAATTTATTTTGAAAGTACAATATGTGGAGAATATACTGTGAAAATTTCAGACCAGAATTCTAAATATTGAGGAAGTTATAACGCATATTCGAAAGCATTTTCCAGTTTTAGATACCTGTTACCAGAACTTCAAACGCGTTCTTCTCGAAATAATATCTTTTCGGTCGGCCCGGGGCAAAGAACAAAATCGATCGAACCGATGGGGATGAAATTTGGATATGTTATTGTACACTGGAATGGCTCTCGCAGGTACCAGAATTGTTAATTTTCAATGAAAATTTCCTATTTTTTACCCGAATTTTCGAAGAAAAATATCGCAATTTTTGATTTTTTTTTTTCAAAAGTCCACCATTTTCTTTTTTCTCAATGAAAATGTTTAAATCTGGTACCTCCAATAACGACAAGCTTACAGAACACTGATTCATTCGAATTTTCTATTTCGAATTACGTGCACCAACGCTAGCACCCGGGCCAGTCACATATCTTTTTTCTTTGGTGGCCACTTTGGCCGTAACAAAGGCTATTTCAAAATTGTGAAATTAACTAAAAAAAAATATTTTTGTGAAATTAAAGATGTCAATAATAACATCTGCAAAATTTGGAATGACTGCATGTTATTTAGGTGTAGAAAAAAATTGCTGAAATATGTTCGTAAAAAGTGCAGACGCTCCAGACTACATCCTTAAGTCATTTTGATGAATTTATTGGAGGCCGTCAAAGGGAGTCGTGGGAAAAACCTTGAGAGAGGTATCTAGTGGGGGAAGAGGTTCGGTGCCAACTGAGGGGAAGAGGCCGTTAACGGGTGGGCCGATAACGGGTAGTCGACTGTAATTTGAAAATTATAGGAGATTCGAAGTTTTATTTTAATTGAAGGCCCGAGTCGAAATTTTTGTATTTGTTCACTGTACATTTTAGCTTTCAATCTCCTCCAAACGTTCATTTCTTCGATATCCAAAAAATGCTGTCATTTTTTCGACTTCCTTTTCTTTTCATCTTATCTCAGCATCTTGAAGTTATCGCTAGAAAACAAATGAAAACGAATAATAAATTCAAAAGAATATCGATTCTAATTCCCGGAATTTCCATTATTTTTATTTTAATAACTCCTTTTTCATTCAATTGATACGCCTTTCGAGATTTGATGCATTTTTGTGGTGCATCATGATCTGAGATGCATCTGTAATTGTATGATAAACAGATATTTATGCCTCTCCTCGATTTATTTGTTGAATTCTTTTATTTCTCATTTTTGGTCGATATTTGCGAAAATGAGCGAGATAGAGTGATTCAGTCCCGATTGTATTTTGGAGAGAACTTCGAGAGCTACAGGAAAGGATTCAGGTGAAATTGCATCATCTTGCTCAGTGACTGAGAAATGTTGAAAAAACTCATGGAGAAGATTGTCCTCCTCGAATTGATAGTTTTTTTTATTCTTTATTTGTGGCCAATATCTCGAAAAATGAATATCTCGAAGTGAGATAGAAGAATTTCACCCTGATTTTCAGGCAAGTGCCCATAAATACTAAAAAAATCGATATTTTTTAATTGGAAATAGTAGTAACGGCGCGTTCTTAGTGGAAAGGGGCGTGGCTTCCCCCCTATCGCCCCCCCCGGTCCCATTGTCGGCGGTGTAATTGATGACGGGGCCCATTGTAAGGACCTTCTATGGTGCAGGTGTTCACCTGTAAGAGGTGACTAATGGTTTTTCCCGCGTGGGAAAGATTTTTTCCGAAGGTGGGGTGGCAGAGGGTGGGAAAGGAATTTTCGGGAAGGTGGTTTTCTGAAGTGGGGTGGTGGGAGGAGGAGAAAAGGGTTGGAGGGTGGCGTGTGAGGTGTCTGGGGAAAAGGGAGAACGTGGGGAGGTGGGTGGTGGGTGAATTTTGAGGATACAGGGGAGAATTTTTGCCAAGTGGGTGATGGGAGTGGGTGGTGAGTAGTAAGTGTACATTCCTCCGAGACAGCGTGTACCCCCTCCACTCCCCCACTGGCACCAGTGCACACATGCACGCTGGACCCAAATGTTTGGGTCCAGATAAAGATCTCGGGAAAAAAAGGGGGTGGGGCTTGTTGGAAGGAGAAAATTTGGGAAATTGGTGATTTATTCCGAGTCCCACAGGAATAAGACACAGGTTCATTGAAAAAATGAATCCAGATATGGGAAAAAAAACAGATATTTATTAGATGAATTTTTTATCTATGGAATTCACCAATTTCAAAATAATTAAACGAATTATTCATAGAATTTGATAATTCCTAGGGAGTTTCAATTCAGCAAGTTACTTATTTAAGGCCAGATCAGAATTATTATTCGTGATGAATACCTAATAACATTTAAAAGAATCAATCTCATGAACAAATACTTCTACGACCGAAAACCTAATAATAATATATCCACTGTCAGTAAAATCAAATTCTGTAAATCAATCTTCTTTTTAAGGTTGTGTTATGAGGAAGAGGGTGTATGAAAATTAAGGTACCGAACCTCTATGGAAAGGGCCTGCGGTCCATATACTATAGTTCAATTGTCCTGATATACCCGAAATCCATTTAACTGATATTGAAGTATGAAATTTCAAATCTAAAAATGAATTTCATAGAAATCATGCGAGGTTTTAGCAAATTCTTGATATCTCTGAAATGATACAGTGCAGTATTCACACATCGGAACATTCATTCGCACACACAGTCACCACACACCACTATGCCAAATGATCAATCACGTCTAGGATGCGGTCAGATCTCTTCAGTCGTAGATCTTACTGAATTCTTCTGAATTCTAATTTCGAGAAAAGAAAATACGTGATGGAAAAGATTGAATTAACTTTTAATTTCTCCGAAATATTTGAAGAACCCCTAAATATTTTTCATAAAAATCCATGGGATCTGTTTTAAAAAAAGAACATTTCAGGGTTTTACTCCTTACTGTGCGTTAATAGTTGGAATTTTGAAGTTGAATATTTCATTGGTTATGTTGCGGCTACGCAAGGGTTTTATATCAGTTAACGGTTTGATTATGGGATAATATTAATTGATGATGACCGTGACTGAGTGCGGATTGCGATTCAGCCGCAAGAATTAAAAGAAAGAATCTAGGAAAACTAGAATATTCGTGTCTTTTAATCCATTTTAATTCGATTAGTTGGGAACGTGATCGTTCGGGTAAAACACTAAAGTGTACGATGATGGCAACAGCTTGAAATCACTGGGAATCACTTCGATGATTGAAAGACTATGTCAAGAGGAGTTTTGTTATTTTTCGTTAATAAATTAGGATGGTTAGTAGAAAAGAAAAACCACAGTAACGTACCACACACCAGGTTAGTATTTATTAGATTAATTTTTCGGTGCAATAATGAGGGAATAAACTCGTGGAGAACCCATTCATTGAAGAGAATGAAAAGGAGTTTCAAGTAAAGAATGTAAAAGGGATAGATTTTAATATTTTGGTTAACTTACGGTTTGTTGGGGCAAAATACAGGGATTCAGAAGAAGGAGTCTGTAGTGAACTCAGGTGGCTGTATTATCACTCGGCAGGTGGGCTGGTCTTTGCGGATGCTCCCTTGTTACCCAATGTGGGTCAGTTCCTCTCAACAGGTCTGGATGGTCTTCGTTGCAGATGATGATGAGATGGGTTGTCCAAGGGGGATCACAACGATTTGAAAGAAGAATCACCTGAAATATCTCGAATGTTCTATCGCGATACCGAGAGGCAGAGATTCGATGTGTAGGTCGAAAGGTTGAAGATATGACTGCCCCGAGGTTTGTGAATTTCTCCCTTATATAGAGGGTTTTTTGGTAGGGTAAGTCAATTTCTGTCCTTTTCCATTTTTCGAATGTGATCCAGGTGGCTCCCTTAATTTTCGATAGAGTGCCTTTTCCGAGTAATTGTACAGTACATCCACTCATAAATATCGCCATTTGTGTACATTTCTCTAGCTGTATCTATGAGAGTAGGTGGATTGAGTTGAAAGAAATGCTTGACAGTTCTCGTCGTAAATTTCTTCTCTCTCTCTCTAGTTTTTCGCTCTGTCCTCGTCCTTTTTTCGAATGTCCTGATTTTATGACTCCCCAGCCAATGAGACATTCAACATTTCATTTGTAAGAGAGGATTGATGGTACATCTCTCTGCCTAAATGTGATTGTTGGTGACGAATTCTCGCGTTTTTCTCCTCTCAATTTGATTTTATGTCAAATTGACCAATCACGAGCGTCTTAGTATTTCTTCTGCATCACTTGCCGGGCAACCTGCAGGCTGCTTTACCATTCCTTTTGTGACCGATTGTGTCCTTTCACCGTCTTTTCTCGGGTGTATTCCTTTCATGGCCGGTTTCCTCTCTTGCTTTTCTTCTCACATTGCTGCCTTCTTGACCACCTTGTACTATTTTCATAGTTTCATGTGGATTTTACCAAGGCACATAACAGTTATGTGGTAATATTTTTGAGAAATTTTCCATGGAAGTTGGAGATAACATAAATAGTTATTTCACACAATTTTAAGGATACCTACTGATTACATGAAATCTCATACTAACTTGAGCCTAGTTCAATATCAATAGCTTGGGATGAGGGAAATGGGTGAAATTTTGAATTCGGATGAATTTCGAATCCCTTCTAAAAAAAAGCATGAAACGTTTTTTGTCACCGTTTTATTTTCCCTAAACCTAGCTATACCATATCATATTATATTAGTATAGAATAGTTTTAGAAGGGATTGGGAAGATATAGCGATTATTTACATAAAAAAATCCATTTCTTCAGAAGAACAATCCATTTTAGCAAAAAATGTATCTTCATAGAAAAAATCCATTTTTTCATAGTTTTATTATAAACATATTCATACTTGACCACTAATACCCAATATAGCTCAACACGCGCGCGCAAGTGCGCGTCCCAATTCTAGTCATTATAACCAGAGGAAAGAATCATTCAAAGAACAAAAATCCTAATTCAGCATGAAACATTTTGGAAGAGAATGAATGTTTTCTATCACACAAAAAGGAATCTATCATGCGGAATAATTCATCCTTCCAGAATTTATCTGTCAACACGAGATAATTTCTAATATAGTATTTCGAATTTACGTTTCAGTGAGATTCAATAGTCTCACTCTTGAAATTCAATCTCAATGAAAAATATGTATATTCTTGTAAATTATTAAAATTCATAGACTTTCGTGGTGTAACGTCAGGATGTCGGGGGTAAAAAAAGAAATTATTATTATTATTTTTCTATTAAATTTTGATTATTAAAACCCCGAACATCCTAACTTATTTGAATTTATAGAGAAGTTGTTCCCCTGTTTTGTCTTAGTCTTTCGACTAAGAACGGGATCGGGGAGTCAAAAGGAAGACACTTGAATTTTAATAAAAATAAGAATTAATTTTATATTTTAACTATTTTTTGGAATTTACAAAACATGAATTTTTGTCGCGTATTAGTCTTAGTTATTCTATTTCAATTTGCTTTAATACTTCACTTGGAATTCAATTCAAACACATTTCTGATTTAATTGCGAACTGATTTAAAATTGAACGTGAAAAATATTGATTACTATTTATTCGTTGCTTTAGTTTTATTCAAATTTTCTATTTCACTTAGTAACTCTTTTCTTCTTTTTCTTCTTTCTCATTTTGTAACTTGACGATTTCAAAGTTTCGATGTAACTGTTTGTAACTAAACTGTAACTGCAACTGTAACTACAAGACTGTTTCTAAAATTTTATGTTCCAAGATTTTTCAAGATTTTCTCTAGGGCGTTTCCCTAATTTTTAAGGGAGAGAAGTCTAAGACCAATGACATAACGTCTTGACTTTAGATTTCCCTCTCCAGAGTCTTTGGGACCAATGTTTCGGGATCACTCCATCCCTTCCACATTGTCTCATCTTAAATTTTCTAAAACGTGGGTAAATTTTATTAGTTGTTTTAGGAAGGCCCGTTCTCCCCTCCACAATTTATACTTTAGAATTTTCTAGAATCTAAGAAAAACATCTGCCTATAATGAAACATCGCGATAAGGTTTTTAAAAAGGCTAAAAACATTTGACGAACTCTCTGGACCGGATGAGAGTCATAAAAAGAGAGAGACAGCGTGAGTGGGCCCTTGCTCCACTGCACCGAGTGTCACTCGAGAACCCGCGTCAAACTATTTTATGACTTTTCTTCTTTCGAATTTTCTATTCGATTTTTCCCTAAATGTATGTTTTAAATGAGAAGTCCTGTTTCTTAAAAGAATTTTAAGTGAGACACTTGGGCCTGCTGCACAGTATCTTTGAAATTCATTTCAGGACCAACGGAAAACGTGGGAAAGTAACTCGAAATACTTTCCCAGAATTCAATGCTTTTTGCTTAATTTTTATAATTTTTTTATAGTTAATTAATTACTAAAAATAAAACACTCGGACATCACAGTGGATAAGGGTTATAGTTCTCAGAATTCAATGCTTGATACAATGTTAATTCATACAATGTTCACTCAGCTCAACTGTGCGTGTTCCTCCAACGCAGTGTTCAATTGACTTCAATGTCTCTGAAATTATTTGTTGTACCAATCACAGTTTGTCCATTTGATCGATACACTACACCCCGTGGAATAAATCTACAATTTCGTATAATATCGTTCTCCACTTGCAAAGAATTCTTTGAATAGACTTCACAAACAAATAAAATTACGAGAAACTTCGAAAGATTCAAACAAGAGAAAAATTATGAATTGTCTCTTTTTAGTTACCATGAAGAAATCTGTATCACAACTATGAGCATTGAATTTCGCATAACAAGAACCAACAGTTTATACTCATGTTTACTATTTGATAGTTATACTCGAAGTTAATGAAAGTCATCGTTGTCAGAATGAGAACAACTAGCTTTTCACCAAAATAGTTAATAACAATATGTCAAAACATATTTCGAAGTCTTTTCCAACAATATTTTGCAGTTCCACACTCCGAAAAGGCTTCCAATGCAATTGTACTTCCATACCGCATTCTGATATAATTTTAATAGGTTTTGATTGAAAATTTTTTGTAAAAAATACACTGAGATAGTTCATAGAAATTAAACATGAACTGATTGACTCGCTCCTATTGCTATATAGAATGAAAATTATTTGCTAAAATTTTAAAGTTTTAAAATCATAATTTTCTCTCCATCTTCTCCATTCAATATTAATTGAAATGAAAGATCAATTCCCGGTCTCACGAAAGAATAATGCAACGACATTCTAGTTCATAATAGTTGATTGAGAATAGAAATTGGAAGAAGACAACGTTCTAACGTTACACTCAAGTGAATGTCTGTTAGTGTTCAAAAACCATCCTCACTACAGATTCCTACGTGACATTCCCCAGACTCTAACATGGACCTGTTTTAAGGAATCAGCCCCACCAAGTAATTCAAGATTTTCCGAATTTTCTCTAACTGGAGGGGGAAATTAGTGTATAGAAAGAACAGTCTTTTCATTTTATCAATTTTCCTCTGACATCTCAAAGCAAGCATGGATCCTCATTCATATGACATGTCTACTTCTGGGATAACCGTGGATTTAGGTACTATACAGCGTTTGGAAAGACGAACTCCACCATCGCTGGACAATTCAGACAGCGTTCAAGACGTAGACAATTGTGATTATCCATCAATCGATTATCGCTTAGAATCAGCAGGGCTTGCTAGCTATGAAAATTGGCCAGCGCCATACTTGGATCCAGCTTAATTGGCAGCTGCTGGATTTTTCTCCACTGGCGATGCTGATCGCGTTAAATGTTTCGTATGCGGGATTTAGATTTTTGAATGGATTGAAGAGGATAATCCGAACTCTGATCATCAACGTTGGCGACCGATGTGTAAATTCGTACGTAAATTGCCATGTGGAAATGTACCAATTGGCACAGATCCTGATACAGTACCAATCCTAATACCAAGGAGTAGAGATATCTATTTTGGGGAAGACTACAGGTTGAGTGCCTCACCAGATTTCCGATATCGAACGCACCTAGACTCAGCAGTCTGGGCTTAGCTGAGCCAAAGAGCATGACGCATCAAGAATACGCTGGCTATGAATCGGAATTGAGGACATTTCATAATTCACCAAAATCCAAAGAACAATTGGCTGACGATGGGAGAATATGTAAAATCTGTTATGATGAGGAATTAGGGATTGTATTTTTACCCTGTCGCCACATGGTTGCATGTGTTAAATGTGCACTTGGTATGAAAAGTTGTGCAGTGTGCCGAGAAAAAGTCATATATACCGTCCATGCTATAATATCTTAGTCCTAGCACTGAATTTCCTATTGCTTTCCAGCAAAATCGACTACAAATCTGAATTGATAGGTGAAGCATCAAAAAAGCAAATAATACTCAAACGTTAACTTTCTCATTATAAAAAATTGAAGATAATGTTAAAAGAGCTAAGTTAAAAGCCAACTGAATTCGTAGATTAAAATTTTTCTAGATATCTGAAGATGACATGACTCATCGATTCAATTGACTCTACGTAAAATTCCATACTCTGAATGTGGAATGCAAATAGAATGGTATCAATCAATCATACCGATTTTCAATAATGATTTCTTCGTTTTTTCTATTTCGTAATTTTTTAAGTTTGAATTCTAGAACTATTGCTATTATTTGAGCTGCATATGCATTTAGTTTACATTGAATTTCTAAGTGTATCTGCACCCGAGAAGAATTGCTATTTTTATACTATGTTAAGAATTGATTATTATATTGCCACAACTCAGGAAAAATATCAGTAAAATGTGCAACTGAATATCCATTGTCTGTAGAAATATAAATATATATATATATGTATGACGCAAAATAAATGTATCTAGTTCACTTCATAATCATATATGACTTGTATGCTAACAATTACCATTCAGACTATTTATCAGTATATATAAAATATATGAGAGATATATTTTCCATATATCTGTGATATATAAATTCCATCTCTTCAAAAATATATATTCTGCCGCGAGGGGAACATTTTTTCTCAAATTCTGAATAGTATGATTGAGAAAATGGCCGAAGGAATTTTTTTTTTGTCATCCTAAAAAAAAAATTCGGAGGATGAAGTCTATTTGTGATGAAATATTTTGAGACAACATAACTCCTCAACAGCCCTCTGCAAGGAATTAAAAATGAATCATTCCATCATAATTGCACGGCAATATAATGTGCCACAATCGGACACCGTACTCAATTCATTATGTTTCTAATATGGATGAATGTTGAGGATGTGTGCATGGTAGAGAGGCCGTATTAATGGTGTAACTGGTTCAATATCATCAAATCTACTTAGTCATTTGAGATCATGAAGATATGGTTCTTGTGGTATCACTCGGCCACGCAGAGATTTTTATCAATAGGGAAATATAATACCATAGTTGGTTATATCATCAGCCTATGGGTCAATTACCGTGGGGTCATATTCTATCAAGTATTCTCCGAACTTCGAGAAATAATGGAATTGCTATTTCACGAGTTCTGTTCACCGTCAACGTTTGTCAATCACAAAAAGTCATCAAATTTAATCCTTTCAATATTTCAAAGAGTCAAGATAATTAGTGATGATCAACATAAATCCTCGATTACTGAGAAGCTGATCAGTGTGACTTGCAATAGAATATGAGATAAAATCGAGAAAGAACAGTCACTATTGTCATGTCAAACTATTCTGACGTAGAAGGAATCGTCTCATTCGAGGAATGCCACGGAAAGTGCCTTCAATTGTATGCAGAATATTAGGAGAAACTATTCTGCATACACTGTTCCATTTATTGGGAGGTCCAATTGCTGTGGAACGATTTTCACTCAAGGCAGTAGTGTACTCATCTGAGCGCTCTGCAACCTGAGCAAGAGATTCAGAAGATATGGAATCATGAGAGTCTGACGTCAAGCCATCTGTAGAACTGCCTGATTTGAAAATAGTTCCTTGATTGTAAATGAATTGCAAAGTCGTGTCTCAAATAATTCCTAACGGTTCGGAAATAATATTCAATTTGAAAGTGGGCTTATAACTGATTAAGAAATGATTCAAAAACCATTAAAAAATGATTTCTCATCTGAAATTGCTTCAGAATGATTCGGAACTCTTTCAAATTCATTCTCAAACTAGGGGTGCGTAGTTGCTGGCTCGCTACGCTCGCTCGCGAATGGGGGAGTACTTTCTTGCTGATGAGAAGGAATGAGTAAGAATGTATTGTGATGAGTGTGACTCTTTGAGCCGCACCAAGAACTTCCCGATAATTTCTCTCATTTACTATTAGGAAAAATGTTGAATGAAAAGAATGACAAATAACAACAGACATAGTAGTAAAAACTATCAAAAAAAGTTGGGGTGATCGCAATATATGAGATTAATAAAAAAATCGATTTTTCCTCCTCGGGGTCAGTACATAGACTTCGCTCATTGAGAAATTAAGAAAAATTTAATAATGTTTTTCTTAAAAAACTAAGAAATTACCGGATCGATTTCGATCAAAATCTAATGGCCGCGAATCTATGTCAAGATGCTTCGATCACGACATCGATCACCTCGATCACATTATTAATTTATGAGAAAATGTGAACGAAACATTTGGTTACAGACATACACACACACACACACACATACAGACATGGTCGTGAAAACTATCAAAAAATGTTGGGCAGGTGTCAAAACATGAAGATTGATCGAAAAATCGATTTTTCATTTTCGGGGCCAATACATAAACTTCCCTTATCGGGAAGTTAATAAGAGATTCTATTTAAAAGAGTTCCGAAGTGATGTAGAAAACGTTAAAAAAAATTCTCCTATGAAATTTTTTCTTTGATGTTGGTTCAAAAAATATTCCAAAAAATCACACTCGAGAGTAATTTCCTCTTGCGAAATTTGATTCAAAAAAGATTCAAAAACCATATAAAAATAAATTTATTCATAAATAAATTTTCAAATTGCATCGCAAATAATTCAAAAACTATTCAAGAACAATTTACTTGTCGAAATTTCAATTCGAAGTCGATTCAAAAATGATTTGAGAGCAACTCGAAAATAATTTCTCATTCGAAAATAAATTTCAACAATTGGTTCAAAAAAGATCCAGGAAAGAAAAACGAGTCAAAAATAATTTCTCCTCCAAAAGTTCATTCAAAATTGATTCTGAGGTAAGGAAAAGAACGTTACAAAAAATCCCTTTCGAAAATTTGTATTCAAAAAAATTCTCTAAAATAACTAGTCGATAAGAATAATCTTAATTGGATTTTGATTCAGAAAATATTCAAAAATAAGTTCTAAAAAACTAGTTGGAAAGAATTTTCTTATTTGATTCAGAAAATAATCAAGAATAATTTCTCCTTCGAAAGTTTTATTCAAAAACAATTCTCAAGTGATAGACAAAACATTGAAAAAAAAATTCCCTTTCGAAAACTTCTATTTAAAAGTTTTTCAATAATAATTTTTTACCAACTAGTCGAAAAGAATTTTACTATTTAAAATTTGATTCAGAAAATCTTTGAAAATAATTTCTCCTTCGAAAGTTTTACCCAAAATTGATTCAGAAGTGATAAAAACAAGTGGAAACTTGCATCATTATCCACATCATTATAGCTTTATCTGCTAATTTATTAGCAAATCGCTCCCGAATGCATTTATTCTTCTCCACTTTATAGATATTACTGAATCGTTTCATATAAATTTCTATTTTTGTTTAAATTTTGAAGGAGACGAGCATTAAGCTAATCTGAATTATTCAATGATTTTATTCGAATTGCTATTCCATTGCGCATTCCATTATTATGTTATGTGGATATCGATTGATTTATTCCATTTTTTACGTTTCCTTGGTGAGCAATTTTCAATAAACTTTATCTATCGTGTGTACAACATTTTTGATGAAAAATAATGAATATCAAAATAAATCCAAAACCAAGTTCCAGGGAAGTCTGAGAAAATCAACGAAGTTACATCATATGATGCTGAATGTTATACATCGATCTGGACTGAATCGATTCAGAACTCATCACGATCTTCAAAATCTCTGCGTGGCAGAGTGATACCACAAGAACCATATCTTCATGATCTCAAATGACTAAGTAGATTTGATCATATTGAACCAGTTACACCATTAATACGGCCTCTCTACCATCCACACATCCTCAACATTTATCCATATTAGAAACATAATGAATTGAGTACGGTGTCCGATTGTTGCACATTATATTGCCGTGCAATTATGATGGAGTGATTCATTTTTAATTCCTTGCAGAGGGCTGTTGAGGAGTCATGTTGTCTCAAAATATTTCATCACAAATAGACTTCATCCTCCGAATTTTTTTTTAGGATGACAAAAAAAAATTCCTTCGGCCATTTTCTCAATCATACTATTCAGAATTTGAGAAAAAATGTTTCCCTCGCGGCAGAATATATATTTTTGAAGAGATGGAATTTATATATCACAGATATATGGAAAATATATCTCTCATATATTTTATATATACTGATAAATAGTCTGAATGGTAATTGTTAGCATACAAGTCATATATGATTATGAAGTGAACTAGATACATTTATTTTGCGTCATACATATATATATATATTTATATTTCTACAGACAATGGATATTCAGTTGCACATTTTACTGATATTTTTCCTGAATTGTGGCAATATAATAATCAATTCTTAACATAGTATAAAAATAGCAATTCTTCTCGGGTGCAGATACACTGAGAAATTCAATGTAAATTAAATGCATACGCAGCTCAAATAATAGCAATAGTTCTAGAATTCAAACTTAAAAAATTACGAAATAGAAAAAACGAAGAAATCATTATTGAAAATCGGTATGATTGATTGATACCATTCTATTTGCATTCCACATTCAGAGTATGGAATTTTACCTAGAGTCAATTGAATCGATGAGTCATGTCATCTTTAGATATCTAGAAGAATTTTAATCTACGAATTCAGTTGGCTTTTAACTTAATTCTTTTAACATTATCTTCAATTTTTTATAATGAGAAAGTTAACGTTTGAGTATTTTTTGCTTCTTTGATTCTTCACCTATTAATTCCGATTTGTAGTCGATTTTGCTGGAAAGCAATAGGAAATTCAGTGCCTAGGACTAAGATATTATAGCATGGACAGTATATATGACTTTTTCTCGGCACACTGCACAACTTTTCATACCAAGTGCACATTTAACACATGCAACCATGTGGCAACAGGGTAAAAATACAATCCCTAATTCCTCATCATAACAGATTTTACATATTCTCCCATCGTCAGCCAATTGTTCTTTGGATTTTGGTGAATTATGAAATGTCCTCAATTCCGATTCATAGCCAGCGTATTCTTGATGCGTCATGCTCTTTGGCTCAGCCAAGCCCAGACTGCTGAGTCTAGGTGCGTTCGATATCGGAAATCTGGTGAGGCACTCAACCTGCAGTCTTCCCCAAAATAGATATCTCTACTCCTTGGTATTAGGATTGGTACTGTATCAGGATCTGTGCCAATTGGTACATTTCCACATGGCAATTTACGTACGAATTTACACATCGGTCGCCAACGTTGATGATCAGAGTTCGGATTATCCTCTTCAATCCATTCAAAAATCTAAACCCCGCATACGAAACATTTAACGCGATCAGCATCGCCAGTGGAGAAAAATCCAGCAGCTGCCAATTTAGCTGGATCTAAGTATGGCGCTGGCCAATTTTCATAGCTAGCAAGCCCTGCTGATTCTAAGCGATAATCAATTGATGGATAATCACAATTGTCTACGTCTTGAACGCTGTCTGAATTGTTCAGCGATGGTGGAGTGCGTCTTTCCAAACGCTGTATAGTACCTAAATCCACGGTTATTCCATAAGTAGACATGTCATATGAATGAGGATCCATGCTTGCTTTGGGATGTCAGAGGAAAATTGATAAAATGAAAAGACTGTTCTTTCTATACACTAATTTCCCCCTCCAGTTAGAGAAAATCCGGAAAATCTTGAATTACTTGGTGGGGCTGATTCCTTAAAACAGGTCCATGTTAGAGTCTGGGAAATGTCACGTAGGAGTCTGTAGTGAGAATGGTTTGTGAACACTAACAGACATTCACTTGAGTGTAACGTTAGTACGTTGTCTTCTTCCAATTTCTATTCTCAAACAACTATTATGAACTAGAATGGCGTTGCATTATTTTTTCGTGAGACCGGGAATTGATCTTTCATTTCAATTGATATTGCATGGAGAAGATGGAGAGAAAATTATGATTTTAAAACTTTAAAATTTTAGCAAATAATTTTCATTCTATATAGCAATAGGAGCGAGTCAATCAGTTCATGTTTAATCTCTATGAACTATCTCAGTGTATTTTTTACAAAAAATTTCCAATCAAAACCTATTAAAAATTATATTAGAATGCGGTATGGAAGTACAATTGCATTGGAGGACTTTTCGGAGTGTGGAACTGCAAAATATTGTTGGAAAAGACTTTGAAATATGTTTTGACATATTGTTATTAACTATTTTGGTGAAAAGCTAGTTGTTCTCATTCTGACAACAATGACTTTCATTAACTTCGAGTATAACTATCAAATAGTAAACATGAGTATAAACTGTTGGTTCTTGTTATGCAGAATTCAATTCTCATAGTTGCGATACAGATTTCTTCATGGTAACTAAAAAGAGACAATTCATAATTTTTCTCTTGTTTGAATCTTTCGAAGTTTCTCGTAATTTTCTTTGTTTGTGAAGTCTATTCAAAGAATTCTTTGCAAGTGGAGAACGATATTATACGAAATTGTAGATTTATTCCACGGGATGTAGTGTATCGATCAAATAAACAAACTGTGATTGGTACAACAAATAATTTCAGAGACATTGAAGTCAATTGAACACTGCGTTGGAGGAACACGCACAGTTGAGCTGAGTGAACATTGTATGAATTAACATTGTATCAAGCATTGAATTCTGAGAACTATAGCCCTTATCCACGAAAGTCTATGAATTTTAATAATTTACAAGAATATACATATTTCCCGTTGAGATTGAATTTCAAGAGTGAGACTATTGAATCTCACTGAAACGTAAATTCGAAATACTATATTAGAAATTATCTCGTGTTGACAGATAAATTCTGGAAGGATGAATTATTCCACATGATGGATTCCTTTTTGTGTGATAGAAAACATTCATTCTCTTCCAAAATGTTTCATGCTGAATTAGTATTTTTGTTCTTCAAATGATTCTTTCCTCTGGTTATAATGACTAGAATTGGGACGCGCACTTGTGCGAACGTGTTGAGTTATATTGGGTATTAGTGGTCAAGTATGAATATGTTTATAATAAAACTATGAAAAAATGGATTTTTTCTATAAAGAAATACATTTTTTGCTAAAATGGATTTTTCTTCTGAAAAAATGGATTTTTTTTATGTAAATAATCGCTATATCTTCCCAATTCCTTCTCAAACTATTCTATACTAATATAATATGATATGGTATAGCTAGGTTTAGGGAGAATAAAACGGTGACAAAAAACGTTTCATGCTTTTTTTTAGAAGGGATTCGAAATTCATCCGAATTCAAAATTTCACCCATTTCCCTCATCCCAAGCTATTGATATTGAACTAGGCTCAAGTTAGTATGAGATTTCATGTAATCAGTAGGTTTCCTCAAAATTGTGTGAAATAACTATTTATGCTATCTCCAATTTCCATGGAAAATTTCTCAAAAATATTACCACATAACCAATGAAATATTCAACTTCGAAATTCCAACTATCAACGCTCAGTAAGGAGTGAAACCCTGAAATATTCTTCTTTTAAAACAGATCCTATGGATTTTTATGAAAAATATTTAGGGGTTCTTCAAATATTTCGGAGAAATTGAAAGTTAATTCAATCTTTTCCACCACTTATTTTCTTTTCTCGACATTAGAATTCCGAAGAATTCAGTAAGATCTACGACTGGAGAGATCTGACCGCATCTTAGACGTGATTGATCATTTGGCATAGTGGTGTGTGGTGACTGTGTATGTGAATGAATGTTTAGATGTGTGAATACTGCACTGTATCATTTCAGAGATATCAAGAATTTGCTAAAACCTCGCATGATTCCTATGAAATTCATTTTTAGATTTGAAATTTCATACTTCAATATCAGTTAAATGGATTTCGGACATATCAGAAGGACAATGGAAATATAGTATATGGACCGCAGGCCCTTTCCATAGAGTTTCAGTACCTTAATTTTCATACATCCTCTTCCTCATAATACAACCTTAAAAAGAAGATTGATTCACAGAATTTGATTTTACCGACAGTGGATATATCATTATTAGGTTTTCGGTCATAGAAGTATTTGTTCATGAGATTGATTGTTTTAAATGTTATTCGGTATTCATTATAAATAATAATTCTGATCTGGCCTTAAATAAGTAACTTGCTGAATTGAAATTCCCTAGGGATTATCAAATTCTATGAATAATTAGTTTAATTATTTTGAAATTGGTGAATTCCATAGATAAAAAAATTATCTAATAAATATCTGATCTTTTTCTCATATCTGGATTTATTCTTTCAATGAACCTGTGTCTCATTCCTGTGGGATTCGGAATAAATTACCAATTACCCAAATCTTCTTCTTCCAACAAGCCCCACCCCCTTTTTTCCCCGAGATCTTTGTCTGAATCCAGACATTTGGGTCCAGCGTGCACGTGTGCACTGGTGCCAGTGGGGGAGTGGAGAGGGTACACGCTGTCTCGGAGGAATGTACACTTACTACTTACC
Organism: Aleiodes leptofemur; assembly: GCA_963942555.1. NCBI lineage: Eukaryota > Metazoa > Arthropoda > Insecta > Hymenoptera > Braconidae > Aleiodes > Aleiodes leptofemur. Next base: position 8,068,544 of record OZ012621.1, read on the forward strand.
ACCCACTCCCATCACCCACTTGGCAAAAATTCTCCCCTGTATCCTCAAAATTCACCCACCACCCACCTCCCCACGTTCTCCCCTTTCCCCAGACACCTCACACGCCACCCTCCAACCCTTTTCTCCTCCTCCCACCACCCCACTTCAGGAAACCACCTTCCCGAAAATTCTCTTCCCACCCTCTGCCACCCCACCTTCGGAAAAAATCTTTCCCACACGGGAAAAACCATTAGTCACCTCTTACAGGTGAACAATTGCACCATAGAAGGGCCCTATGATGGGCTCCGTCATCAATCACACCGCCGACAATGGGACCGGGGGGGCGATAGGGAGGAAGCCACGCCCCTTTCCGCTAAGAACGCGCCATTACTACTGAAAATCCTGTAAATTGATTGCGAATGATCTCGTCTTTCACTCCTTTTGACAAATTTCACGGTATCACCACTAGAGTCGGAGATATTTCAAAAACGTGAATTTAAGAAAAATAGAATTGTGAAGAGTGAAAGAAACAAGTGGGAACTTGCTATCATTATGGTTATTATTATAGTTTTATCTGCTAATTCATTAGCAAGCTGCTTCCGAATGGTGCGCCTTTCTATGAGTGAACATTTTATTTTGAATATTCCTTCAATAATAATACCTAGATTTTCGTTTTATTGAAAAAACTATAAAATTACTTTTGATAAGAAATGATTCCACTTTTTATGCCTATTCAATTTCATATTGTTATTATATTCTCATGGTTCTATTTATTCATTCATTCATTTATTTGAGTAATCTGGGTTACTAAAGTTTAGTATTCAGTATTTACCGAGAAGCAACGTCAACCAGCCTCAGACTTATAGAAGACAATTCATAGATAATCCAAAGAAATTCTTCATGGAAAATTTAAGTTTCCTACAAATTTTTTGGAAAATTTCAAATTCTGTTAATTCAATTAAGTGATATCAATATTATTTTCCTCTCCCATCGTAGAACTTTCCACCATATCAAGGTGAAGTCAACAATAATGGATATATATCAATCGAAAAGTTTGGATATGACAAAATCTACACTTTCATAAAAATGAAGAACATAACTCAAGTCTATAATTAGTTACTATTTTTTCCAATTTTTCCATCTGGGTTTTTGAAAAGAATATGAGTTAAGAACCTCAGATATTCAAGATTAATATTAATTTCTGTAGAATATTAATACTTATCTTCGTTGCTCTTAACAGTTACATCAACTATACTGATTCATAACCACTTTGCATAATACAAAATATATTCGATCGAGACCAAAATATGAGTGAAATTCGAAGCTCATATCTTTACTATTTCGGTTTTTATAGGTTTTTAGACTCATCTGGGTGCGATGGGGCGTTGTCGAGTAACAGGATCGCTTTCCTAGGAAGACCATTTTTTTTCAAGAAACGCTCAATGGAAGAAACGAATTGTTCGAAAAACCATTTTCGAAACAGCTCCCGACTCATCCAAGCACTTTTTTGATGTGCATAATACACTGGTAGGGCTTCAGCTTTGATGTGTTTAATCGCTCTGGGTTTAGCTGACTTTCCGATGCACATTAACGGAAGTTTGTGCCTTCCGGACGCATTACTGCAGGCTAAAATGGTAATCCGTTCTTTATTTTTTTTATACCCTGGAGCTACTGCTTCTTCTCGCGAAGCCAATGTTTTGGCAGGCATCATCTTAAAATTAAGGCCGGTTTCGTCGCAGTTATAAATCTGTTCTCGTAAGTATCCTTCTTCCGCTATAAGCTTATCGAATCCTTCTTTGAATTTTGCCAATGCATCTTCATCAGCTGACATCTTCTCGCCACAGATACTCAATTGACGAATACCGTGTCTTTTCTTCCATCTGTCTAACCCAGAACTTGCAGTAAAAGTTTCGCTTTCATCGGGAAACTGTTTCGCGAGCACTATCGCCTTTGCCTGCAAAATAGATCCTAAAAGGGAGAGAGGAAAAGAAGGTCGTTTTGAAAAAAAATCTATTTGCATTGCATCGTAAAATCTTCCAATTATCGAATCTTGAAACTTCGTCATATTTGACGAGATATAAGATTCAATGTTCATTTGAAGACTGTGGAAGCGTACTCACCTGATACTGGCAACCCTTTTTCTCTCATTTGCGTAAACCAAAAGAATAAGGCTTTATCAATCTTGTCGTATTCTGCGCGTTTCATCGTTTTGCGACTTGTCATCGCATCACCAGACGTTATTGCGAATTTTCCCAAGTCGGAACGCTTTCGGCGCCAATCGCCTACGGTGGTTTCTCCAACACTGTAATCGGCCGGAACATTCCGAATGATCTCGCCTGCATCTAATCTTCTCACTGCTTCCAATTTCTTTTCCACGCTCACTACAACTTTTTTTCTTTTTTGTGACATGACAATGTTCCTCTGTTGATTATTGGAGGCGAACTGTGACTTTTGAGCTCGTGACCGAAGAGCACACAAAACGTGTTAAGACAAGTTTATGCGTGCATAACATAAAACAGACGAAAATCGCAAAATACTTCTCGCAAACAACGGAGGTGTAACTGCTCCGTCCGTTTCATTCGAGTTTTTCCGTATTATCCGAGCACTCCACATTGCTCGGATAACGCGGAGTCTCGGTTGATCGAAGGCCGGATAAACGAGGTTTTACTGTATATGTTTCAGATTAGTAGTAGAGAACGAGAGATCTCCAGGCCGTCACTGAAGCTAAGCAACATTGGATCTGGTCAGTATTTGTATGGGTGACCCCTTGGACTATCTCGAGAACTACTAGACCGAGTGCCTTTTTTTTCTTTATTCATTTCATTCAAGCAAAATTAGAATAACAAAAACCGAAAATGAAATGGAAATGTAAAATCGATTTTTCGATTGATCTTTACGTTTTGAGACCTCCAGAACATTTTCTGATAGTTTTTAGGATCATGTCTATGTACTGTCACGTATTTTTCAACACACGGAAGTCGAAAAGTCCAAGAAACTCAATGGCCCAAAAAACTAAAATTCCAAAATTGAAATCAAAATAAATAAACAGAATAGTTGGGCGTCAGGACGACACTTCGTCCGATAAACGAAAAATCAAAATTACTAAACAAAACAAAATTGAAATCTCCAGGTGCATACCCGACTAGTCAATAACAAAAGAATTACTTCAATTGACCACGGAGGCAGCTAGGTTCCAAACTTCACCTGAAACTGGAACTATGAATGTATGATGTATGATTCTGAGTGCGGTGGCAGAAGAGGCATAATGAGTAGAACTATTTTATGCCCACCTAGTGGCGACCACCTTGGTTCCAGGTTCAAGAAAGTTGGGAAGCCTGGCAAAAAGCAGGCGCCCCACCTCTCCCCCTGTATCCGTTGAGTTCGAGATGCTAGTGGAATCTAATCTACTGCATCTCGTCAGTAAGTGGTGAACGTTACCCGCCTCTATCCCACATTTATCGGTAGTACTTCTTGGTGCCGTCAGTGTACAAAACTGGGCCCTTAGGCTGGAGGTAGGGTCTATTTCCAGAGCCCATTCCTCGCTCTTCAGTCTCACGACTTCAAAACTCCTGGTGAAGGCCCTCAACCCCCCACTCACGTCGCTGCCAAGCCGGAGTATCTTTTTCATTCCTCCGTCCTGGTCAGCAACGCGCGCATGAAGATGGAGCTCCTCCAGGATCGTATCGCAGAGCCCTTGGCTGCCTTCATTGCCACTAAATGTGGTGACTTCACATCCAAGAGCACCATCAAAGCAGTTATAGGTGTGGTTCTCAGAGCCCCATCACGGGAGTGTGGTTCTCAGCGCCCCACTCACCCTACACCTGCCCATCCTGCCAGCTTGTATCGTGTGTCCGGGGAATGAGGTTTGCTCCCACAGAGCCTGGTTGGTGAGAGCAAGGTCTGGAATGCAATGGGGTGCGACCCGGTGCCCCAAGGACATCGTTCAGACACATTGACCCAGAGTTTCATCCACCCTGTGCCATTCAGCCTTCGGCACGATAGTTTACACCTTTAGCTTGAAGGAGCTGGTCCACGGTGTCGGCCTTCGTTCGACTGCCCGGGCTTTTACCTCCGTCGTCTCCCTTATTGTACCGTCACTTCGTCAGCATTTCCGGAGATTCCTTGGCGGGGCCCTGCTGGTAAGGCAATCCCAGCCGGTTCCCTCCCGGCCCCTCCTACTAGTGTTGGCTACTTCCCCTATCCACCACCTGGGGACGCGCCTTGGCCGGTAGCTCAATCGCCAGAACTAGATTCCCATTTCGGGAGTCCAGACTGGTTCCGAAGTGGAACTAGGAATACAGAGCCAATAAATAAAAAAAATAAAAAATAAATCATCTAAAATTTTGATCATATAATTTGAGCGATAATGGTTTTTTTTCAGTTTTGCTCAATAAAAAAAAATACAATAATAAATGAAAATGAATTTCACTGAATTCCAAATTCTTAAAAAAATAAGTATTGTCGTTATAAAAAAAATATCCACGAAAAAATGAAATCATTAAAGAGTCGATACAATAAAAAATCAAATAATTATTCATAAATATTCAGGATTGACTCAAAAGTCCATGACGTCATTTCAACAACACGACATAACACAAATTACCACGGACAAATTTGTAACGTCGTTAAAATCGAATTATTAGTCAAAAAAAATGAAATCAAATATTTGAATCAATCCCAATACTCTGTGTGGAAGCACCTGAAGGCTTCGAGGATTTTCACGAGCGTCATTCGCGACTGACGATAATCTTATTATTTCAGCTGAAATTAAAAAAAATAAAACGATCGACGAATTAAATTTTTAACGAAATTAAATTCATCGATAAACGAAATAAAAATAATAAAAAAATTATTCCGGCTGAAATCGTCGTCGAGACGCCACTCTCCCAAAATAAAAAATAAAAAAATAAAAATCAAAAAAAATGATAAATTTTCCCGACAATTCTATTTTGGAAATTTCATACAACAAAAAAAAATTCAGAAACGAGAAACGAGAAAAAATAATTAATAAACAAGCAGGTTATAGTTGGTCGCTCGCAAATATGTGGGTTGTTATTGCTCACTCGCTGCGCTCGCTCGCGAATATGCGGGTTGCTGTTGCTCGCTCGCTACGCTCGCTCGCGAATATGTTGTAGCTCGCTCACTGCACTCGCTCGCGAATTTATGGGTTGTTGTTGCTCGCTCACAAACTTGTAGGCTGTTGTGGCTCGTTCGCTACGCTCACTCGTGACTGCGTAGTGGCTTCAGTTCACTAAGTGTTTTTCATGAATAACTTCCCGATTGGAAAACATTTTTTTTCCAACTTTTTTTCGTGACTCTGCAAACGTGTCACAAAATTAACTTCCCGACATATTCACAGCAAAGAACTGCGCATGCCCTCTGAGTCATGATTTAGCCGGGTTCCACGTAGGATGATGGTAGAAATCCTCGAGAAACATAATTGAACGCAAATATACTACAGGAGACTCTCATAAATTATACGATCGCAAGCTGTTCGAAATTCCTCCAATCCTTTTTTCCGCCATTGAATGGCTTTGCCGATTGTCTCTCAATTATGAACATTCGTATCTGGCCTTTTAAATTTCTCAGAATTGGAATCGAAGTGGCCGTAAATTGGGGACGCTCGCATACGGTTTCTTCACTTGAAATCCACAGAATTCATCCGCCCAATTCTATAATAAAGTGTGACAATAAAAAATACTTGATAAAAAAAATTATGCAAAAAAAAAGAGTCCATTCTGCCCCAGGGTCCATTTTGCCCCAGGGTGCATTTTGCCGCAGGGTCCATTTCGCTCCAGGGGTCCATTTTGCCCCGAGGTCCATTTTACCCTCGTGGTCCATTTCACCCCACCCTCCCCATATTGATTTCTTCAACTGTTCTCAACATTCTTTTCAGTATCTTGTCATTTCCGAAATACCATTTTATTGTTTGTTAAATAAATGAAGGATGACTCCACTGAATCGATCCAAAATTCAATCAGCTCTAGTTCTCACCAATATGCATCGATCACGATATTGAAGATCTCAATCCGATCATTATTTCGGGAGAAATCGTTGTCGGAAAAAAATGACCACATACAGACGAACACACACACATACAATCCCCCCCCCCCTGGAATCGTTCTAGAAACCTGCCAAACACATGATCCAACCACTCCCCCACCTCTCTGAAGAACTTCGGTTCTAGGGGTAATCCCTATAACTTCCTATCGGGAAGTTAATTATCCAAAAGAAAATTCAAAAGACCACGCCACGGAAAACCGTTAAAGATTTCGTTAGCCGAAAAAATCATTAAATGACGCTATTGGAAATTTCTTAATTTCACCGAGAAAACTCACACGCTTACCGGAGTTTTGTTGATTAACCTCCAACTGTTAATTCCTTTTAATTTCTCCAATAGCTCCGGTACAGCTTCCCAAAAATTTTCAGTAAATTTTCTCAATAATTTCTTTATTCAAATTCAATTAATTTACAACGTTAATTTTTGCGTTATTATTTCTCCATTTTTGCAACGATAAAAAAACACGTGTTGCCCAAATCACACCAAAACGGAAAGTGAGGAAAGAAGCCTGCATGCATCGCAAATTTGACCATAGGTGGCTCTTCCTCAATTAATTGACCGACGACGTTAGAAACATTCTTTCATCGCCGGTATATTGTAATTTCATTCCGGTAATTGAATAATTTTATAAAAGAATCAGTAGTTATTTCTAACGTCTAAATTTACGAAGGTCTCGTGTGTTGACATTTTTCCATTAAATTTCATCGCAATTAATTACTTCTGAATTAATTGTGTAATTAATCGAAGTCCTTGATTTTTCTCCAGTCCGCTGCAAGAGTACAGCGGTAAACTTCTCCCATCGATTTCCGCCAATTGCGTCGATAAGGGCTCAGCAGTTTCCTCTATGATCCTTGTCACGGTAGCGCCTCCATTGCAGGATGAAGAAACTCCGGCAAACGTGGGAAAATTTCAGGCGAAAGAAAATCCAATGAATTAATTTATTATCAAACAAGCAAACATTCTCTCGTTTCTCGGACCCTCCGTCTTAGTGGTTTAATTTTCATATTTTTGAATAAATTATTCACCGCGAAACCGATCTAACAAAAAAACATTGTAACGTTAAAAATATGGCGTTACAGTATGTATGTGTGTGTGTGTGTGTGTGTGTGTGTGTGTGTGTGTGTGTGTGTGTGTGTGTGTGTGTGTGACCAATTTTTCGTTCACATTTTCTCGTTAATTGATAATGCGATCGAGATGATCAATGTCGGAATCAAAGCATCTCGATATAGATTAGTGTTGAGTAGATTTTGGTTGAAATCGGTTCAGCGATTTCTTAGTATTTACGAGAACGTAATCAAATTTCTTTCACAATATCTTCGGTCCTATTAGTGATAGCGTAAAAATTCCACATGGAGGTAAAAGGTGGGATCATTCATCAGCGATCTATGTGGTCTCCAATGAAAAATGTCGATTATTGAAGTATTTATGGAACCTTCTGTAGGAATCCATTATTGCCCTACAACTATCTCAAGAATCGAAACTGAATGAATGAATGAATCAATAAATAACTGGCGAATGATCTCATCTTCCACCTCCATTCAGAATTTTTATACTACGACCAATAAAACTGAAGATATTTCGAAAAACTTCTTCTCAAATTCGTTGTTTGCATTCGTTTCTTCCATAATTATCGGGAAGTTCATCACAATATATTCTTACTAATTCCTTCTAATCAACAATAACGCACTCTTCCATTCGCGAGCGAACGAGCAACTACGCACCTCTAGTTAATTATATAATTGACCGCGAAATCAATCAAAAACGTGAATTTAGGGGGGAAAAGACGTGGAGGGAGGGGATGGAGGAGAATTTGAAAGAAATTTCAACTTTCTCCTAGCTTACAAAGTAGAAGAAACGGACATTTCAGCGGGTTTCACTGTGAAAACAAGTATCTTAATTTCATATATCGGTTGGAAAAAAATATCTTATGAGACAGGCTTTTTTATTTAACAGCTTTCATTAATATTTTGTCGACTAGTTTCACCCTTTAATCGACAAAAGCCTCTCAGCCGATGCGGCTTGGGTCAGAGCTGTCGGGACTCAAGAAACTTAACTTCAAATACTCTTCCAATTTAATTTTAATAATCGACAATATTCCATAATAATCTGGGTGCCAGTTGTTTTAAAGAGAAACAACAACGTATATTCTACCTCAGGGAGTGAGAAGCTGAAAGACTCAAAATGATAGAGAGAATGAAAAGGAAAATTACAAAAGATAGGGATACAATAATAGATTACTCATGTTTTCTAATAAATTCAATTTTATTCCCAATTCGAGCTTCTCGGGAATCGACTCTGGTAATTTGACGAAAGAATGATTCCAAAAACACAAAATCCAAATAAAATCAACACAAATACAAATTTCAGCAAAAGATACTCTCTACATGAGAGTTCGGCGCAGAGTCTCTTTGCCCCGCATCGGCAACGCGCGAGTGGGTCACTCGAGTCCAAATCGACAGCTATATCATTGGCCCTTATCTTTGCCCAACCGAAATCAGGGCGCACAATTTCGACTATTTAAATTATTTTGAGATTCCCGAGGAGCCTCGGGCTATTTACTCTGACGATAAGGTAAGCCTTTTGCTCAAATGACATCTCCTGTCACACTTAAAATAATAAAAAATATCCTAAGACTACCATTTACAAACAGCAGCGTCCCTAAAGTGTTTCAAAAGTGGCTACGAAAGTATCTCAAATTCAAACACTGGTTTTTACAGTGTTGTAGGTTCAAAGTCAGTTGAAATTATACGGTGGCTCTACGCCGTTCAACTTTCTTTGACTCTCATTTAATCCTAAATTTTTGTAGATTGAAACAGACGTTGAAACCACCTCCAAATTTTCACTCGAGTACAGGCGCAAGTATGTGAAACAAGACAAATCAAATCATCTTGTCAATCATTCTCAATGGAATATCTTGAAAATTCAGCGAAATACGCGCTCTTTATCCAGAGAAATTTTCGCAGGAAATTTCAGAAGCTCCAAAAAAGGATCATCGCAGAATCACGCTATGTCGCTTATTACTTGAGATATTCTTGAAGAATATTCGGGAGATGAATAACTTGAACTGTGTTATTTCTTCAATAATTAATTAAGTCGTGCATATCTCCGAAACGAGTGGACTCAGAGGAAATCGTCGAAAAACCATTTTTGTAGGAAATCCCATTTCCTCTGAAAAAAGTTTTACAATGAATTTCCGTGATCCCAATAGTCTCTGAAATATTGTCAAAATTCTTTCAAATTGATCTTTAAACTCGAAGCATTGGGATGGTTCCACTACTCACTCCTAGAAATCGATTGAAATTGATGAGGAAAGATAATTCAAAAAATATGCAAAATCCGTAGTGACGAGGTGAAATGGGCCGTTTTTTGTGATCATTATTAATAGAATATCTCGCAAACTAACCGAGATACGTCTTTCTTGACTACGATCCTTCCTTGTAGAAAATTTTCAGAGCTCTAAAACAGAATTGAAGCAGAATCACCCTATCTCATTTAGTTTTCAAAGGATTCTTGAAAAATGTCTGAGAAAAATGGAGCTCATCCTTTTCAGCTCTACACTATTGACTCATATCGAGAATATCTCCGAAACAAGTGGGTTTAGAGAAAATCGTCCGAAGATATTTTTTTTGTGGAAACTGGATTTTTGAAAAAATAGATATCATAATGATTTTTCGTGAATCTAATGGTTCCCGAGATAGCTCTGAAATATCCTCAATTGATCCTCAAACTCGACACATCGAGATAATTCCATTACTCACCCTTGAAAACCAATAAAAGTAATGAAAACTCTACAGTAAAAATAGTCATTGTTCCCCCAAAAATCGATTCCAATAAAATCGTAAATTCTTCTCACGATTTCAACTGAAATAATGCCATCGCGCAACTGACACCGCGATTTCAATTGTGACCTCGTAATTACACAATCAGCCATTGAATACCTCAAAGTCAATCAACTAATTAACTAATTCCCACTGAATGACAGTTGAATGAAAGTAAATTATTATTAACAATGAAAAAAAAGAGAACGATTTCTACTCAGCTAAGCCAATATCCATTAGTCAATAGCATTCAGCCGAGTGATCAGCATCTGTCTCAATCGTATCCTGGATGCATTAATGTATGGCAGTGTACTCTATGGGCATCAAATCACAATAAGCACCGGGCCACCAGTAACCTGAAATGACAAGGCATTTGGCGTCGGAGGTTGGAGCCGTATAGGCTTGGAGCGTGAGTGTGTGCTGATCCATATCGGATGCTACTACTGACGTCTGGTGCACATGGGCGTGTCCATTAGTCTGAGCAATCCCTCTCGTCTCAGTCACTCACTCAGATACCCCTATCCCTCTCTAACCGCAGAGTCCTGGAACTTCACGTAGTATAAGCTCTGGAATTTTCTTCGTAATCTTCTTCACTAGTTGTGAAAAACCTTGCGAAAAATTACGGATAGACTGAGGATATCAATCAATAAATGGTCATTTCAAATTGAATAATGATTTCAAGTATAATGAACGTAAAGATATATACTATAGTGTAATGAAATTGTTTCAACGAAATAATTCAGGATCAAGGGATGGGGAAGATACCTCATAGCACAATCTCTTCTGTTATCTAGTTTTTTAAGTCTAATTATAAAAATCTTAGATTGAGCACCTCAGAGCAGACAAAATCTTGAAATGGTTCCATGAAACCGTTCCATTTCAAAACGTACATAGAATGATAAAAAAAAACAATATATCAATAAGAAATCTAAAATTGAAAAAAACAGCGAAACAGTTTCAGCGAAGCATGTTGTTTGCCGACTTTTTTGGAATTTCCTAATCTCACAGCTCGCAACTCCACCACTTGTTTTTTGATGTGATCGTCCCCCATCGAAAAATATATATAATTTTATGTAGGTGATTATATATGGCAGGACACAAGACATATTTTTTATATTGAGATTATAATAACTATATAAAAATGTTATCTATAGCTGCTATATTCACAAATTTTATCAAACACTATACATAAAAGTTATAAAACTCATATAACAGTAATACATATAAGATATATGATCGAACTTCATAAATTCGAATATATTGTTAATTTGTAACAATATAAATGTTGCGAGCAAAAGGTGTAATCCAAATATCTTTATTTAAAACGACAATCAATGGAACTTCATTGATTGATCAACAAATTAAATTAAACCTTTTTGCTCGTTCTTAAAGGTTGTAACAAAAATAAAACTAGAGTGGTTGTTATCAGAGGCCGACAACTGCTCTCACTCTTTTATTTCGCGTACAAATTTGGGATCGCGCCGTTCGAGATTAAGCACTGAAGTGCAAGGAGATTACACGCAAAATAGGAATTTTTGAATCGGGAAAGATCAACGAATATCAGTTTGATTAATTAATTCACCAGAATTTTAATTCTGATAATAATAGATTATTTATTCACTGGTAAAAAGAGAGATGAAGACTCGCAGAGACACAATCGGGAGTGTGCAAATTAGGAAATTTGGTTAATTTGTATTAGTTAACCAATAAAACACCGTTAATTAATGATAAAATAAGAGAAAACTTACTTTGAGGTATCAGGTAAGTAGGAAAAAGGAAGAGCTTCTCCTTAGGGATAGGGCTCGGTCACTCAGTGCAAGCTGGCGGCGGGCTGGTAGCGCAGGTAGGCCGTGACGTCAGAGAATTCCCTCGATGAATGGAGATTGGTGGGCCGATTGTCTCCTGTAGTCGCTGCTGGTGTCCACCGACAGATCGTTGAGTACAGCCTCCAAACGATTCAGAACTTGCTACTGCGCGATTATCTTTCAACTCCGAAAATAAAAAGATCGCGGAATAAAACTTGACCATTTCCTTTGATGATTTGAGAAACTGTAAGAGTTTCTCCGCGGATTTAAACACTGACTTTGTCTAACTCAAAGTTATTTTCGCTTTGGAAATAATTAAAGTACGGCAGCTTCAATAGGTTCGCGAGACTGATGAGTAGAGTTTCGTTGTCGATTTCAGAATTCGGGATCGTTGACTGCCCCGAATTTTGGGTGGCCCTCCCTTTTATTGACTCTGGATTGAGTCTCTGGAAGGGATGATTTTTCCGTTGGACTTCTCGCGTCTTCTCACAGGTGTTGTTGTCCTATGTGGGCAATAACTCTCGCCTTTTTCCCGTGTTTAAGCCCTACCTGTCAATTTTATTTTCCTATAATTGTTTTCAGGGGGCCAGCTTTGTTCTCTAGTTTTTTGGTGGTGCACGTGGTATTATTTCACTCTTCCCATGCTTCTTCGTCGATTTTACGGCTTTTTGGCCAATCCTGCAGCTTCAAACACGTGGGTGACTCTCGGGCAACAGTCGCATAGGCAACAGTTGTCGCCAAGTTTTTCCTTCCTTCTCTGGTCCCTTTTTGTTTCCTATGGGTCAGCCCTTGTCTGGCCCACGTAGTCACTCTCAACGGCCGCGTCAGCTGTCGAGTGATCCCCTGCATAGTCGAGAGAGTCAGAGAGAGAGAAAAGAAGAGCCTGGCCCTCCACCGTCACTACTTCTCTCGCCTTTGGCCCTCTCTCTCTCCCATTGGGCCCAACCATCTTCTCTTCCTGTCCTCTGGCTGTGGGGACAACTCCTGCATTCCTGTCCAGTTGCAGTTATTACCTGCTTTCCTTTTTCCTAGGTTTTCTAGAAGAATACCATTTTAACGAAGTAAAATAATATTCTTCCAAAAGTAAGAATAAAACTTCTCGCGTACGCAACATAAATGTAATATAAAAGCAATATGTAATTTTCTTGTATGACTATCATCTATTCTACATCATATATTCATGGAATTAGGGGAGACTGGGGCAAAGTGGAGTACCTAAGGGAAGGGCTTTCAGGGCCCAAAATTTGATGTCATCTCCATCTTTACCTATCTTTTTGATTTTTCAATCAATGAAGTCACGTCGACCATGTTGAACCCATTGGGGCAAAGTGGGGTACCCAAAAGAAAAAAATTTATAAAAAGTTGAGATTTTTGTTTTTTTTTCAGTAATTGATCATTCTGTTGAGTATTTGAAGCATTTTTGGGGAGATGGTCTGTTTTTATCGCAGTTTGTGGCAAAGTGGGGTACCCGAAAAAAATTTAAATTTTATAAAAAGCTGAGATTTGATTTTTTCAGTAATTGATCATTCTGTTGAGTATGCGAAGCATTTTTGGGAGAGATGGCTTATTTTTATCGCAGTTCGGGCCAAAGGGGGGTACCCAAAAAAAATTGAAATTTTATTAAAAATTCAGATTTTTTTTTTCAGTAGTTGAAATCATTCTGCTAAGTACTTGGAGCATTTTTGCCTACATAGTTCGTTATTATCGCACTTTGGGTGAAGTGGGGTACATGAAAGAAAATTGAACTTTCATAAGAAGTTGAGATTTTCTTTTTTTTCAATAGTTGATTATTCTGTTCAAAAGAAAACAAGAAATGAAGTTTCGTTTTTTTTTATTGAGCTGAACTTTGCTAATTTTGCAAAAAGTGCAAATGTTTAACGTTTTTTCTCAGCTTCATGTGTACCTAAACACCCTGTAAATTTAGAAGCCGATCGGTTGGACCATTTCTGCTTCCGAATGGAAGCTTTGTAATCGTAATTTTTCTCGAGTTTGAGATTTCATCATAATATGACTGCAAATGACCCAAAACATCAAGATCCGCCGTTTTTAAAAAATGTCTGTGTGTTTGTATGTGATGACGCATTTTCCACTTTACTCTGAAATGGGGCTAACTAGCGATCTGCAAATTTTACCATGAGTTTGCCATGCGTACCCGGAGCTCTCACAAAAATTTCAGCTAAATCGGCCGGAGAGTTTTTGAGAAAAATGAAAATGTCGAAATATCGTTTTTTCGACTGTTCTCGATGAAAAATGGAATCACAGTGTCCACTCTCTGCGAGGAGATGCACGTCCAAGAGCTGCATCTTTGACCTCGGGGGTGGTGGGAGCTCAGATTTTTTATTTGTCCAGTATAAAACTTTTGAGAAATTTTTCGTAAAAATCTTGATTCCACGATAACTTAAAAAATAATTGAGCTATAGACCTCAAATTTCGTAAGGTTATACATCTGATGAGCGCAAAGGTTGGTATTGAAACTGAGCGGAATCGGTCCAGTAGTTTCTTAGATATTAGCATAGAAACATCACAAAAAGCAAGCTATATCTTCAAAACTATTGAATTGATTATATTTGGGGCGAACTTAGACCTCTGGGGCCTATTTTAAGTTTCGCACTCCATGCACAGATCAGTGATGATAGATTTAGAATTGAAAAATGCATTCGGGAGCTTCCTGCCAATTGCATTGGCAGAATATTAAATTTACGATGTTCAAATTACCCACAAGTAGTGGGGCTCCTGCTTGTTTCTCGAAAGATCGAACTTTTAGCAAAAATCAAAGGAACGGTCCTTAGCTCCATAAACATCAATTGATGATGACAAAAACCAGAGATGTTTTTTTCCGTTATTTTTCCGTGATTCTCTATGTGTGGATAGGGTGAGTGGATGAGCAAGAGAGAGGGAGGGAGCATGTGAGATCCCACGGACGTTTCATGAGTAATCACGAAAGGAGAAAATCTCCGTTCTTAATCATCATTAATTGATGTTTAAGGAACAAAGAAGCGTTCCTTTCATTTTCCTTACAACTTTGACCATTCGGGAAAATAAACTATCCAACCAATTGGCTTCAAAATTTACAGGGCGTTTAGGTACATATTGAGCTAGGAAAAATGCTAAAACCTCGATACTTTTTGAGACCAATTTTGAGAATGAAAAAAAAAAATTTTCGTCGAAACAGCACAAGACACTTACAGAGCACCGATTCAAGTTTATGAAATCCACTATCCGTTCGCCGTAACCGATATCTCGATAACAAATGTTCGTAGAGAGACGAAAATCAATGAAATCGAAGTTAAAAGATTAGGCAAAACGACCTTGACACGGGTTAGGTCGAAAAAAAATTTTGAAGGCCGTGCATCATTTTCAAAAATGTAATTTTTCTTGCTTTCTTTTCTTCACTTCCATTCCTTTTTTGCGCTGTGACTAATGCCCAAAACGTCATGAAAATGAACACTGGAGCATACGTTGATTGCTTAAAAAAAAAAAATTGCCTTGAAAAGTTGGTACCCCACTTTGCCCCGGACTCCCCTATTTGTTGATTTATCTCGTGTTGAGACGAGAAATAATTTTGTATAATGAAAACTACAGAGGTAAACAGCCGTTGTTGAATGAAACCAATTATTGTCTATATTGACGAATTTTGGCTACAAAATTTCAACTTAAAAAATACTGCACTTCCCCCCATTTCCCTCATGCAATAACGCATGAGCACTCCAGCAACCATTTTTGATGAAAAAAAAAACTTAAAAAAAGTGCTCCAAAAAAGTAGGTACCCCACTTCGCCCCGGTCTCCCCTACTATGCATTCTTGTATATGAGGTATTCCACGTGAAAACGGCGGACTTCTTCCCTGACCCTTGCCAATTTTGTTCAGTTTTTTTTGTATGATTATATCAAGTTCAAGAGACACCCCGAAATTTTTTCAGATTTTTCTACATAACCCTTGTAGAGAAAAAAAAAAAATTTCCTAAAAAAAACGCCCAAATTTAAGAATCTGAAAAAATTCCCAAAAATACGCAATTATATGTAGAAATTTTCAAGCCATCGTCTAAAGTGGTAGCACGATTCTTTCTGTGTTCTACGAGCCATTAATGTTGAAATAATTTGGCAAAATTCGAGAAAAATTCACTTTGGGCAGATATTTCGATATTTTGGTACCAAAAACGAATTTCCTTGCTATTTTCTGAATAATCAAACTACAAATATGAACTTTGATCAGCTAGCAGCTGGAAAGACCTGCTATTAATTTGAATTCAAAAGATCTTATCTTACTAACTCGATGGCATTCGACTTTGACCCTCTACGATTCGTTGAATTATTTTTCAAAATATTCAATCTGCAGAAAAACCTACTCTCATTTTGTTCCGCTCTTTGCAAACCAGCCAGCCTCTCGAAGAAAATTCATGGTCACGTTTTTAGAAAATAAACGCTCGTACTTAAGGAAAACAATTTATTTCCCCGGAATTCACGGAATGTCAGGATCACAGAACAACGATTCTGAGTTATAATACATAGTAGGAGTATTTATTCATTTGTTTTGTTTGATATTAGAAAACAGCAATTCAATGTCATTTTTGTTCATAAAAAAAAAGTTAATTGTCTTTCAAAATCTTATGAGATCTGTGGTTTCCACAAGCGGAAAATGGCTTCACAAAAATAATTCCATCCGCTTGAGGAAGTACACAGTGGATCTTCTGAGTTCCCGGTATTGGTCTGCCGATTTTGTACCGATTCTCGAGCATGTCTTTCGCTACATCATAATCTCCTTTTGGAGAAAATCTGACTATGATATTCGGCAAATTGGCTGGTTAAGAGGCCCAGTTGAATAATTCTTGTGGAGTCGTGATTTGACGATCAGGTGGTAGTTGTAAGCTCACATGAGCAGTCATCCTCTCGACAGTACCACCAACGCCATCACAGCCTCTTTTGCCATGCGCAGTGGGGAAATAATGCCACTCTGCGTAGATGCCGAAATCAGACTCATGATAATACACGATGAGATTGTTTTTATAATTCTTAAACTGCTGTGGTGCACCATCGGAGCAGTAATAGATTTTGGAAACATTCGCATCAATCGATTTTATGAAGTCAGTTATAATTTTGGAAAATACGTGAACGGCGATTGAGTCGTGATTCAAGCGATCGGATATAATGACCAAACTTCTGTGATCAACAACATCTTTGCTTTTGAAGTAGACGACAACTGGATATATTGTGGCCTGGTTTTTGTTCCAATGGAACCCTGGAGCTGCTTCTTGCACAACAAACGCGTAGTTTTCGGCAATGTCACACTGAACCAGAAATTCATTATCTTTGAGAGATTCTCTCACCGATTCCACGAAAGTTGATTGTGCTTTCGCGATGAAAGAATGTGGCAAAAGAGTTTTGACTTTCTCACAAAAATCCACAACGAAATCAGATGTTCCTTTAACTGCCGTTTCGAGACTTGTACGAGACGTTGAAATCCAATGTTTGTACGTGATACTGTCAATTTCATTTTCGTATAGTATTCCATCAAGATTTTCCATTCAAATTGACACGGGACTTTGAATAAATTTTTATTACTCTTTTTCTCGCAACCGGGCTATTTATGACACGCTTTTCCGGGATTCTATACACTTCATGACTACAATAATTATTTGGGAACGGATATTGACTTCCGGTGCCTCCCTAAATTTAATCGGGACCTAATTCTCCAAATTTATACTATCACTTAAGGGGTTAGACCACTGTAGAATTTTCAAAAAATCGGAATTTTTTTTTTTGGCTCTAAAAATAGTTCGAACCCTTAAGAATGTGTAAAAAAAAACTCAATGCGGAAAGGCGCTTATTTTTATCTGAAATTTGAATTTAATTCCGAACTAGGGTTTCTCGATCTAGGGGTAAAGAATCGATTCCATGGATCGAATCGAATCGATATTTGAAAAATCGATTCAGAATCAGATCGAACGCGAAAAGATCGATTTCTGAAGAATCGAATCGTTATTCTTCATTTGAAAAACTAAAGTTGAAGAAAAAGTACAAAAAAAAGTGGCATTAAATTAATGAGGAAAAAAATGTGAAAAAGACCCAGAATTACACCACTGTCCCCTATACTTATTGTGCGAACGGAAAAAATCGGCAATAGTTGCGAGAAACAAAGAGTTATATATAATAAAAGAGTTTTTATTCACTCATGAACTTCTATTATGAACTTTCAAATAAGATAAAACATCTTACATACAAAGTAATTTTGTTTTCATATAAAAAAGCGGAATTTTCTCCATAGTTTCATTATTTTTTCTCTACCAACCATTTGAGTATCATTCAAGTGTCACCATGGAAATTTGAGTTACTTCAAGAGTATCAGCATGGAGATGTGTTCAGCACTCAATACGCTCCTTGCGTTAACTATAGAGGGCAGGCCAAATACGATTGAGTGGCCATCTGGCGAACGCTAAAGAATAAACGGAGAGGAATTTTATAAAGAGAGCTTATGGAAGTAATGTTTAAATGAATAAATAAAAATGGGTACATTGATTAAATTAGAATTTGTGAAAGACCTAAGAATTCTGTAAACCACGTTTTTTATGAAAAAAATGAAATTTGTTGTTGATAGACATTGGAAAAGAAAGAATTTATTTTTATCGACCGTTCAAATATTAAGATTTTTGAATTACGTGGCTTTGCGGTCATAGAGAGGGCGCGTTTTTCCTCCATCGGAACAGATGATTTTCGTCAACAAACGCGCCCTCTCTATGACCGCAAAGCCACGTAATTCAAAAATCTTAATATTTGAACGGTCGATAAAAAAAAATTCTATCTATATCATTCGGCTATAAACACGATGTGCACAAGTTTCTGAAAATTTGAGGAGTGAGGGGTCTCGGTAGCTTAATGGTTTAAAGCATCCGCCCGGAAAGTGGAAAGATGTGATTTCGATACTCACTCGAGATCGAATACTGAAATTATGAAATCCTCAATTTTTTTTTTTTTTTTTTTTTTTTTTTCAGAAACTTGTGCATAAATTTTAAAATTGATTTAATTCTTAAAATTAAATCAATTAATTTAATTATTCCATCTTTGTCACGCGATAATTCGAGTCTCGTCACTTAACTGAAGGGGTGGGAGGAAAATTCTACAAAGTATATTTGGGACCTCTCCCTCCATCGGAACAGATGATTTTCGTCAACAAACGCGCCCTCTCTATGACCGCAAAGCCACGTAATTCAAAAATATTGAAAAATAAATTCGTATGGAAATTATATCACATAGCTCTTCTGATAAAAGTTTTGCATATTCAAATTACAATTATTCATAATACTATTTTAAATATCGTTCTAATGAGGCGATTCTTTCCTCCGTTTCAACTCATTCATGTGGAAAACCTTGTCAGCGAGCACAAAATCGTTCGGTTTAAGTAAATTGGGAGAATCGCTGTCCCCTACAATGAAGCAATCACTTGTTCGACCTCCATAGCATTTTCATTCAAACAATATGAGCCCATTTGGCGTGCAGTCTATTAATATCATATACGTGTGACCATGCTTATACTCATATCAACTGAATAATCTGCCTGGAACTGTTGATAGTTTTTCTATTTTTAACTCGCTGCAGTCAATGATTACTCGGTAGTTTTCACAATTTTCCTTAAAGGCTTCTGGTGTTAATGAAGTTGTACTGTTGCTTCGGAAGGACAAAACATACATTTGGAGAATGATACCGCTAAGTACTGCACGTACAATTGTTCTGAATGTACGTGAAACTGATGTAGAATGTGCTCCAAAAAAGTACCTAAGAGTATAGCAAGAGCGATAAATGGTAAGCCTAGGCGTAAGTTCATCAGCAATATCACAAGTTTGTTCTGCATACTCAGTTTTTTGCCTTTGATATCAGACACCAAGCTAAACAATAAATTGAAAATTCCTAAGCCGATAGCGCATGAGGCATGGACTTCTTCTTTTGTTGCATCCGCCTTATAAACGTGAAAATCTCTTATATTTCGATTTTTTTTTGGTATCTTCAGGAACACGATTTTGATTCTGGATGATTGAAGATTTATTTGCATCCTTAGAGTATTATAACCATTATCTGCATGCATAGAGCGAAAGGAGTAGCTGATTTCAATTGTATAACTGGTATCCAAGATATCTCTTTGACATTCAACACTACATGTTTTCTTGGAACTGATGATGTTGATACTTTGTTCATCACGTCCATCCCTTGATGAAGCTCGTTCAATGACGATATTGTCGAATCCATCTCGTCTCCGTTCTTTGCATTGAATGTTTCAGCTTGGTTCTCCATGATGTTGGGCTTTATTGGAGGTAGGTGATGAATTTCTTCCGCTGTCCGACGAAAATGACGCTTCGAATCGGGCTATTAATTGAATTTTGCCACTCTTCTTTTCAGGAAAAATCGTCGGTACATAATTAAGATGAACAAGATCCTCGTTTTTCATACCGTTAATGGAAAGTGCGGTGCAGATGAGCACTTCCATCGGGACTCCACTCACTCCGTTTCTTATCGCGATTCATTTTTCTATAATAAAAGAATTGAATGTTTCGTTATCATTAATAGAAGAATTCAATATAATTGTCATTATCTGCACTGTTTGATATTTAGTCTTTTTCGAACATGCCCGATCTAATATTTTATTTCTCGTAAACAGCACTTACATGTGTCCTCGTACACCTTGGAGCCAGACGTTAGGTTTTTGGTTTCTCAATGAAGTATATGCACTTTTTTTGAGAAACTTAAGATATGTAATTTGCAGCACAATTTTCTAGTACTGCCACAGTTTCTTATATAGAACACAACATTACAATTGGTAATTTTTGTATTAAAAAAATTATTCTTTTTGCTATTTTCGCCTTTGCGTATATAGGAAATCTCCTTTCGATTGTGCGCTCAACAGACGATAGGCGGCACGGCGTACTTAACACAAGGAGCGTATTAACTACGGTTCTCCATCACAATGTTGGAAACCTGCGAAAAAAGTCTCTCACATGGCACTGAGCTGCCAATTGTTGATAAATATTTCAAAGCAATATTTGCTAACGTAGGAGAGACACCATAATCACGTTGACGTATCCAATACGCAATTGGATCAACCTTTAGTTCACTTTTTTCCTCAAAATATGGCATCAGATCCTTATGAATTAAATGGATAATTATTAACTCATTAATCCCAAATAAGTATTGAGATTCAATTTATCAACTTCAAAAGGATCCCGTCAATTTATCTGTATATAAATGGAGAACAATCTCCTCGAACCTTGTGCATGTTCCGAAATGAATTTAGAAAAATTAGAAAATATCCATTAATTCAGAAATTACCACAGCGTAATTTTAATTAGTTGGGTACATACTTGTTTACGATAGAATTTTCAACAATATTCTTCATGGTAGTTCGATGTTATTACGAAAAAAATATGGAACCACGTGAACCAAGGAAGTGTTGAATGAATCGATTCTGTTGGAAAAGAATCGATTCACTCGATTAATCGAACCCACAAAAATCGATCTAAAGAATCGAGAATCGACGACTAAAAGATCGATCTTGATAAAGATCGATCTGAATCGAGAAACCCTATTCCGAACGCGTCAAACTGTCTGGAAACGACTATTTCTGACCTCTACCGGGAAAATTAGTTCAGGTGTTATGTTTGGAGTTTTAACTGTTCTGATACATTCCTAGGTGTCACTGGGGTATCAGAGAAGTGTTTACAGTCAGTTTGGAGCATGCCACAAATAAAAATAGGTTAATATAGTATCAGTGCTCAGAATACATCTCAAAACTTTAAACGCGTTTATCTCAAATCACGTTTTTTCAAAACTGCAAGCAGCATAACTCAAACAATTTTAATTTTTTTGAGTTGAATTTTTGACAGTATCTTCGAAATGACATTTCAAAGCGAAGTATGTGGGATTTTTTCAAAATTTTGATTTGCCCTTTTTTTATCAAGAAAAAAATGACGTTTTTTTTAATCAAAAATTGAACGTTTTCATTCAAATGCCCGTCAATTACTGAAAAATCAAGATTTTCAAAATCGGCAACGTACTTCGCTAGATATAAGCATGCAGATTGAGCCAAATTTTTTTTTTTTTAAGGCGACATTTACACCTGCTATACTGCTTGCAGTGGAGCTCCAAAAATTTTACGAGCTTCAGGAGAATGGCTGTCATGTCGCCATTTCTTGGAATTTCGCCATGAAATTTTGGATTTGTAAAGTCAAATATATGCCCAATAAGTCTGCGAAATGTTATCCCTTTGCTGCTTTTCTTTCCCCCTCAAAAAAAATCTTGAAAAAACCCTGTTTTTCACGAGTCTACAGTGGTCTAACCCCTTAACAATAAAATTTAGCAAACTTAATCATTAAGGCACGGATCTGGTCCGCTGATGCTTCCTGATATATATCCGGGCCCTTTGTTCCCCAAAAAATCTATCAGTGAGTCAAAGGATTCAATTATTTACCCAAAGTGAATTTTTCTCGAATTTTGCAAAATTATATGAACATTAATGGCTCGTTAAACACAGAAAGAATCGTACTACCACTCTGAACGATGGCTTGAAAATTTCTACATATAATTACGTATTTTTGGGAATTTTTTCAGATTTTCAAATTTGGGCGTTTTTTTTCTAGGTAAAATTTTTTTTTCTCAACAAGGGTTATGTAGAAAAATCTGAAAAAATTCGGGGTGTCTCTTGAACTTGATATAATCATACAAAAAAAAACTGAACCAAATTGGCAGGGGTCAGGGAAAAAGTCCGCCGTCTCACGTGGAATACCTCATATATATTCTGAAATATATTTCAAATATATTTCACGTATATTTCAACTATATGAAATATATGCGAGAATCAGTGAAAAGTTGTACATTATCAATATATTTTTCATATATGTTTGATATATATATTTTCTATATCCCAGTGTATATTTTATTTATGTTCCATTTCCCAGGGGGGGGGGGGGGGGGTTGAATCACGTGATTATCATGTATGCTTATATTTATGATTCCACGAATATCAGGTATATTTGAAAATGGCATGAGATGAATTAGTTTTATATGTGCAATCATAGTTTTTGCCTCACGCTGTATATATTATTGAGTATATGAAGACTATATAACACTCAAATCCAATCGTTTAGTATATTCACTTCTCTTGATTTCGCCTATGACAAACTCCATGCGAGAATTTTCAAAAACAGTTATGAGTATATAATCCCAAGCCGAGTGCTTTTCAGAGATTGAAATTATAATATACATCTCATTATCTAAAAGGCGTGCATAAGTCCGTGGGACAACGCGTAGGTTTAGCAATCGTTAGGTTGAGCGTTCGAATCCCCAGTAGACCCACAAAATTCAGAGCACAGAGCGATAGGAGAGCGTTTAAGGATAGGGTGAGGGTTCGAAGCAAGCGTGATAATTTGAAAATTCACATTATTTTGGAAGAAAATCACATTTTTGTAGTGGTAACTGAAAATATATTGAATGTATATTTATCCTCTATTATACCTGTATGATGAGATATACATTTGATATATGAATTATAGATAAAGTATATATATCCCGATATTAGTATTATATCAAGGATATACTAAGTGGGAATATTTAGTATATGTTTTATATATAATATATTATACAATAAAATATCTCCAAATTATATTTTACATATATCTGTGCATCTATTTTGTGATATATATTTTTCGATGAGGGGTAGTTTCTCTCAATCGTACTCCAGCTTATTAAAAAATCCGATATAAAAGGGCCGATTCTTTGTTTGAATGCAAAACGTCTTGAGACATTTTCAAAAACTACGAAAAAGGATAATGGCGAAATTTCTCTATCTCACTTAGATTACGAGGTATTCACAAAAAATAATTGGCAAAATGATTTTCGCCTCTTCGTGATTGAATGGATTTTCAATATACTCACGGCAAACTATCCAATATTTCAGTCTATTGGAATATTTTTATATCACAACTTATGTTCAGAAAAATTATAAAGAAAAAATTATTTTTTTCTTTTCTGATTATTTTCACATTCTCAAAAATTTCGAAAAATGGAAAATTATTTTTCAACAATGAATCATTGAGAAATTGAACAATTATCAATTGCAAAATTACGGCTACGATCTAAACCTTTCAATTCTCTTCCAATTCCCTTGGAAATTTTCAAGTTTTACCAAACAATTTAAAGAAAAGGGTTGATACTGTAATATATATTTGGAGGTGTGGACCATGCCGAGCACTGAGCTTCATAGCCGTTGTTTCGAGGCTTTCAGGGCTTTCATATTGTGGGGGAACAGGGCAGCTCCGACACTCACCTCCCTTCTGTTAATCAGACTCGCTCTTCATTTTGAAGCAGATCTTCTCAGCTATTTAGCCATTGCTGCCCACTTGGAATTACTACACTTATGTTATTCTGCATGTTCATCAAGCTTGGTCACTAGTCCACACCTGACTCTACGAGCTCTCGTCGGGGCTCGTCCAGTTCAAGCGTAGAGCCACGCCTGGTACTCGTGCTCCCCCAGTATCCACTGCTCTGCATCCTCAAAGCTGCTTTTTCTTGCACCCATCTTCACCATAATATAAGTTGGTAGTGAGTATAGCAGCACTTTCAGAGCTCTGGTAGTTTTCATAGCGATGCTCAGTCGTGTAAGCTCATAGGCTTCGTCGCCTAAAATATAGCAGTCGAAAATCTGACATTCAAATATCAGAGTTTTTTTTTCATTGATGAAATTATTTCTGACTATGAAATAACTTCTGACAAATCTAATTGCATTTCATTTCCTTAAGGAAGGTAGGCGGCAATGAGAATATCAGGATCAAAATTAATGTTATAGATATGAAAACGTCCGATAGCACAGGTGGTCCATAATAGACTAGTAATGTGAAGATCCCGGGTTCCATCCCACCCAGTTGTTTTTTTTTCTTCAACTCACTTCCGTCAATTCTTATATATGTCAGGAGATGCATATGTTGCTAATTAATAGATCCGACAACCAATTATTTCTGACTGTTTTTTCCCGGATTATACAGCTTAATCCGTCGGTTGATTTCGACCGCAGACTACCATCTAATAACTCGATATTGACTCTCTTTCTACAGTATCACAATAAAACAAGCGCACTAGTTATAGACCGTCGAAACACCACGGTAAGACCTAATTTTGACCGTCGATTTCACGCAGAATCACCGCATTTCGACCCCATTTCGACCGCGACCACTAAACCGTTAGGGACCTGATAGAATTGATGGATTGTTAGTAAAGAAAATGAACCTGTATTGAATTCCGAAAATTTCAGCCAGCTTTGCTGTTAGATGTGTTTTGCATATGGATGGGCTGTTCAGTGAAAATCAATCCAGAATTCATCTCCAAAAAAAATCGTATAGATGATATTGGATCTGTGTAATTATATTGGACTACTCCATTAGATCGAAACAGGCTCGCGAAAGCAATTCTGAATCAAACAGCCCCTTTAATAAAGATAATTTCTTTTAATATTCTTTAGTCAAAATAGTTCCAATCTATGCCCTGAGAAAATCCACAATGGGCTATCAAATTGCTCAAAACTATGAGAATCAGTGATTTTCCGGCTCTCGTCTTCGAGGATTTATCATCAGGTACATTCATAAAAGTCAATGTATGATGCCCTGTCATCGTAAAAAGGGAAGAAACTTCTGAATTGAATTCGATTTCGATGCTTTTGGAAGCAGGAGGAACTGATCGTTCACCTTCATAACCAGACAATTTGAGTGACAATTCACGTAAATTGAATAAACGTCATTTACAGCAGAATAAATCGACTTTCCTTGTCATTCTAAGCGAGTTGACTCATTCCTTGCATGGACTGTTTTGCCGCTCATGAGATTTCTCTACCCTTTACCAAGAGCCAAAGAAGTGGAGAAATCACTCCTCTCTGGGGACAAGCCTTTCCGACCGCGCGTCCGAAGAAGGCTTCACCGAAGCTGGATGTGATAGATTTCAATCAGAGCATTGCGTGGATCCAATCAATTATCCATTAATTTGATGAGGCTTCATGAATTCCCGACCATCCCGCACTTTGCGTATTCTGTCGAAGGTGCTGTGATTAAAAGCTTCCAGAGTGGGAGCTGGTTAGGGTTACACAGATTCAATATCAGCTTAGGATCAGGAACGATGAGGCTAACCATTTCAGGTAACACTCAGTAAAACCTCATCAGTTTCTTATCAGGGTTCCCACAATACAGTCGAGCTGATCGAACACGGATCCTGTTGGAATCAACGGAGATCGTCGTCGTATCTGATACCTTCATACACACATAATATACACGAACACATATACTGACACTCACACAGATACCATTGATGCTAACTTCACTTTAATACACATGACTGTATTCTTTCTGGAGGAATAAACTCAAAGAGCAGACGTGATGATTTACGTTCATCAAAGCTGCTATCATGGACATTGCATCCTGTTACTATCACTCATAATCCTGGCGATTTTAAATAGATCCTACCCTTACCCGAAAAAATTCATATGATGATGCTGATCAAAGCGACAAAATTCAAGTCTGATCAGTTTATCCTGATCCGGAGATGGTCAGGACAGTATCAGGTACCCCGACCTCTGTTGAGAACCCCGGGTTTGTCGAGGCCAGGTATTCCAGCAACAGCATTCCTTTGGTATTCTTTTCAGAGCTTCCCCACGCAAAGTGATGTGAATTTGCATCCCACCTTATCAGCAGGTTCAGCTGGTCATTTCTGTGATGTCCACCAATATCTGGAGCTCCTTACAGTATCACAAGTGTACCGACCTTACCTCTAGTTCGGTACCTTCGAGCTAAAAAATTAGTATCACTTGAATAATTTACGACTATTGACTGATTTGGATGAGTCGTTCCAGGGGAATAAATTCGGGGAAAGACCAATTTAAATGCGAATATAACCGTATATCTCAACAAAGCGAGACGTTTAATTCAAGAGAAATTGAACTAACGGTATTCTTACTGTTAGCGGATCGAGAAGTGACTACATTTTGTGAATATATATGGGAAAAGTTGATGGTACTGCCGAGGTTTTAATTTGATGAAGTGAGATTTCTGTGATTGGTTAGAAATAGTTAGGGAGGGTGAAACCTTTTCGAATTGGTGGAAGTTGGGTTTTCCCATAGGTAATGGTGGGAATGTTTGGGTCCGTCTGAGGAGGGAGTTAAATGAGACTGGTTGCAGGGAATTAGTGAGGGGAGGTCAACTAATTTAGAGGGATCACGAACAATAATCATAAAAATAGCGGGACTGCTATAGTTCTTGAAGTAATAAACTGCTTCAAGGTACGAGTACCTATTAAGAGGCCAAAGGAAGGAAATGTTCAAAACTGTATATCTCAACTACTCTATTAGAGATGAATATGGGATTTTTCGAAACACCAGGCGTATCTTGTAGAATCAAACAAATTTGAGTTCTTGATTGGTCATTTTGCTTCTGATGTGCAGAGAATGCCAAAGCGGGATCCGTGAAAGAAAGTTTCCCCACGGCGGACAGTTAATCTGAAGATTGAGGGGTATGAAAAGAGTTTAGGAAAAAGTGCATTGAAAAGGAAGGTTTTTTACGCAGAAATTTACCCCATTTTTGCAAACAAGTATAAAAATGAAACAAGTGGGAACTTGCTATCATTATGGTTATCATTATAGTTTTATCTGCTAATTCATTAGCAAGCTGCTTCCAAATGGTGTGCCTTTCTATGAGTGAACATTTTATTTTGAATATTCCCTTAATAATAATACCCAGATTTTCGTTTTATTGAAAAAACTATAAAATTTCTTTTGATAAGAAACGATTCCACCTCTTATACCTATTCAATTTCATATTGTTATTATATTCTCATGGTTCTATTTATTCATTCACTCATTTATTTGAGTATCCTTGGTTACTAGAGGTTAGTATTCAGTATTTACCGAGAACCAACGTCAACCAGCCTCAGACTTTTAAGACAATTCATAGACAATCCAAAGAAATTCTTCATGAAAAATTTAAGTTTCCCACAATTTTTTTGGAAAATTTCAAATTCTGTCAATTCAATTAAGTGATATCAACATTATTTTTCTTTTCCATCGGAGAACGTTCCACTATATCGAGGTGAAGTCAACAATAATGGGAAAATATTAATCAAAAAGTTTGGATATGGCAAAATCTACAATTTTATAAAGATGAAGAACATAACTAAAGTCTATAATTAGTTACTATTTTTTCCAATTTTTACGTCTGTGTTTTTGGAAAGAATATGGGTTAAGAACCTCAGATAATCAAGATGAATATTCATTTCCGTAGAATATTAATACATATCTTTATTGCTCTTAACAGTTACATCAACTATACTGATTCATAACCACTTTGCATAATACACAATATATCCGATCGAGACCAAAATATGAGTGAAATTCGAAGCTCATATCTTCACTACTTCGGTGTTTATAGGGTTTTTTTTTATCGAACAAACAACATTCTTCATGCAATATTAGTGAAATCGAAATAACTCGAAAACTAATGACGAGAAAAATCGGGAAAAATTCACACAGTTAGATAATATAGTGTCTAATATTAATCCTCAATCTGGATGTAATCATTTGTGAACTTTTTCTAAGTTTGAGAAAAAATGAAAAAATTGAAATTTTGAAAAATCACTCCTATTTAAAAAGGTATTTCTCCAATGCTGTCCAGTAACAATCCCCAGCTGCAGGTTCAGAAGACCGATATGTGAGCCAAATTTGAAATTTCTATCTTAATTTTTCCGGTTGTTATCGAAGCAACAACATTTTGCATGCAAAATTATAGAAATCGACATAACTCAAAAACCAAGCATTAGAAGAATCTGTAAAAATTCACGCAATGACAGAATATGATTAGAGATGTAAAATGACGGTCAATTTTGAAATTGGTCAGGTCAGTCGTCAATTGACCATTTCGTGACAATTCCTGACTTGACCGCAATTTTCGTTGAAAATTGACCGTCAAAAATTGAAATGGTCAGTCAGGAGAAATAAATGTCAAAATCCATCTATATAGATGAAAATTGACCGTCAATTTTATTTTTGGTCATTTTTTATGTCATTTTTATGATTTTTTTCAAATTCAATGGAAATACTCAAAGAAATCATCCATTTCCAGAAGTGCAGTATTCCTCATTTTTGGTAAAATATCGGCGATTGAAAAACCCAATTGAAGAATGAAGAAGCAGAATCTGTAATGGAATCCAGCCATTTAGATGGAAAATGACCGTCAATTTGTTCTTCGGTCATTTTTTTTGTCACTTTTAGTAGAATGATATTTTTGAAGATGAAAAGGCTTATTAAATTTAAATACAATAATATTACAGGAATATTCTTTTATTTTCTCAACAAATCGTGAACTCTGCATAAATTCTGCTCTGATAATAAATAAAATTTATTTACGGGAATATTCATGAGATCCACAAAAAAAATCATCAGCTCTATTTAGATGGAATTTGACCGTCAAAACAATTTTTGGTCAATTTTCTGACTCACGATTTGGTCATTATTTTTTGACCAAAATGGTCAGTCATTGCCAATTGGTCAAATGACGGTCAAATGACCGTCACTTTTTTGTGTTCCATCACTGAATATGATGTCAAATATTATGCATTAATCTGGATGAGATCGGTTGAAAACTTTTTGAAAAATCAATTTTTTTGAAAAAATCGAAAAATGGCCATATCTTAAAAAATGTTGAATGAATTCCAAGTAACGAGGTCTCAAAAGAAAACATTCATCACGACCAATATACAACAAAAATATGAGATTTTTCGGTTGAAGTTTTACCGTTTTTGCTTCCGAATGGAAGCATTGTAAACGCGATTTTTTTCGATCTCGATATTTCATCGGAATATGACTCAGAATGTTCCAAAACGTCGAGAAATGACATTTTTAAAAAATGTCTGTATGTATGTGTGTGTGTGTGTGTGTGTGTGTGTGTTTGTGTGACAGATATCAGCTCATTGCTCCGGAACGATAATACTTGGTGACCTGAAAATTTAACAGTACTTTCTCTCCCCATGCAAATTGCTCTCCGTGAAATTTGAGCGAAATCGGTTGAGTACTTTTCGAGAAAAATCAAATTTTCGTAAAATCGTTTTTTCGATTTTTCTCCGCGAAAAATTGATTCACAGCCCCCACTCTCAGCGATGAAATTCATCCCATTTGAACACACAATTTTCACTCGGGGTAAATTTTGCTGCGATTTTTCGTTTGCGGATAATTTCAATTACAGTGTTTTTTATCCTGAATTTTGTATACACGATAGCTCAAAAACTATTTGAGTTAGAGACTCGAAATTTCGTGGGTTTGTGCATCCAATGAACGAAAAGTTTGGTATTGAAATTGGGCGAAATCGGTCCAGTAGTTTCTGAGATATTGCACAAAAACCATTTTATGAAAAGAGGTTATATCTCAAAAACTACTGGAGCGATTTCGCCCAAGTTCAGCTTAAAAGATTCATCTCAATGAGCCCCACAAATGGTGAGAATTTCAGATTCTTCAGAGGCAGTCTCTTGTAAGAGTTTTCGATAACTTAGTTTTTTCAAAAATCACGGTTTTTCTTAGCTTCCTCCCTGAAACACTACTATTTTTTATTTCACCATTCGAAAGTAGACAATTGTTTCTACAAAATGATGACAATCGGAAAGAATAGAAATCCTATTTGGAACCTGAACTTCAATTTTTCAGATTTGTCGTACGATCATCCATTTATGATTGAAAAATTGATGGTTTTTTTTGTGGAAACAATGAATAAATAAAGTTCACCAAAGATCAAACCATAATTGAATTTGTCCCCATAAGTACATATTTGTTGAGAAGATCATATTTTGTTACGGCATTTGGAATAATGAGAGATATAAATAGTAATTTCATGAATACCGTATTAAATTTCATTCGGAAGCATTTTGCCAATTGAATTGGCAAAATATTAAATGTCGCATAAGGAGTGGGGTTTGTAAATAACGCACAGGATATAACGCCTCTGCTTGTTGAGTAAAAAAAATAAATCCACACAGACACTCATACATACTGTGACGTAATTCCTGAGCCTAACGGTAAGCTCAGCAATTAAGCACGCTTGAAAAGTACCCAATAGCCAAAAACAAAATTTCAAAATAAAACCAAAATCCAAATGGGTGCCAGGATGTATCTTAACATCCGATCAATCTTATATTGATCTTAATACAACAAAACAAAATCAGAATCAAAATATTTAAACCACAAACTCAAATACTCCCTTATTCAGCACGAACTAGATCAGTCTCCTCTCAAGGTCGCTGTTGTGGGTTTGAATAAGGAGTGTTAAATAAACTTCAAACAAATGATTTAGGGGAAAAAATAAAAATTTATATAAAAAAAATAATTATTCGAGTTACAAATTATTTAACCCCTGCGTTAGTCGACAAGTGCGCAGCACGATAATATAGAATATTATTTTCAATTTTTCATAACATAAAATATAACTTCCGACAACTCATAATAAATAAACAAATAATTACAAACAAATTCTTTAAAACTAAATTTTAAAAAAATAATAATGTCAATCAAAAATAAAATTTAATTAATTAATAAAGTAATTAATTTATTAATTAACCGTCAAATCAAAATTTAAATCAATTATAACAATTAAACTAATTCAAGAATTCCATGGTGCTGCCACCTACAGTTATCTTTCGCAACGAAACAAAAGTAACTAGAAATTTCCCTAGTAAATTCCCTAGAAAATTTCCTTAGGAAACTTTCCCTAGAAAGTTTCCCTAAATATCATGGCCGACTGAATGATATGCCAAATGAATGAAATTAATCAAATTAATTTCATAAAAAAAAAATTAATTCACAAAATCTTTCAAAATATGAAAAAAATAAAAACAAAAAAAAATACAAATAATAAAATTCCATAAAGTCGCAAGACTCAAATTTCTCAATGAATTAAAATTAATTAACTTTGGCCACTACGTCAAAATATCCGTTAATGGAATTTTAATTCGCGACAATAAATTTTCCACAAAAGAAATAAAAGAAAATAAAATATTTAAAAAAAATATATATTTTTTTTTTTTTTAAGAGACGATAACGAGAGTTCAAAATTATTTTTAATAAAAAAAATAATTAAATGTTTCCAAAAAAAATTATCAAATAATTTCGCCGACAAATGGTATTCAATCTCGTGGCGTCACCATTACTTAGCGTCATGACGCTGAAAAAAATTAAAATTTCACGACCACGAAATTAAATTACCGTACAAAATTTAATTAACTGAAAATTTGCTCACCAGATTATTCCCAACTCATTCCACGTGAACATATTTTTTTAAGTTCAATTAAACGACAATTAATACCATTAATTCCAATGAATTCATTTATTCCAAAAAGTGCGAAAATGGCGGTTAACAAAGTGTGCAAAACACGACAAAACATGTGTTTTCACTAAGGCACACCAAACGAGAATCAGCCGACAGCAAGCGCTGTACACTGGCTAAGGCGTCTTTTCCGGGAAGGACGTTCCTTATCGGTCGATCCCAAAATACGTCATTCAATACAGCTTAACCTGACGTTAAGTATTTTCCTTTTGCAATGACGATAAATTCCAACGAAGAAAATTGAGAAACCCCAAATCGATGACATTAGAGTTGGGACAATTTTATTTAGTCCAAGGATGCAACCAAGGTTCATCTAAACGTCTCGATTAATTCTTCCGATGAATTTCGTCATTGGCGCCAAAACTTTTCACCAATTAACCAACTCCATAGATAATGTCGGTTTCCTCATCATCGTCCATCTGGTGTCTCCCTCTTCCATTCGTGAGACATCAACTCAATTGACGATAATCCAATGAGCGTTAACATACAAAATTGACCAATCGGCATTAGTTTTACATAATTTCTACTTAAATTGAACTCTCGTGATTCGTTTATTTTGATTCTCAGTTGGTGGTGCCAAAACTACTAAAAATTCAAAATTAATTACGCGCCCAGACGACAAAAAGTAACGTAATCGAAATATTACGTTACAATACATACACACACACACAGAATTTTTTTCTGAGTATCATTTTCAGACTCTCCACATCATTTTAAGTGATCTGCAACAAAACAATCAAAATCGAAAATTCTTACGTTTGTTAAGCTTCCATTCGGAAGTAGAAATGGCCGATGTTTGAAAAAAGGCTAAAAAAACACTTTCTTTCATCTTTTCTGTGTTGCCAAATTTGTTGTAAATAACTTCTTGCAAAAATGTGGTAAGTTCCTGCGCAAGACACCTCAATGAACAATTCAAAAAAAGTCCGGTGATGATCGGTCCAGTGAATCTGGAGATTAACGATCCACCATGCGAAAAAAAATCATATCGAGTAAAACGTGTCCAAAGTGTTTACGCGCTCCTTGACGCTGTACGACCTAAAGTGCTACATATGGCTGTAACTTTTTTTTCATCGCGAATTTCATCATGAGATTTTAGGCGGTGATTCTTAATGAATTAGAAGTTCCAAAATGAAATAATTTTTCTTTTCGATTTTTTAAATCCACCAATAGGTATTAGTACCTTGAGGACTTATTTCTGTGTGGTAGAATAGATGTAGAAAAAATCTGAAAGTGAAACATCTTACTGTGAGAAAAAGGTGAGAGCTGAATCATTTCACTGGCGTTGGAGCATTGTAGAACTCAGAGTGAAATTGTTGGGGAAAAATGTTAATTTTTGGATTTCTTGGAAAAATTATATTTGGTTATAAAATAGGTTTCTCAACGGGAACTTACCAATTCTAGTGGTCTTTATGATGGATTGTAAAGAGAGAAATCCGTTGGGGAAAAATCAAATACTTCTGAATCTATGAGTGAGAGATGTAGCTATGAGATTCGCAATTATTATTGGATTAATGGTTAGGATGAAACAGACTTGTTCCCATGGTATTGGTAGGGGGAACTTCAATTTTTTCTACTTGAGGTGAATTCAATAAATTTCATTGAGACCTTTGATGAACTTCAAAATAAACAACATTTATTCAAAATATAATCCTTATAATTTACATAGAATAAAAACTATCAAAAGGGCTTAAGTGTAGCACAGCTGACGCGGTATAAAAAATTATTTATACTGTAATTATGTGCAATTTTTTGATATATTTCGATTGCCAGGGGGTCAGCAACACAATGCAACGCGAGAACAACATCCTAATTGAAATTTTTTTTGAAAATACAATCAACTTTTTCCTGGGAAGTTTAACCCATAAAAACGGAAAAACGAAAACTACCAAAATTGAGATTATCACCACGTTTTGCATTACCCGAGGCCATGACGGGGACGTAGTGGTGCATAGGCCTCCAAAGAACCTACACAACCCACCCTAATGCGATTCACGGGATTTTGCTGAAGAATTTTGTTGACAAAAAACACCGCTCACCTTCTTTGAGCTTCAAAAATTTAATTTTCAATTATTTTCAGGAAACAAGTACATAGAGCATAAAAATGCGAACTTTTGTTCTCCCTAGTCAATAACTTGAATGCTTCGCGTGGAATAATATCAACCACTTAATTATCTCATATAAATTCAAAAAAAAAAAACAAATTTCAATTAAATTGGAAAAACGCATATAATTTTATTTCAGATTCAGAAAACTTCGAAATTACTCATCTGGAATTGTAAATCCACCGGTAATTCATTGAGACACTACACTTTTTCTTTTTTCGAATGAAAGAAACAAAGTTAACCATCATAGCAACACCAGAAGACTCACTGGATAGAAGAAGGCTATAATGATTCTTCTTCCCAATATTTCCCCCTCCAACACCAACGGTCTCTGTCCTACTCATGTAAATGTCTTCAATTCGCAAAAATAATCGATAATTTTCGCTTGTTGACTCTCATCGCACACCGCGTTCCCCTCTCCCATGACAATTCAAAACACTGAAATGAACCGGTATAAACTGACTTTATTTTCACGTGTAAAATTTGATATTTCCAACTATTTTTATTTTAAATACGTTAAATGAACTATAGAGATTAATGCTAAATTATAAAAAACTGAATTTATTGAAAAATTTAATGGATTTAAATTTTTGAACTTACGTCAACTCTACTATACAGAAGCCATCAGAAGACCAATTCAAATGTTAATATAAATGTATATTTCAACAAAGCAAGACGTCCAACTCAAGAGGGGCTTACTAACAAGATTCTTACTGTTTTTAGGCTTTCGTGGCCATTGTCATTATTGATATGTTTAGCTTCCGGATGGATGCCGTGTTTGGTTTCAGCGTTGCGCCGATGTTTCGCAAACGTTGCAGTTTGCAAGTTCAGGGCTATGAGCTCCGATTCTGAGCTCCATGGTCAAAGGGTAGTTCTTATATACCCCTTCTGGGAAGGGCCGTCTCCAGATGTTCTATTTCACTGTCTAAATTGCTTAGTTCAGAAATAGTAAGAGCTCTGTATATGAGAAAGCTTATAACTGAGTTTTTCTGTGAATGATGGTGATGCGAGTTTGAATTGAGATATCTGTCATTATGTGTAGGCTTACGGTACGCTTGGTGGCCAAGTGTGCCATCAGCGTTACGGTGGACCAATACATCAAGAGAAGGAAGACGATTGTTCTCCTCAATCTCCATCGTGAATTTGATATTGGAATGTTGTTCATTCAAAAATATCAAAAAACGATCTAGAGCTGTTCTTCCATGGGGCCAGATAACAAAAGTGTCATCTACGTATCTAAACCATACAGAAGGTTTAAGAGGAGCTGACTTCAATACTTCATTTTCAAAATTTTCCATGAAGATGTTGGCTGTGATTGGAGAAATAGGAGAGCCCATGGCAGCTCCTGATCTCTGTTCATAAGAATCTCCCTGGAATTGGAAATAAGTTGAAGTCAAACAATGCTCAACTAGAGAAAGAAGGTTCGAGGAGATCTTTTTTGAGTTTTTTATAATTTCTAAGGTCTCTGGTACTGGGATGTTAGTGAACAGAGACTCCACATCGGAACTGACTAAGATGTCTTCGGAAGACGTTCTGAGTGTCCTCAGTTTGTTCACGAAGTCTAGTGAGCTCTGTATGTGTGGAGCATTCTGTCCTGTGAGTTGCTGAAGAGGGGCTGTGGGGAATTTAGCTAATTTATAGGTTGGTCCCCCGATGTTACTAACAATGGGTCTGAGGGGAACAGCTTCTTTATGGATTTTTGGGAGTTCATAAAGTCTTGGGGGGAATGATTCCTTCGGAATGAGGAGTTTGGTAGTATCAGTTGAAAGACGAGCCTCCTTCAAGAGCTCAGTGGTTTTCCTCTCAATAATACGAGTTGGATCCTTCTTGAGTTTAGTATAAACTCTGGAATCCCTCAGCATTGATGAAATTTTCTTGGAGTAGTCATCTAAATCCAAGACGACCGTTGCGTTGCCTTTGCTTGCAGGGAGAATAATGATTTCATTATTCTCCTTAAGATTCCGCAAAGCAAGGCATTCTTCCTTAGTGATATTGTCACTGGGAGGAGAGGCCTTGTGCAGGATATTAGATAACTGTCTCCGAATTTCGTTTCTGGTCTCCTGAGGAAGATGGTAAATTGCTGTGTCAGTACGACTAATAATTTCTTCGGTGGGAACTTTTCTTGGAGCGACAGCAAAATTATGCCCTTTGGCAAGTACAGACACTTGTGTATTACTCAGTTGGTATTTACTGAGATTCTTCACAGTGTGGGTAAGAATGTTGGCCAAGTCCCAAGGATACTTTGAGAGAAAGTATGGGGAAGGCCTAGAGATCCACAAGGCTCCCAACAACTTGAACAGAGATAAAGGATACCAGGTGAACCGTATTTGGAAAACCGTCCTCCCGGTTTTTTTTTGACCAGCTGATCAATCAAAAACTCCTGATTGGCTCTACCCTCACCCCTACTCACCCCCCCCCCTTCCCAGATGAGGTATATAAGGACTACCCTTTGACCATGGAGCTCTGAATCAGAGCTCATAGCCCTGAAGATGCAAACTGCAACGTTTGTGAAACGTCAGCGCAACGCTGAAACCAAACGCGGCATCCATCCGGAAGCCAAACATATCAAGATTCTTACTGTTAGTGAATTGGTGACTGGGTCAAGTTTGGGAATTGAGGGATATATATTCAGGAATTTGATGGGACTGCCGAGGTTTAGGTTTCGCGGAGTGAGATTTCTGCGAGTGGTTAGAAATAGTTAGAAAGGGAGAGCTCTTTCGGTATTGGTGGAGGCTGGGTTTTTTCACAGGTACTAGTGGGGATGTTTGGGTTTTTCCCGCAGGTGGTGATGGGAATGTTTGGGTCCGTTTAATGAGGGAGTTGAAGGACACCGGTTGCAGAGGATGAGTGAGGGAAGGTCAAGTAATTTTAAAGGATTAAAAGCAATAATCATAAGAACAGCAGGGCTGCTATTGTACTTGTAGTAATAAACTGTTTCGAGTACTGTTTTTGCATGATAGAAAAATCTCAAGGTGGAAAGTATTATTAGTTGAGGAAAAGGTGAAGGAAAATTGAATCGTTTAATTGCCTTGCAGTTGTGTAGAATTCAGGGGAAAATGATTTGGTAAAAATATCAATTTCAGGGTTCCTTCAGAAAAGAATATTTGTCTCTGAAATATGTTTCCTGACGGAACAATACTCCCCCCATTGAGAGGTTCACGATCAACTATGATGATAATAATGAAACAAGCAGGAGCCTCACTACTTGTGGCATAATTTTACGACCCCACTATTTGCTCGATCTTCATTATTTTGCCAAGAAGATGAGCACAACGCTTCCGAATGTAATTTTATAACTGATCGATTATAGTCGACAATAAACTTAAGAACAGTATCATAAAAAGAGGGTGCGTGGAATGCCGCACGTTAGAAGTGAAACTTCATTTCACAATGCTGAAGTTCATAAACTACGTATCAAGAATCAAATTTCACTGATTCATCCTCCCCAAATATTTGGATGGTGCACGAGACTTCTGACAGAATTGTATTCCCATCACAACCCTATTATTCCATTTTCAAAATACTGTTCAGTAGCCGAAGATTACACACTACAGAAATTTGTTTTGATATAATTGTATCTAATTAGATATATTTTGATCGCGACAAGTGCAAAAGAGGGTGTGTGGAATCCACGCGAGACAGAAGTGAATTTGTTGCTTATTAGGATAGATGGAGATAAATTATTAATATTTTCTCACAAGAGATAAAGTTGTGAGAATAGCAAACGGATGCGGGTGGAAGCTCTAACAACAACTGGATGCACAGATCTCCTAGCTGTACAATAAACATAGGTATTGAGCATTAAAAATTTTAATACCTGCCTATAGGATATAGGTTTTTGTTCACTGAGAAATTATATTTTTTTCTACGATTATGAAGTATTCAGATAGATCGTTTTCTTTTTCAATCATAGTTTTCTGT
Organism: Aleiodes leptofemur; assembly: GCA_963942555.1. Classification (NCBI taxonomy): domain Eukaryota; kingdom Metazoa; phylum Arthropoda; class Insecta; order Hymenoptera; family Braconidae; genus Aleiodes; species Aleiodes leptofemur. The sequence goes on from OZ012621.1 coordinate 8,106,604, forward strand.
GAATATCTCAAAAATTGATTGAGATAGAGCGACTTTGCTTCCATTCTCTTATGGCTCTCGAAATTCTCTACAAAAAAGGTTTAGTGCAAAATCGCCCTGTGTTGCTCAGACTCCGAGACATTCCAAGAAAATTGATTAAATGAAATAAATTTGTGTGAAAACTTGATACTCTTCTTTTTCAGCATCCTTCTTTTCAGGAATAATACATCTCGGGTACTGAGCGAGATAACGAAATTTCCCTGGAAAGCCTTTTTGTGGAGAATTTCCAAAACTACAAAAAGAGTTCTCATAAAAAATGCATTATCTCGCTTAGTTTCCGAGATATTCATCAGAATTCTACGACGAAAAAAATTGACTCATGATAGGCTTTGGTTCAATGATTTTTTGAAAATATCTCGAAATCTAATGGAGATACGCCTTTTTCAACTACTGAAATTTTCTACAAAAAATCATCGTAAAATCGCTGTATCTCCCTTAGTTTCTGAGTTTCTTCAAAAAATTATTGTAAACATGCAAAAATACAAAAAAAACAGGAAAAGTGGATTTTTTTTCAATTGTTTTATTGAAAGTATTTCGGAAACTAATCAAGATAGAGCAATTCCACCCGACAGTTACCTTGAAGAGAATTCACAATCTATGAAAAAAGAATATAGCAAAATCACTCTATCTCGCTTAGTTTCCACGATATTTTCAAAAGAAGATTGAAAGAATACATCCGTGCTCTGCATATTATTGAGACTGCCGTCCCTCGTGCGCAGGCGCCGTCCCACTCCTTCCCTATTCTCTCACTCGCTCCTATACCTCATATACTGGCGTTAAATTTAACGCGTGGAATCGTCCGCCAGCGTTACACGCGTCTGACGTCGTATAAGAAGTTTCACTTCAAAAATATCATTGGACATTCCACAGCGTATATTCTTAAATTTGATGAGTGGTATGAAGTAAATGATTGATCATCTGATCAAATGAGCGAAATATATTCATCTGATTTAGCGCATCTCCATCTATGCATATTGTTACGATGTGATCGTCAGGGGGTTTAGTAAGGTGCCATCTCCCTCCTCCTCCGGATAAGAACAGATCTGCAGTCGATAATCAAATTATCGATTGATAATAGATAGAGGCAGCACCTGCCGGAGGCAGAAATGAGGATTTTCATACCTGGCGAGCTATTCTCAGAGCATTTAGTTAGGGTCAAGATTCTTTTCCCGGCAAGGGATAGCATTGAGTATCCGAATCAAAATTAAGCTGGTTTGAGAACGCTTCACTTCTGCCTCTGAATGACAGAAATTATCAATCATCAATTGGCTGTATAGACTGATGGCTGAAGGCCAGCCAGTCTTCCTTCATTGTGCTATGGTTATTGTACAGCTGCCCTCCATTCACATGAGCTGTACAGCCAATTGATGATTGATAACCTCTGCCACTCAGAGGCAGAAGTGAAGTGTTCTCAAACCAGCTCAATTTTCTTTCGGAAACTCACTGCTGTTACCTGCCGGGAAAATAATCTTAACCCAAACTCAATGCTCTGGGAATAGCTCTCCTGTAGTGAAAATCCACACTCCTGTGTTAACTGCCAAGTGTAGCAAATCGTAATCTATAAGTTCATAGACTTAATTCATATAATTAAGAAATCTAGTAATGAGATAAATAATTGAGTGACAACAAAGAACTCCAAGTGAGATGAGAGTTGAGTGTAATCAATTGAAACGACTCCAAGTGAGAGAAAAGAAACGCAAGTAATTAAAGATTAATTAGCCGGATTTGGAGGAGTTGAGTTGGCTAGAAAAGATTGTAGAATGATTGTGGATAGTCGTACCACATATTTTGGTAGAATTTTGATATATTTAATGTGAATTAACTCGTTAATGATTGCACGAGAAGAATTGGCATCTCCTCGTCAATTAAATAAGAATTAAACTAATCCACAATTATCTTGAGCGTCTGGCCGCGAATTTAGTAGAAATTACAATTGAATCGTGGGGAAATAAATGACGTACGAATCTCTGATATCGTTTTCGGACTATCCCGGAAATAATACAAATTATAAGCTGAAACATAAACAAGCATCAACAGGTGTTGCCTCGTGCCACGCAGTCGGCCATATTGTATACCGGCTGGCACCCAGTGAATTCAAATTGTACTAGAGGCGCACTTGAATGACGCCGACTACTCACGCGCCAAATTCAAATGTATGACCGGATAATATTATGTTTTTTCATTGAAAGGGTAATCAATAATAGAAATAGACGTTTTCATATTGTTTTCCGAGTCGATACCCCCGAGAAAGCGCTGCTGTTGAGCCGAACAACGTGAGTAGTTCCTGTTTTTGTCGGATAATCCCCTATTTTGAGGCTGCAGATACTTCTTCCTTCTGCTATAGAGCACATACACACGCATACACACGCAATATTCACACGCACATACATTGTCCGCAATCACTCTGGTTTCGCGGGCAATGTAACAATATATATAAAAATCAGTAGTTGTAAAAGAGAAAAATTTATGTAAAAGGAGCATAATTTCAAATAGTACGTTAATTATGCAGAATAGCGCCCATCTCAAAATTTAATAACTATCTGAATCAAATCGTTGGCAAAAATATGGAATGTGCAAGTGAGATTTGAACTCATATTCTTCAAATTACCAGTCTGAAGCTCTACCAATTGAGCTATTGCAAGTTCCGATATTTACCTTCGAATTTTTGACTCCAATATATTATCCTATTTTCAATACCTCCCTTCCTGAGGCAAATGTTAAATTCATTTCAAAATCAATCCTCACTTTGGGCTCTATTCTGTATGATTATCAATAGTATTATGATTTGAAAAACTAAGAATATAGTCAATCTCGAGGGGCTATTCATTTGGAAATCCGGTGGCACAGTGATTGCTGATTTCACCTGATTTCAGGGTGATTTCACGAGATTTCAGGATGATTTCGATATTCAGTATATTCAGTATCTAGCGATTCAACAGGCATTTTTAAGCAATCAGCTATCCCTACCTCCATACCTATTTTTTTACCTGCTTCAAGAGCATTTTTTCTGGAGATCAAACTTTCGCGCAACTTGTGACTTTGACCGAGCTAAACGTGGACACATAATTGAACTGATCAGTGGTTCATGTGATTTCACCGATTGCAAGTGATTTCAATTGAAATCACCTAAAATCGATGAAATGCCAGGATTTCACTGATATCAATTGGCTTCAACTGATTTCATGTGATTTCAGTTCTGAGTGACGCAGTGATTTCACAAATGAATAGCCCTTCGGTCAATCTATTCATTGATTGAAATCAAATTCTCATGATATTATATTGATGGATTGTGGTCAAGATCATGACTTCCATGTAACTTGAATTATTAAGCGTTGTAGTTGACAGTTTGTCAACGAAGAGGGATTGAGAATGTTGATACTATGCAAATATCATTCATATTCATATTTTTAAAACTGATAACATTTTAAATATAATACATTTTTCTCAAACTTCCCAAATTGTGAGGTCACAATCATAATGGATTCACCTTTGAATGAAAATTATCCACTTCAAGATGATGAATCCATATATGGATTCCAGAACCCCCTCAAGAAAGAATAGAGAAAAATCGAAATTTACAGAAAAAGGATTTCGTGATCAGTTCCCTAAAATTTTCCCTCCAAGAAAACTGAAACTCATAACATAAATTACCTACAAAGTAATGACCTTCTAAGCTGAGCTTTAAGTCTTGGAGATATAGCTCACTTTTTTGGGATCTTTCTATGCTAAGACTCACAGAACTACCAGACCAGTTTCGCTCAGTTTCAATGACAAACTTTGTGCTCATCAGATGTATGAACTCACAAAATTTGATGTCCCTAGCTCAATCATTCATTGAGTTATAGAGGTATCAAGATTTTTACAAAAAATTTCTCAAAAGTTGTATACTGGATAAACTAAAAATCTGAGCTCCCGCCACCTTGGGGTCTAAAGATGCAGCTCATTTGCGCGCATCTCCTCTCTGAGAGTGGACGCTGAGATTCATTTTTCATCGAGAAAAGTCGAAAAAACAATTTTCTGACCCTTTCATTCTTGTCAGGAACTATTCGGCTGATTCAGCTAAAATTTCGATGAGTTCTTGGGGCACACATAGCGAGTATACTGTCAAATTTTCAGATGGCTAGCTAGCTCTATTTCAGAGAAAATCCGAAAATGCGTCACACACACACACACACACACACACACACACACACACACACACGCGTACAAGCATTTTTTTAAAAATGGCAGTTCTTGACGTCTTGAGTCATTTGCAGTCATATTATAGGGAAATTTCAATATCGGAAAAAAATCACGATTACATATCTTCCATTCGGAAGCAAACAGAAAAAGATTCAAAATTATGTTATGAAATTGATGACACGGGTGAAATTGATGGCAAAGGTGCTAGCTTGCTGACATTGCCTTTCACGACCCCCTTGGTGGTTTTCACTGTCACCAATCGAACGACGTTGTCTGTGCCTGAATGTAGATCACTCACTCTGCCAAATCTCCACTGCATGGGTGGTAGAGTGTCCTCTCCCAGGAGGACTATTGAATTCTGTTAGATGTTATGACCACCCGCGGTCCATTTGCGTCTAATGTTCAACTCATTCAAATATTTTCTATGCCATCTTGCCCAGAAATGTTCTTTTATTCTTTGAATCAGCTGACATCGTGATAATTTATTGAGTTTCTCTCCGGTGAAATCTGGCTCCGGAACACTGAGAAGAGTATCGCCAATGTGGAACTGTCCTGAAGTGAGACCTCGCAGGTCGTTGGGATCAGATGACATCACAATGTTAGTTCTAGAATTCAGGATGCCTTCGATTTTGATCGTCAGCGTATCCAATTCCTCAAATGTGTATAAAATTCGTCCCATAACCTAAATCAGATGATGCTTGAAAGACTTCACAGTGACCTCCCAGATTCCTCCAAAGTGGGGAGAAGCTGGAGGAGTGAATTGCCATTGTATTCTTTGGTTAGAGTGCCTTGGCATTTTTCTTATTCTCTGATCATTTTCGTAACTCCTCAATTATTTCTTCCAATTCGTTGTTGCTTCCGGTGAAATGGTGCCATTGTCCGATTGAATTATTGCTGGCTTCCCTTGCCGAGCAATGAACTGCTAGAGAGCCACTATCAATCCAGCTGATGTGAGATCACTGACTACTTCCATATCCACAGCTTTGGTGGTGAGGTGAACGAAGACAGCAATGTAGACCTTTATACGTCCCTTGTTCCGGTATTCCTTTTCCTAGATGTAGGATGGCTTAAAATAGTTCACCCGAACATTCACAAATAGTCTGATTGTTTGGAGACTCTTACTGCTGGCAGATTTCCCATAGTGAAATTTGTGATGGATGGATTAGCACGTCTGCACGTGATACAATTACGAATAATCTTCCGAACTTGATGACGGCCATCAACGATCCAATACTTCAACCTGCTAATATTTAATTTTGTTTGAATTCCGGTATCAGCATTCCTAATACGTTCTTCTTGAATGATTAGCGATGATGTGATTCTGAGGTGGAATGATTGGATGTTGTTGAAAAAATGGTATGTCAGCGTTCTGTAATCTTCTTCCGACCCGTACCAAGCCTTGATCGTCAAGGAATGGGTTGAGTTGAATGAGTCTTTTTGATCGTGGCACTTGACTGGATTTATTCTTCAGCGAATGGATTTCCTCAGGAATGGCAACTTCTTGAACCGATCAAATGATGCGACTATGGGTTTCTCGTAACTCTTCCTAAGTCAGCTCCCCTTGCCAGCATGGTTTTTGTTTGATAAGAGCTCAACTCGATGTTCCCCTTGGGGATCAATTGATTTGATATAAAAACAAGTGCCATAACCACTTTCACTAACATCACAAAAACCGTGTATTTGAATCTCCAGCGTGTGTTAATATAACTTTCCGATTGAACTGGATAGGATTGAGAGGCAATTGAGTACAGAGGTCAAATCAGAGAGTTTGGATGGTGATTGGTATAGATTCATCCCAGTCTCTCTTTGCAGCCCAAAGTTTTTGCATTATGATTTTTGCTTTGAGTATTACGAGACCAAGGAGGCCCAGAAGATCCAAAATAGTGATGATTTCTCCCAAGAGCAAAAGAAAATTAGGAATGGTTCTGAGAAGCCTTTCCATTTCGAAATGTACAAAAAATATGTAGCATGTAATTATTCTCATAAATGCCAAAAAGCTAGCCGTAGATAATAAATACATAAATACCGAAACTGTCTTAACAAAGCATGTCGTATATCGACTTTTTTGTAAATCTGCAATTTTCATATCTTATGTTTTATTCATTAACGAGATGAAATCCTCTACACTATACAGATGGCCTCACAAATGAATAAACATTTAAAACAAGCAGGCGTTAACTCCTTGTGGGTTATTTGAATTCTTAGATTCAATATTCTGCCAATACAATTGGCAGTACGCTTCCGAATGGAATTTTCAATCTCTAATCCAATAATGACCATTTTAATTGACATGAATCACGTTAACTTACGTTAACAGACACATAAAATATTTTCCAATCATCATATCAGGATGAAAATTATCTCATTTTATGCGGAAAATTATTTATTTCATTATCATGAAATAAAAACTATATGTGTTCTCAGGAAAAAATTGAGAAAAATTTACATTTCTGATTTTTTATAGGAAAGTTATTTTTTTCAAAATAAAAATAAATACTTGACCAATCAATTAGGAATCTAGAGAGCTCATTCCCTTCATCATAACGAATTTTCTAAGTACAAGCTGGTGCAAATCAGAAGCGTAGTTTTTGAGAAATACGCCTTTGAAAAAAAATCATTTTTGCAAAGATCTCAGAAACGGCTGGACGTATTTCGCCTAATTTCAATAGCACTCTGTACCTTCATCAGATATACAAACTGACAAAATTTGAAGTCTCTAGCTCAAATACTTATCGAGTTATCGTTCCGCTAAAATATGAATTGAAAATCACTAAAATTGAAATGAATTCCAAAACTAAGAGTCAGATAAAAACTTACCAGTGGTGAAAAATATGAGTTTTAATGAGATGAATAGCATAGCCCAGACTAGGGGCTACGAATTAATTTTTCATCGAGAAAATTGAAAAAAACGCTCTTTTGAAAATTCGATTTTTCTCGGAAACTATTCAACCGATTTTGCTGAAATTTTTCGGACAGCATTGTGCACGCAGAGGGACAATACTGTGAAATTTTGAGAGCGCTAAGTGTAGCCGTTCCAGACAAAATGACGATACATGGCAATACACTCAGACACACATAAACACACACATACACACATACAGACATGCTTTAAAGATATGATTTTTCGACGTTTTGGATCATTTGAAGTCATATTCCGATGAAAACTCAAAATCGAAAAATCCGACGTTTACAATGCTTCCATGCGGAAGCAAAAAGAAAAGAAAAAGTGATGATTCCTGATAAAATTGTGCGTTTCGAAGGAGTGTTATGAGGTTGGATTGATTTTATAGTGTATGTGATGCTGTTTAGTTTCGCATTCCCAGAAAGTCTCAGGGTCTTGATGTTTTGATCCTATTAAGCTGCAACTGTCTGTTGATGAATTCGGTTGGTGAGCCTTAGAGTAGTTGAGAATCGTTTGGTGCCCATTAACGAATGTGTAGTTGGCCTTTTGCTAGCAGTTTGGTCATTTGATCTCGTGTGATTGAACCTCTCATGATTTCGTTGAATCCTGATAGTAAATCGTCGACATACATGTCATTCTGGAGTATTTTGGCTGTGATCGGATATTCGTTTGTTTAGTCCCGAGCTAGCTGCTAGAGCTAGTCGCTAAGAAGGGGGCTGCTGATAAGTCAAATGTCACAGTGTTTATATTATACGTTGCTATTCCATTATTTTCGTCTCTCCACAATATATGCTGGAATCGGTGATCTTCTGGACGAATGAGGAATTGTCTGTACATTTGTCTCATATCTCCAGTTATAACATATCGGAAGGTCCTGAATCTGATGATCAATAAAAATAGATCATCCTACATTGCCGGTCCAGTTAATAGAGTTTCGATGACGGACCTTCCATTCGATAATTTTGCTGACCCATCAACAACTACGACTAGTTTCCTAGTTGTACTGCTCTCTTTGATGACTGCGTGATGTGATAAGTAATAACCTGAAGAATTGGTGTGGGAAACTTTAGACATATGATGAAGTATAATATACTCTTCCATCACTGCAAATATTAGAATCATTTCAAAGCAATTTCTCCCAATTCACCTAGTGCTGCGCTGTCGGACTTAAAAAGTAGGGCAACTGCATATCGTCCATTTTTATTGTACGAATAGTTTTGTCTAAAGTGATCCTCAGCTGCTTGTTCTTCGGGTGACCAGTGTATCATCTGGGACCTTCTTCTATTGCCCAACATTTAGTGAGATCACAGTGGATGTTATTTGGAAGGCTTGTTGCCTCTTGCTCTGGATTTCCGTTAGAATATTTCCACCAATTACCCAACCGGATAGATGATACTGTGCACTCGAAAATAATGATAGACTTGGACCTGAACCAAGTAACATATCCACTGGTTTAGATATGTAGAATTCCGGATCGGCTAACTGAATATAACGTGGTATATTGGCGCTGTCTCTTGATATGTTTTTTAGTGGTGTCAAGCCGCAAATGGTAAAATGTGGGATCCTCTTTCATACCTTCCGTCACATAAACGAATTTCTGCAGTGATCAAATAATTGGTATGTGTAGAGAGATCACCCTATGCACCAACGAGTATTGTGCATTTACGTTTCAATAATTTTAATTTACTAGATAGCCTTCCCGGAATGAATTTCACGGTAGAACAAGTATCTCGTAGCTCTCGACACTGGATTGGAGTTTTTTTTTCACTGTCCATTACACTGATCACAGCACTCAGGATGAGTTCATGATTCGGAGGCTGCGTCATCTGTGTTCTTTGTTGTCCGGGGCTGGATTTCTCTGGTCAACTGGATATTCCATTGGATTCAGCTGATATCAATGCATTTTTTTCTCTGCCAGATTAGTTTGTGTTAGTTGTGATAGCAGCGTGACGGAATGTGTTATGCCTATCCTTACATATTCTGCAGTTGAAAGGGAAATCGCAGTTATTAGTTTGACGGTCGTCTCTTGCATTTTCTTAAATTTCATGAAATTTATGGATTGTCGTGTTTTGTGCCTCCAATTGTTTCATCCCGGGAAAAAATTATATATGATCATATATGTTCATGTACGGTCAATCGACATATATGGCGACGCATGGTAATTTCATATTTGAACATATATGGTTCTATATGATGGCATATGCAAATTATGAAGATATTAACAGATCTTATCAAAATTTTCTAATATATGAACATAATACCTCAGTATTGATTCCTTTAATTACTGAATTCCTCGATCACATGTCTAAATAACGTCATCAAGAATAACCCATAACAAAAATAACACAAAAAAATAACATACAACAAAAATAACATATGCAATAATATTACTCAACAACAATAGCTCATGCAATTAAAACACAACAATAATACTACAAACAGGAATTTTTTTTTTTTGTATTTTTCACTACGAGGAATTAATTTTGAATCAAGAGAGATGACGAGGGGAGTACAAGTGTAGTTGTGTTTACATTACTGGATCAATTCAAACGATGAAAATAATAACTCGTCGAACTAAATATGAGCGGATAATTCACAAACGATAGTGGGGGAAATAAATGTGAAATTGTGTTCATTTTATTACATTTACAGCAGTATCTTGAAGAAATTTTAACTGTCACAATGCCTCTCCCCTTTCTCTTGAGTCAAAAGGATAAATCATTACTGCTGCATGATAGTTTTATTTATCAATTTTTGCGTCAGACTGATTCAAAAGTGACATGGAGATGTGTTGAATATGCAAAAAAAAACGAGTGTAAATGTACAATTGAAACAACATCAATGACAAAAAATGGTAAGTGAAGAAAATGACAGAATTAATGAAAATGGGAACAATAATATCACATTATCTGTTAAAGGTGAAATTTTGGAAATAGCTGCAAACGGCCATAACCACGCTCCTGATTTGGCGTCAATTGAAGCACGTAAAGTTCTCAACAAAGCTAGAAAAGTTGCGATGAAATCTCACGAAAGCACAGGAAGTATTGTGCCTCGTTCCTTCAGGAATGTATCACTAATCACAGCAGCGCAATTGCCATCTATTTCACAAATCACACGCACAGTACAGAGGACTCGAGCAGCAGCAAATCCTCAATTACAAACACCATCTAGTCGGGGAGATTGAGTGCTTACTGATTTATATACTGAAACTCATTTTAAAAATGCATTTCTATTGCATGATAGTGGAGATGATGATCCACGTTTTCTGATCTTTGCAACAAAGGATAATTTGAAATGTTTGTCGACGTGTAAACACTGGCTTTGTGGTGGTACTTTTTCATCGGTTCCAAACATTTTCAGTCAATTATATACGATTCATGCAATTATTGATCACAAAGTGTTACCGTTAGTCTACGTATTAGCGCCTAATAAATCGAAAAAACTGTATTGTCAAGTTTTGAAACTCTTGAAAGAGGCTGAGCCATCCCTGAATCCGGATGTCATTGTTATTGTTTATGAACAAAGTTTCATTTCTGCTGTTGATAAGATATTTCCTAATACAGATATTCAGGGATGTTATTTCCATTTTACTCAGTGTATTCGGCGCCATGTTCAGAGCTGCGGGTTACAAGAGCGTTATGGGAATGATGGAAAATTTGCATTTCATATTAAAATGCTAGTTGCACTTGCATTTGGGCCTCCTAATAAGGTTCGTGATGCATTTGAAGAACTAATTAGTACTGAATATTATCTCCAAAATGAAGAAGATTTCCGTGAAATTGTTGCTTACTTCAGGAAGAATTGGATCGGGATTCAAATACGTCAGAATTGGCGTCAACCTCGTTTTGGTATTCATTTATGGAATGTGTATGCTGCCGTGAAAAATCAAGGTCCACGAACGAATAATGCGGTTGAAGGTTGGCATCATAAATTTAATAATCTTGTGGGTACAGCACATGCTCAAATTGGTAAATCCCTATTAATGATGAAAGATGAGCAGCAAGTAACAGAAGTAATGCTGGAACAGCATTCTGCTGGGAGAATCATTGCACCAAGAAGAAGGAAAACTTATCTGGATCTTGATGCACGACTGGAACGCATCGTTAATGAATTTGTGGATGAAGATGACACATTTAATTATTTAAAGGCCATTTCATATAATGTCACTCTATGAATCGTCAGATTAGCAGGATTTTTTAATTTGTGTTATTTATTGAGTTCAAGAAGTAATAATAATGAATAAACTGAATTTGTTTGTAATATGTTTTTCAGATAATGTCACTCTAGGAATCGTCAAATCATCGGGATTTTCCATTTTTAAAGTTTCTTGAATTTATTGAATTTGTGAAGTGATAATAATCAATGAAATGATTTTTTTCATATTTTCCATTCGCTATGTGTCATTCATTATTATGTGTTATTCTTGTTATGTGTTTTTTTGTAATATGTTATTATTGCATGTGTTATTTTTTGATGTATGCTATTTTTCTGTGTGATTTTTGTTGTGTGTTATTTGCATTAATGTTATTTAGCTGTGTCACCAATTCCTCATTAATAATGAACTTCAATAAAAAATAAATAAAAAAAAAGTCCAGCTGGGATCGAACCCGGGACCACCACATCATGAGTCTATCACCTTATCATCTCCGCTATTCGCATTTCACATATTTCCTATGTGAATTCTGATCCCTGTGTATGATGTATGATAAGTTCAGTGGCCGAAAAGGCATAATGAGCTATTAGCCATTTCATGCCCACCTGAAGTGGTGACCACCTTAGTTCCAAGGTACCAGAATGTTGGTAAGCCTTGCAAAATTGAGCAGGTGCTCAGCCTCGTCCCCTGTAACCATTAGATTCAAGATGCTAATGGACCCGAATACCTTCCATCTTGCCCTTTTGAGTTCACTGCATTTCGTCAATAAGTGATGGGCGTCTCCCGCCTCCATCCCATATTTATCGTAAGTGGGCCCCTCTCCGGTCTCCAGCCTGTGAAGATAGGCCCTGGTAAGCCCATGTCCTGTGATGAGCCCAATCAGACATCTGAGCACATAACTGCCCAGACGGGTGATCTCATCCGATAGAGACTCATCCGGTTCACCGAAGAGAAGCCTGGTATGTGCCAGTCTCCCACAACTGGTCCAGATCCTGTTAAACTCCTTCTGTGTCCTGGTCTTCAGCCACCTTTCTAGGAGTTCCGGTCCAGCACCTATTTTATCCTCTTCCTCGGTGTTCACATGTAAGCAAACCGAGGAGGTAAGAGTGTCGGCTCTCAAGTTTCCTTCGATGCCCGAGTGACCCGGTACCCATCAGATCTTGAGTTTGTTGTTTGCTGCTATCTCATTCAGCAGGTTTGTGCAGTCTTCCAGTAATTGGGACGTTATACTAATGCTTCCAAATGCTTTTAATGCTTGTTCACTATCTGTGCGTATGTAGCATGCAGTATTGTTCCGGCCCATCTTCTCAGTGCAGCTAGTTCTGTTTGCAGCACCATATTATGTTGGGAAAGCCGTGCCGAGATGTTAGTTTTAGGTCCTCCTGGCCATATCCCGACCCCCGTTCCACAGTCCTTATGATGGAGGTTTCCATTAGGGCCCTCCACCATACCACGGATGCGTATGAGAACTGGAGCATCAGCACCGCTGTGTAAATCCACTTCACCACCACCGGGCTGAGTCCCCAGGTCCTCCCCATCATCCGTCTACAGGCCCAAAAAGTGTTTGGCACTTTGTTTATTTGTTTATCTATATGGGCTTTCCAGTCCAGCTTCTAATCGAGTCTCACTCCAAGATAGTTTACCTCGTTCGAGAATTTGAGTTTAGTCCCAGTGATAGATGGAGGTTTCACCTTCCACCTCTTTCTCCTGGTGAAGAGCGCCATCTCCTTTTTACTAGGGTTCATCCTGAGCCCCTGTCTAACTCACCAGGACTGGACAAAGTCCAGTGCTCTCTGCATGCGCCAGTGTAGTTCTCTGGCGTGACCCCGCACACTACTAAAGCCACGTCATCCGGGTAGCCTATCGCCTTCACCCCTAGCTGTTCAAGCCCCATGAGCAGGTCATTTACGACGATTGTCAAGAGCGTGGGTGAAATTACACCTCCTTGAGTGCAATCCCTGCCCACTGTGGCTTTGAATCATGCGTCCCCGGAAGTGGTGTTGATGTTTCTTGTTCTTAGCATCTCCAGTATCCATTCAGTCACGGTTTTGCCAAACTGAAAGTTCCTGACTGCATTTCCGATAATGTCCAAGGCGGTATTGTCGAATGCCCCCTCGATGTCAATGAACACTCCCAACGATGCCTCCTTCCTGTGTAGCACACTTTCTATCTCTTCCACCAGTGGGTGAAGTGCCGTCTCCGTGGACCTTCCTGCTTGGTAGCCGGGTTGTAAAGTGCTGAGCGGTCTGATTCGCCGAGCCTCCTCCTTAATGTGTCTATCAATGAGTCTTCCAAGTGTTTTAAGAACAAATGAGCTCAAACTAATAGGTCTAAAAGCCTTTGCATTGTCATAGTTGCACTTGCCCAGTTTGGGTAGAAATGCCGCTCTGACCTCTCTCCAGCCCATTGGTATACGCCTAAGGGCCAGGCTGGCTCTCATAGTCTGGAGTAGTCTTTTTCTGAGCGCTGTTTCTCCCCTCCGCAGAATGACATGGTAGATGTCGTCCGGCCCTGGACTCTCGTAGCTATCAAATGAGTCCAACGCCCATTCAAGCCCCTCCAGCGTGATGACTCTCTTGGCTGTTTCCCATTCCGGTCTCCGCCCAAGAGGTGTATTCGAACTTACGCTCTGCGTTTCATTCTCCTCTTCCATAGAGTCTGGAAAGTGTACCTGTAGCAGATGTTGGAGAATGTGCTCGTGCTGAATAATAGTTCCTCGAGAGCTTGAGGTGCACCTGAGATGCACCCGAGTGACACGGAGATGCCATCTAGCGACGCCCCTCAGAGACATTTCCGGTGCATATCCAACATCAGTGCCCCAGGTGTACGCCAATGTTACACACACGCCACGCTTATACTCCACTGTAAATGTGTATATGGTGCATTCAAGATGCACCAATAGTAAACAACTAAGTGCTTGGTGCGTATCCATTGCATATCCCTAGAGACCGAATAATGCGCTGGAGGTGCATCTATCAAGCTCCCGTAGTGCACCGATTGTGCGCAAGTGGTGCACTCATTTTATGACAAGAGTCCATCTCACGCTTATCATAGGAGTATTCATTGAGCTATGAAAGAGCATGTATTCTACAGTGACAGTACATTTATGTTTCTCCAATTGTGCATGGATTTTCCGCCAAAAGTGCACGGATCGTGAACCACAAGTGCACCTATGTGCTTCTAATGCTCGATTCCTCATAACTCAAAATCGCCCACGGATGTCAAATGAAGGAAACTGAATTCCGAACTCAAGTCTCAAAATGTCGAAATGAAGAAACCTATAACGTCATCTCTCCGTATCTACTCAAATCACGCTACATGAAAATGATTTGTCTCGCCCACCGTTCAAAATGTTCAGCTTTAACTGTCCACTAATCCAGCGTTGTCACATTTCCACTCATCTCCCCCACTCCTTTTTGTGTGCCGAAATTCTCCAAGCTCATTGGTCTATTTCAATTGCTAATAATTCGGAAAATATTTATCCAAATTTTGCTTTAAAAATTTTTCCGTACTTTTCACACCTCCAGCCATCACCAGTTAATTTCCTTTACGTTTGAAAAAATCCCCCTGTATGTCACATATATGTACTGTCACGTATTTTCCGACACACGGCAATATCAGAAAGTCCTCGAAACTCAATGGCCCAAAAATAAAATTCCAAAATACAATTCGAAATCGATGAACGAAATGGTTGAGTGCCGGGACGACACTTCGTCCGATAAACAAAAAGAATCCAAAATACTAACCAAAACGAAATTGAAATCTCCAGGTGAATATCCGACTAGTCAGTAACAAAAGAGTTACTCCAACTGACCGCGGAGGCGGCTGGGTTCCAAAACTTCTCCCGAAATTGGAACTAGGAATACAGAGTTCGAAAATAAAGGAAAATCATTTAAATTTCATTAATATAATTAGAGCGATAATATTTCTATCAAATTTTGCTCAATAAAAAAAAATACAAAAATAAATTAAAAATAATTTTACTGAATTCCAAATTCTTAAAAAAAAAAAAATATTGTCGTTATTAAAAAAAAATATCCACAAAAATGAAATCATTAAAGATTCGATACAATAAAAAAAATAATCATTCACGAATATTCAGGATTGACTCAAAAGTCCATGACGTCATTTCAACAATACGACATAACACAAATTACTACGAACAAATTTGAAACGTCGTTAAAATCGAATTATTTGTCAAAAAAAAGAAAGTCAAATATTTGAATCAATCTCAATGCTCTGTACGGAAGCATTTTAAGGCTTCGAGAATTTTTACGAGCGTCATCTGCGAATGACGATAATCTTATGATTTCAGCCAAAATTTTGAAAAAATAACACAATCGACGAATTAAATTTTTAACGAAATTAAACTCGTCGTTAAACAAAATAAAAATAACAAAAAAATTATCCCGGCTAAAGTCATTGTCAAAACGCCACTCTTCCAAAAAATCGAAAAAAATGAAATAAAATATAATTCCAACAAAAAAAAAATGATAAACTTCCCGACAATTTTATTTCAAAAATTTCTAACAACAAAAAAAATCAGAAACGAGAAACGAGAGAAACAATTAATAAATTAACCAAAAGAAAATTCAAAGACCACACCACGGAAAATCCGACAATGGCGGTCACCGGCGTCGTTAAATGACGCTATTGAAAATTCATTAATTTCGCCGAGAAAATTCATATGCTTACCGGAGTTTTGTTAAGTTAACCTCCAACAGTTAATCTCTCTTCAATTAATCTAATGGCTCCGGTACAGCTTTCCAAAAATTCTTTAGTAAATTTTCTCAATAATTTCTTCAACCAAATTCAATTAAATTGTAACGTTAATTATGGCGTTATAATTCTTCAATTTTTGCAACGATAAAAACACGTGTTGCCCAAATCACACCAAAACGGAAAAGTGGGGAAGTCACCGGCGTGCGTCGAAAATTAGCCCACAGGTGGCTCTTCCGAATATTAATTATCCAATGACGTTAGAGACATTCTTTCATAGCCGGTATTTTTCGTATTCTGGTAATTAAATAATGTCAATAAAGAATGATTAATTATTTCTAACGTCTAAAATTCCGGAAGTCTCGTGTGTTAACATTTTCATATTAACTTTTATTGCAATTAATTATTCTTCAATTGATTGTGCAATTAATCGATGTCCTTCAATTTCCTTCAATCCACTGCGAGAGTTCAGCGGTAAACTCCGCCCATCGATTTCCGCTAACTGCCTCGATAAGGCTCTGCAGTTTCCTCGATGATCCTTGTCTGTCGGGTGGCGCCTCTTCATTGAATGATGAAGAAACTCCGGCAAACGCGGGAAAATTTGAGGCAGAAGAAAAATCAAATAAATTAATTTCTTATCAAACAACCAAATATTTTCTCGTTTCTCGGACCTTCCGCCTTGGTGGTTTATTTTTTAGCTTTTTCAATAAATTATTACGAGAGGCTCGTTCCCTTCACTCATCACTTCCACAATGTACCAACTGCCTTTTCATTTCCGCTCGATCTGACTCGAAGAACCAGAAATGTACCGACCTCACCTCTGGTTCGGTACCTTTAAGCTAGCAAATTAATATCGCTTGAATAATTTACTATTGGATTTATTAATCTATCCATTCATATATTTGGCATACTAGGTTGGCAATGGTCCATTTTTATTCTAGAATCTGGATTTATATAATTTGAGGTCAAGTTGTGATAGAATGGATAGAGACTTATTTGTTAGTTGGAAGATTGTTAATCTCACGGGTCCACACTCTCTGATTTGAATGAGTTGTTCAAAGGAACAAATTCGGAAAGAGATGAATTTAAACGCAAATATAGCTGTATATCTCAGCAGAGCAAGACGTTTAATTCAAAAGATTTCACGAACGGTACTGTTACTGTTAACGGATCGAGAAGTGACTAAAGTTTGTGAATATATATGCGGAAAGTTGATGGTACTGCTGAGGTTTTGGTTTGTCGAAGTGATGTTTCTGTGATTGGTTATGAATAGTTAGGAAGGGTGAAACCTTTCTGAATTGGTGGAAGTTGGGTTTCCCGTACGTAATGGTGGGAATATTTGGGTCCGTCTGAAGAGAGAGTTAAATATTGTGAGAAAAAGGTGGGAGCTGAATTGTTTCATCGGTCTTGCAGCGGTGTAGAATTCTGGGAAAAATATTAATTTCCGGATTTCTTGGAAAAAGAACATATGGTTATGAAATAGGTTTCTTAATGAAAACTTGACAATTCTAGCGGTATTTATGATGGATCTCAAAGAGAGGAATCTGTTGGGGGAAAATTGGGGAAAAATCAAAATACCTCCGATTCAATGAGTGAAAGATGTGGCTATGAGGTTCCCAATTATTATTGAATCAATGGTAAGGATGAAACAATGAGGTAAGTAGGTAGGAGCAATAACCATGTTCTGTCTTTCATCCATCCTGTATAATGTGGTGACTGTCACTACTACCACATCTCTTAAACAAGCAGGAGCCCCACTACTTTTACGTAATTTGGACATCGCACATTTAATATTCTGCAAATGCAATTGGCAGAAAGCTTCCGAATGTATTTTTTTTATTTTTGAATCTTCCATCACTGATCTGTCCGTCGAGTGCGGAAACCAAAATAGGCCTCAGAGGGTTAAGTTCATCCCAAATATAATCAATTGAATAGTTTTGAAGATATAGCTTGCTTCTTCGGATGTTCCTATGCTAATATCTAAGAAACTACTGGATCAATTCCGCTCAGTTTGAATACCAAACTTTATGCTCATCAGATGCTTAACCTCACGAAATTTGAGGTCTCTAGCTCAATTATTTATTAAGTTATCGTGGAATCAAGATTTTTACGAAAAATTTCTCAGAAGCTGTATACTGAATAAACTAAAAATCTGAGCTTCCACCACCCCGGGGTCAAAGATGCAGCTCTTGGACGCGCATCACCTCGCTAAGAGTGGATGCTGTGATTCCATTTTTCATCGAGAAAAGTAGAGAAAACGATATTTCGACATTTTCATTTTTCTCAAGAACTATCCTGCCGATTCAGCTGAATGTTCTGTGAGAGCTTGGGGCACGCATGGCAAACTCATGGTAAAATTTTCAGATCGCTAGCTAGCCCCATTTCAGAGTAAAGCGGAAAATGCGTCATCACACACACACACACACACACACACATTTTTTAGAAACGGCGGTTCTTGACGTTTTGAGTCATTTGCAGTCATATTATGATGAAATCTCAAACTCGAAAAAGATTACGATTCCAAAGCTTCCATTCGGAAGCAAAAGGAGCTACTCAATTCGATACAACTATTACTTATTTTACGGAGATATAGGCCATTAGCCTCAGCTCCCTGTAGACGGATAGCAGTTCTCCGTTCATATCCGTAATTAGTCCCTCATGAGGCCAGGGTGCCGGGATTGACGATATGTCTGTATGTCCCATTGCTAAGTTACGTTGCACTTACGCCACAGCCGCTTTGCAGTGCCACAAGCTCATCTTAGAAATCGTAGTGCGAGTGATGTTTTCAAAGATTGAATCCTCCTCTGCTGATTGACTGAGAGAGCAGACCCTTTGTAGGGTCCTGTGCTTCTCCATTAAGCCTAATAGATCTAGTCAGTGTTCTTTATGTTTCTTTTCCGGTCTCATTTGATCCAATTCCGATGTGAGAGAAGTGCTTTGTAGGAAGGGAGTTTCCGTTTTCCTTCCCACGAAGAAGATTCTGAACACTTCTTCCCAGAGGTGAGAATTGGGTCATGTTCACTGACGCTATGGCCCTCTCTATACTCTCAAGTGGCCAATCACCTCCTGCGGCACCAGCTAGTAAATCCTAGTTTAGCTCGGAGGTTGGAACTGGCACCCCGCTTCTTGTTTCCAGGTCCTTTTTGGGGGCTTTCAAAAATGCACCTCCTCCCGCTCATAGTAAAGGAAATACTCTAAATGTTGGAGTGCGCCCCGATGATGAGGTGGTGAGATCCATTCACAGTTCTCAGTTCCAAGACCCTCCTTTTATTGGTCAGCAGCCCCTTATTCTCTCAGCTCAATCTACTAGGTATGACCTCTTCCCTGGACCTCCCAGAACGACAGTCATT
Organism: Aleiodes leptofemur; assembly: GCA_963942555.1. Taxonomy (NCBI): domain Eukaryota; kingdom Metazoa; phylum Arthropoda; class Insecta; order Hymenoptera; family Braconidae; genus Aleiodes; species Aleiodes leptofemur. Next base: position 8,125,949 of record OZ012621.1, read on the forward strand.
ATGTCTCATCGGGAGAGATTTCTTCTCCAAAACTTGGAAAAGTTTTCCCAGGATCTCATGTCTGAAACCAACTTGGAGCCATGCAATCGTCACTACTGCCAGACAGATGATACATAAGATCCCATGATCTACGTTATGCCCCTCAAAGTTTGACAAGTTCCGGTCCATTGGAACCAAGCTTCGCGCATCGAGGAACCCAGTGATGAACATCGTCCCCTGCTCCACTGTGAGGTAGGTTTGTGACTAGTTGGCTGGTGGCCTCTCTCTTTCCCCCTGCTGTGCCTTCCATGAACGTTAGTTCTTCAGGGTGTCATTTCCCTTTATTATCGTTTTTTGCAATTCCGGGAAGGGTACTGTTCAGAGTCCTTTTCCCTCCCTCTTTCCCGTATTCGCACTCGCACCTCAGCGTCGTTAATATTGTTCGTCGTTGAATTCTCATTAAATGAAAACTGATGTAAGGGCCACGCTCATACAAACAACTCACGCACCTCTCATACTGGACTACCAGATATTCTTCATCCCTTTCGATTTAAAATACATTGGAGTATCTGCAGAGTTGTCCCGTCTGCCTCGAAGCTCCGAAAATCATGATTCTAACACCGTACAGAGCCACATCGTCGTGAGTGCTTATTGATCGAAATACTAAACACCACCACGTGCGAAGGATGTCTCTCCCTTTCTCTCTTTCTCTATACACTTATTCCATCTTCTATCATTGTCTATCACAACATCCTCTTTGAGCCGTTCCTTCCGTTTACACTCCAATGGAAAAAGGTGAGGGGAAGGAGTACGAGGAGGAGGTGAAGTAGCAGTACCAACACTAACGGCACCAACACATATCCTTCAGCAATACGTGGTAACATGTACTTCTCTTATGCCCTATCCTGTCCTTCTTCACTCTCTACCTCGTATACACGTTGGAAAACCATTTTCATTGGACTATGGTAAGCGTGCAGGTCGAGGGAGACTCGCACATGCACGAACCGTTAACAACGGTATTGAATCTAAATAAATTTGCATAATTAGCGCGTGTGCGCGGCAGTGTGCCACCTAACCAGACCTCACCTCTCCCTTCTCTGCTTCATTGCCACTGTGTGGAAAATTTCACAATTGTGAAATCTTCGTACCAAATTTCCTTGGAGGTATAACTAAAAACCTGAAAATTCCTATTCTAGGATTTTGTCGAATCTTCCAATGTTAGCTGTCTGGATAATGTTTTCGATTTCCATTATTTCATCTGAAAAATAACATTTCCCACATTTCTTGGAATTTCGATGCATTGAAAATAATTATTCTCGAAGGACTGAATTTTCCCCCATTGGATATACAATATTTCCTTCATCAGCAAGAATCTACGTCCGCAAAATTGGTGCAATGAAAAGTTTTCTTCGGGACGTTCTATAGTCCTAAATTATGTGCTATTTATGAGCTCATTATTTTTTAGACCCTAGCAGACCTGCCGATTACCTAGATCGATATACTTACTCAGCCGATCTTCCATCGGTCAATGGTCGATACAAATTCTGAAATTTTTTGGAAGAAAGAAATGAATCGATTTCAGAATTAGTATCAGCCATTGAGCGATAGAAGATCGACTAACTTGAAATATCGAAATGGGTACACGATCAATAACCAATAACTCAACAATGGATCCGGCAGGGGAAAGTCTAAATTTCTTGCTGGTGTGCGTCACTAAATTCCAGGTGGTTGAAGTTATGAAAAATTGCAGTTTGCCATTTCATTAAGAAAAGTTAATGAATGGTGAAAACATTCTGTGCTCGATAAGAGACGATCATTCAATATTTTTGTTAGAATTCGCAGGGTTCAAGCGGATTATTTGTGTAGGCTGTATGAAATTGGAGTCATGAAAAGCTCCATTGTTAACATTGTCCTGACAAAAGTCAACAAATGAGCTTAAAACTAATAGGAACATTAGGTGTTCAATGAAAAGAGATCATTGCAAATTTTCTTAGAATTCTCGGTGTGCACATAAATTTTTTGCGGAGGGTGAAGTTATGGAAAGTTGCATTTCTGTCATTTTTCTGGCAAAAGTCAACGAATGGCCTCAAAAATAATGAAAACATTATGTGCTCCAAAAGAGAAGATTATTCGAGGGTATTATTTGTGTGGGTCTGTTCACTCATCGATGGGCGAAATGAAGCAACTTCCCATCGATGGATAATTTCATGATTTCGTCGAACAATGGGCAATTTTCAATTTTGCCCATGGATGTGCAGTTTTATAATTTTGCCCATCGATGGACAGCATCGAAAATTGCCCATTGATCGGAGAAATTATGAAATTATGGGCTGAATTATAGAATTGCCCATCGATGGGCGAAATGATGGGAAACTGCCCATCGACGGATGGTTCGATAATTTTGACAATTGAAGGATAATTTTCAAGTCCGCTCAGCGATGAACAACGTTTGATTCTGCCCATTGATGGGTAATTTCATAAATGCCATCGATAGACAAATCGATTCGGCAATTCTACAATTTCGCCTCTCAATGGGCAGTTCCGGTATTACATCTATCGATGGACAATTCTATGATTTTGAATATCAAGCATCGATAATTTTGTAATTTTATATTTCGGATGTAGAGCATCGATGAAGAATTTCATGATTTCGCCGATCGAGGAGTCATTTTAAATCATAAAATTATTCATCGATCGGTTGAATGATTTAATTTTCCATCGATGAGCAATGTTTGATTCCGCCCATTGACGAGTAATTTCATGATTCCACCTATCGATGGATGATGATTAGAGGTTACATAATTACGCCCATCGATGAGCAAGATTATATCATCCCCACCGATGGGCCATTGTATTATTTCGATGGGGAATGCTATAATTTTGCTCATTGATGGGCAATTTGATTTGGGCCAGAATGAGCCCGATGAGCAGAATTATAAAATTACCCATCAATGTGCAAAGTAAAAGATTGCCTATCGATGGGCAGCATCATAGATTTGCCCATCGAGGGGCAACAATCGGATATTGGCCATCGATGGACAAAAATTACAGAATCGTCGATTGATGAACGAAATAACGGAACTGCCAATTATAATTTGGCACCGAGATTGTATATTCCCCAGGTACCGAGAACTTTCATGAAGAATGAAAAAAGAACGGGTTATTTTCGTTTTTGGTCTCAAGAACGAAAAAGGACGAAAACGATATTGAGAACAAAATTCTGAATAACGTTATTCAGAAAAACGAAACTGTGAACGAAATTCGCAATAAAGTTATTACCAAGTACAAAGCTGCGAACGAAATTATTCTTATACCTGGAGCCTAAACACAATTTGGATCCAAGACCTCATGTTTTTGGATCTCGATGACTGATAATGAATGGCCCATGAATTCTATAGTTTCAGATCTCGGGGCCGATTATGATTTGGCCTCGAGACCCCATATTGTTAGATTCCGAGGCCAATTATGATTCAACCCAGAGGGTGTTGCGTGCACCGATAAAAAGAAATTATGAAAAGCAAAAGTGAGGAGGCTTATTGTAGCAAAAATAGTAAAATGAAGCCTTCTGAGAAAAAAAGAAGAGTGAAGTAAAGATTAAAGGAGATAACCAGCTGTTGGAACTGAAGAACACACGGTTGACTATTTGGCAATGCACTTGCTGTGCTCAAGAAAGAGATGACCCCGATTGGGGAATCCGTCGTAACACTAGGGTTAGGCCTGGCAAGAGGATAGAAAGAGAGGTCTCTTTTCGAGGGAGTCGGTATAAGGACAGAAATAGAGGGCCTTATCCGAGGGAGTTTGGAGAATAGGCATTGGGCTCTGGGTCATAAAAAGATCAAAGGACAGTCATAGGACGCTAGACAGATGAAGTCACCTGCAGAGGCCAAAAGACCCCATCCATAGAGACAATAGAAAATGTACAGCAACGGTCTAATTCTTTCTCTCTCTCTCTCTTTCTCTTCAGTACGATTATGGGATCTTTTCAGAGTCATTTCCATTTAGAAAGAGAAGATATGAAAGCACCCACACCTGATGAAGAACCGTTGAAACACAAGGGACACGGAGGGACCCCACCACCGAAGGATCATCTCTAAAAAAAGGTGGTTTTGGGTTTTCAAGACAGTCGGAATTTTGGATTCCGGGAGTCAACACGGAACGTCTGATTAATGCCACCACGTGACCATTTGCTTCAAAATCTTAAAGTCATTGAGACAATTTAGAAGCTGTGCGCGGAGTCTTTACGTTCAACGAGTTCCATCACTGGCCAATTATCAACAGTGGAGGGGAGGACGGACAACATTCCATTTCTAATACGCATCAGGATTATCTTCCGGGAGCTAGTTGAATTAGGAGGCACAATCAGCTCTTTCGGGGGCTCAGCATTACTGTGAGCTCTTTGCAGACGTTCCATTCTGAGATCTCATTACCTATTTTGTATTCTGCGCTGAGGAAAGATTGTAAGTCGAAAATCTATTTTATCTAGACTCTCATCTGCATTAACCTTGGATATTTTGCTTCCGAATGGAAGCTTTATAATCGTAATTTCCCTCGAGTTTGAGATTTTATCATAATATGACTGCAAATGAGCCAAAACGTCAAGAACCGCCGTTCTTAAAAAATGTCTGTGTGTATGTATGTGGGTGTGGGTGCGTGTGTGTGTGTGTGATGACGCAGTTTCCGCTTTATTCTGAAACGGGGCTAGCTAGCGATCTGAAAATGTTAGCGTATGGTTGTTATGCGTGCTCCAGGCTCTCACAAAAGTTTCAACTGAATCAGCCAGATAATTCATGAGAAAAATGGAAATGTCGAAATATCGTTTTTTCAACTCTTCTCGATGAAAAATGGAATTACACCGTTCACTCTCAGTGAGGAGATGCGCGCTGATGAAGCTGCATCTTCGACCCTCGGGGAGGTGGGAGCTCAGATTTTTAGTTTATCCAGTATAAAACTTTTGAAAAATTTTTCGTAAAAATCTTGATTTCTCTATAACTTAATAAATAATTGAGCTAGAGACCTTAAATTTTGTGAGGTTATACATCTGATGAGCAAAAAGTTTGGTATTGAAACTGAGCGGAATTGGTCCAGTAGTTCCTTGGATATTAGCATAGAAACATGTGAACAAGCAAGCTCTATCTTCAAAACTATTCAATTGACTATATTGGGATAAGCTTAACCCTCTGAGGCCTATTTTGGTTCCCCCACTCCACGCACAGATCAATAATGGTAAAATTAAAATTAAAAAATCCATTCGGAAGCTTTCTGCCAATCGCATTGGCAGAATACTAAATGCAAGATGTTCAAATTACACATAAGTAGAGTGGCTCCAGCTTGTTATCCTTTTGGATTTTTTCTTGTCAATAGTTTTTAGACCATAGACTACTCGGAATACTCGGAAATTCAGGGGTTGATTTTTTCTTTCGTATGAAAAAGGAATCAGTTCATCCCATTTTCAGACATGTCATGAAACTATATCTAAACCATATTCCCTGAAATTTTCATTGGAAAATCCCTGAAATCCTCTCGTTGCGAGTAAATTTCCGGAGACCCATCTGAAAAAAGTAGTTGTGCGGTGGACATGGTAACTCAAAGGCACTTCATCTGAAATTGAAAAACCGAATGCTTTCGAATCGTGGATAAGTTCAACTAGTGCCTGAACGAAGGATTTAAAAAAAATTGAAATTTGAATTATTGATAGAGCTTCAAACAAAAAAGTACAATTTTAAGCCAAATTCTGCTCATGTATGATTCTTGTAAAATGACTTGTAATTTGAAAAAAGAAAGATCTTCCATTCGGGCCCGAGTCTATAGTATTGAGAAGCTGTGTGCAAAATTTCAAAAGGATATGTGCATTTGTTTCCGAGAAATCGTGTGCACTGACTCCAAAAAACATAGTTTCGAGAAAAATGCGATTGAAGTTTTGAATAGTCATAAACAGGAGGAAGCATTTTTCTTCTAAGTTATATGGAATCGTTGATTCCAGTGCCATAGGGGAAAAGTCCTGCTGCAGCCGCGATATCCAGGGCGTCTTTTTGCTTTTGCTTCAGTCGGATTCGTACCTCTCGCGTCCGATCCTCAACGGAACTGGAGGGAGCTTCGAGAAGCTCTAGCTCCGATAGTTTGTCCCTGAAAAAATTCCTTTTTTGAAATTTCAAAACCCATGTGAAGGGATGAATCGAGATCGCTCTAAACTTTTTTCTGTTAAAAATTTCAAGAGCCACGAAGAGAAATCAATTAAAAATCGCTCTACCTCGTTCACTTTCCCAGATATTCTCAGAAAGTCATCAGAATAAAGAGTAATTTGTTTCTGGAATGAGTCAATTTTTTGTTATCCTTTTTGATAAATATCTTGGAAACTAAGCAAAATCGGATAATTCTGCCGTAATTTCTTTTGTTGAAAATTTTAAGAACTATGCAAATAGATTAGAACAAAATCTCTCTGTCCCACGTAGTTTTCGAGAGATTCTCTCAAAAACTATTGAAAAGAAAATTACATCTATAAGTCTATTTTTTGTGGTAGGATTGTCCATGAATATCCAGAAATTGAGCGAAATAGCGTGAGTTTGCCCTAATCCTTTTTTTGTAGAAAATTCCTAAAGCTAGAGAATGATGAAGACGAATGGGCATATCTCCACTAGATACCGGAATATTTTTCGAAAATACCATTGAAATAGAGACTTCATCTAAAAATCGCTTCTTTGTCATGGAATTTTGATAAAAATCTCGGAAACTGAGCGAGATAATGCAATTCTAGTTGAACCACTCTTTGTAGTTTTTGAAATTCCCTACAAAAAAAGAACGATAGGAAAAATTCATTATCTCACTCGGTTTCCGAGATATTTATAAAAAAAGCAGATGGCAAGAAAAATATGAAGTTTTCAGACAAGTTGATTTCATTTCGTCATCAATTTTCTTTGAATATTCCGGAATCTAATCAAGATAAGATGATTTCGCTCGAATGCTTCTTTGGAGAGAATTTCAAAAGCTCCAAAAAGGGATTGGAACAACAATGTTTCATCTCGACCAATTTCCAAGATATTCATAAAGGATAAACAAATAAACAGATAAATTTATTAATAAATTAATTTTTATTAATAAATTTTTTAAGAGAATCAAATTTCAGAAAAAATATGTAATGCACAGGCGATATTTGAACTCACGACCCTCTGATTACATGTCAGGTGCTCTACCGCTGAGCTACTGTGAGTTACTATATTTACCTTCGAGTAAATTGAACGATAATGACTTCAAAAAATGAATTTGTCTGAATCCGTCATAATCATGGAAAAAATAATTTGCTGGTGAACAAAAAACCAGTATAATATATGGGTCATTCCATGTCAAATCACCTGATTTTAAAAATGATATTTTTTGATTGGGTTGAATTTTTTATATGTTTCGATACGTATCAGAATATGCCTAAGCCCAAATTTTGAGACCTCAATTTTCAAAAAGCTCAGAGATATGAATTTTTGAATTTCGCAAAAAATTGTGACGGTTTTTACCGTCAGATAATTAAGAAAAATTAGAAAAAATAATTAAAATCGATTAAAATCGCGATAATGACCACGACTCGCGGTACCCGGTGAGGATAGGGCTCATTTTGAGTCAATCCAGCATATGTCCAGAGTGAGGTCAGCAGAAATTAATGACCTCACTGATTATTTTTGTTTATTTTTGCCCAATCCAACTCCAAAATTTGGAGTAAAGCACGAGAAGTAGGACTGGGAAGGATTTTTCCCAGTCCCACGAACAAATTAGCAGAGTCAGGGACAATCCAGAGGAGCCGGGACCAAAGCAGCATCCGAGGAGTTGGTCCAACACCAACCAACACTGATGAACCTTGGGCGACAGCGAGAGGAACCGGGGATCACCAGGATCAGCGTGGGAGACAGTGGAAAATAAAGACTGAAATTATGTGTGTCAAAAGAAAAGACAAAAGTTCTCCGTGTATCAGTGTCGCGAAATTATTGTCCGAATTATTGTAATTATTTTTTGTACATTCTTTGGAATTATTGAGTTTAAGCAGAATTTAAGTAAAGCCAGTGGCGAGAGTAGAATAGGGGGGGGGAACTCGTGCGATAGTTGGTAGAGTTGGGCCTCGGCTCTACCGAAGTTGAACAGAAACAGCCGAGGGAACCCAACGTTAACTCGTGGGAGAGAAGACTCGTTCTTCTTCTCCCGGGACACCGTGGCGACCACATCGTGTAGAGAAAATTTAGTAAAATGTTAAGAAGAATAAAGGAAATTGTGAAGAATTACGTAGAGAAAGTTGAAGTAAAGAAAGTTGTCAAAAACGACTGGCGCCCATTTTTCCAGAGGCAAATTACTTGGGGAAATAATTAAGTAAAGTTTTCGATCATAAAATTGGGTCAAATAAAGGAATTTTGTTTAGTGCCTTTAACGGTTGGCCAAGGTCAGTTGAGCAAACCGTTACAAAATCACCAATATGGCAATTTTCAAATATTTATATCTCCTGATTCAATTATCGTAACCATATCTTACAGGTAGCTATTTTCTTCGTTTCGAGAAGTAGTTTCCGAAAAAAAAATATAAGAACCAATTTTTTTTATTTTTCACCGTTTTTTCTTAATTTTTAACCTAATTTTTGAGTTTTTTTGAAGAGCGACACTTTTGATTTTTTTGAAAAAAATATATGTTACACTAGGCTGTAAAACGAATTTTTTGAGCACTTGATGAAAATGGGATTCAAATATCTTCGATTTTTTGAGCCACTTTTTCGCTTTTTTTAAACATAAATTCGCATTTTTTGAGAATTTTTCAATTTTTTATGAGAATTTCATTCTAAATATGAACAACTAATATTCCCCTCCTGTGCCAAATGAGTAAATTGGAAACTTTTTCTAATATAATGTGACAAAAAATTTTTTTTTGCTTATTTTATTCTTTACAATTCGTTTTTAGGAGTTTTATGGTAGTTTCTTCTCGAAATGTCAGAAATCAACGTTTAATACTGTGAGCTTTGGTCTCACAATAAAAAAAGGAAATTATAGGGAATATCGGGAGTGGGGAAAAATAACTTGAAACACGGTGAAATAAAGTTGAACTAGTGCTTTTATTCAATATTCAGTCCTTCCACCTTTTCTCAGTCCACTAATACTCATTATTATTTGGGGGGATTGTCTCAGGGGAGTCTCAACTATCAAAGTTGGGGTTTCTCCACTCTTCGGTAATAATGACCACTGTGACCGTCAGTTGACAGTCACGGTAAAGTTACTCAGGTAATAATGACCGGTTCTGATGCTATGGTGAAAACGACCAGCAATATGGCTAGTGCTCGAGCACGTGGCTGGCACCAACTTTGGGGTTAATTATCACGGAGCCTCAGGGGAAATAATCTCTCAATCCAAACAACTTATTATGGGAAACTCAAGGAAAATCAAGGGAATCTCTTTCTCTCGTTGTCAACACTCGCGGGATGTTTGCGGAAAAATCACTCTACCTCTATTTTCTCCTCAGGACTCTGTCCTTCACTCTTCTTCAGGAAATACCATGGAAAAACTACTCTTCACTCTCTTTTCACACCTTTTCCTCTATTTTACACGACTCTTTACTCTCTTAACTTCAATTACTTGGGATAAAAACACTCTATCAACACGTGGTCTTTCTTCTATCTCTCAAGTCCCACCGCCATGTCATGTTTCTCCCACCAGCCTCAATATGGCCGCTCCTCATGGAGATTCCCTCGATGGCACGTCGAGTATCTCTCGCGCGAATCTCGACTCACCCGGTTACAATACACTGGCGGAAACAATTAAAGGATCAAATGAAAATTCCGAATTTTCAGCAGTTTTTCAAATGGCCGTATCTTTCTCAAAAATGATCGCATCGAAATAAAAAAAAAGAAATTTGAAGCTTAAAGTATCTGGTTCCGAAATCTTCAGACCAAAAAAAATTTCCGTCCCAAGATCTCGAAACTAGAGACTTCAAGCTTCAAACTGTTGTTTGAAAACTCCGATACGATCATTTTTGAAAAAGATACGGCCATTTGAAAAACCGCTGAAAATAGAAAATTTTACTTTGATCCCTTAATTGTTTCAGCTAGTGTATGAAAAAAACTAATTTTGCGACGCCTAAGGGATCTTCTCACTTTACATTTTCAAAAAAAAAAATTTTCTCCGAAATTTGCTATTTCAGATGCGAATAAATATTATGAGCTAATAGAAGGCATACTCTATGGTGTAGATATCCTTAATTGAGGACAAGCAAGATTTCCTGCGATTTTTCATTCAAAGGAACTTCAAACGCTTTTTTCGCGAAACATCGTTTTTTGACAGCTTGTTGATAAAATCTTCGAAATTACTGAACCGATCCTTATGGAATTTAGAGCACATATTCTTTACTACTATAGCTATAGCGCATTAGAAGATTTTTCGAAATTTTGATATTTACCATTTTTTTTGCCACGTTTTCCATGAAAAAAATCATGTTTTTTTTTGGGTTTTTTCCGACAATGTCTACCATTTCATCATTTTTGCTTATATCAAAAATCGTACTATATGCGCTATAGCTATGGTAGTGAAGAATATGTGCTCGAAATTTCATTAGTTTCGAAGATTTTATCAACAAGCTGTCAAAAAACGTTGTTTCGAGAAAAACGCGTTTAAAGGCCCTTTAAATGAAAAATTACGGAAAATCTTACTTGTCCTTAAGTAGCAATATTCGCATCATAGAGTATGTCTTCTAGTTATTCATAATGTTCATTCGCATCTAAAATGGCGAATTTCGAAAGAAAAATATTTTTGGAAAATTGTAAAGTGAGAAGACCCCTTGATAAAAATGCTACGCTTTCTCCAAATTTTATAGTTATCTTAATATCAAAATTTTGGTTTGGCTCTTTGTTGAATATTTTTTTAGTTATTTTAGTCAGTATTTTTTTTTAACTTCCTCTTATTGTCTCAATTATTTATATTTCACGGAGTACTAGTTTGCACGATTCATAATAATGAGTTAAAAATAATAAAATGAGTAAAAAAATTTTTTGTCCATATATTGACAAAGATTTTAACAATTTACGCATTCAGCACAATAGGAAAATAGTAGCTGACCGTATTTACAATGAAATTCTCTGGAAAAGTGGCTTAAAAAATTGAAGATATTTGAATCCCACTTTCATTAAGGGCTCAAAAGACACGTTTTATAACCTAGTATAACATATATTTTTTTCAAAAAAATCAAAAGTGTCACTCTTCAAAAAAATTCAAAATTCAAGTTAAAAATTGAGAAGAAACGGTGAAAAATAAAAAAAATTGGACCGACGGCGGTGGCTGTGTGGTTAGAGCGGGGGGTTTGGCACGCAGACGGCCCGGGTTCGAATCCCGGTGAGGGGAAGCCAGAAAAGATTTTGAAAAGCTCTAATTCCACAGTTTCACCTAACCGAGCGGGAGTCTCGCAAGGGACGACTGTATCTGGGCAGGTTTTCCTCAAGAAAAATATAAATGAGGTTTTCCCTCGTCCCTCGGCGAATGCGATACAGCGGGGGGGAAACGAATGTAAAAGGCCGAGAGGTCATACATATGGAATAAAGAAAAATAAAAAAAATAAAAAAAATTGGTTCTTATATTTCTTTTTCGAAAACTACATCCCAAAAAAAAGAAAATAGACACCTGTGAGATATGGTTACGATGATTTAATCAGGAGATATAAATATTTGAAAATTACCATATTTTCATTTTTTTGCAATATTCAAAAATTCATATCTCCGAGGCTTTTGGAAATTAAGGTCTCAAAATTTGGGTTTAGACATATTTTGATACGTATCGAAACATATAAAAAATTCAACCCAATCAAAAAATGTGATTTTTAAAATCAGGTGATTTGACATGGAATGACCCATATATTTCACACTTGTGATTTATCCGGCTAACGAAAATATCAACTCCGGCAATCCCAAAGACCTCACACAATTGGTTGAAGGCAATCTGGGATAAACTCAATTCAGTCGCTGATCCCAACCTTCTCGATTCTACATCCGCAACTGTGCTGTCTGTTGATGGTGAATATGCTGCGAAAATATTAGAATCCCGCGTTTCACACCATTTTCAAAAATCTTTCGTAATCTTATTGAGATTTTCAAACTGGACGCCACCACAGCGATTGATATATGCAATGGTCGTCGTGTTATCAATGCGCAAATGCCAGTTATAGTCTCTCGAATCTTCAACGAAACACCTCAAGCCCAAAAAAGCTTGCCATTAGTTCAAAAAAGTTAATATGACTCTCTCGTTCTTCAGTGTCCCAGAACCCATGTGTGCTTTTGTTTCCGCAACAAGCCCCCCAGTCTGATAACGAGGTGTCTGAGGAAATCTCCAACTCAAATCGTGGGCTCCGGATAGGTGCATAGACTTGAGAAATGTTGGATCTCCACCACCTTAGATCCTCTGAAACTAGGGAAGATAGCATCATATATTTTTCGTAGTTGTTATGGGTTCTCAAAGCGACAGATTTTTTCTCTCTCCAAACTCTTCATGTAACCTTGCCCCTACTTAGTTGCAGTACACATTGAGCCGAGAATGCCTATGAGACTGGTGAATTCACGGATCTTATAACGACCACTTGCTCTGAATTTCTCCAGTAACCCACGGGTTTTCACTCGCTTCTCTTCTGGTAGTTGGATTTTCATCTCACTTGAGTTCAGAATGAAACCAAAAAATTTTTGTTCCTCTGAAGGAATCAGCTGACTTGTTTTCCTATCAATCATGAACCCAAGTTTTTCTAACAGTGAGACTGTTAGTGATTGTACAATTCAAATAGAGTAAGCTGGTAAAAAAGAACGTCTGAGGGCGTGCTGGTGGTTATGCCAAGATGGCGAAAGTGTAACTTTAAAAGAAAATTGTTTGGTAATAAAAGTATTCAGTTTTGCAATAAAAACTGTATAATTTCATTAAAAAATCATCACATCACGAACAGAGACTGTTTGCAGTGCATTGGACTAGCATTCGCTTTCAGAGTCCCCTAGCAGGAGAAAATCGTCAAGGTTTATTCCCAAAGAATAGCCTCTTTTTCTCAATCTGGTGATCCCTGGTTTTATAAGTTTCGTAAAAATGTATGGAGCCTAGGGTGTGCCAAAAAAACTCGAATTGTTTTTCTCTTTGCTCTTCGCCCAAAATATCACAGAATATGCCCAAACATGAATTCTGTTGGAAGTGAAGCTCTTCATTTCAATTTTAAGAGGTTCTCCATGGACCTTTAAGTTTTCCCGTTTGAATAACATGGGAGATAGGGTTTTTTAACATTATTTCATCCGGCAAGCTGTGAAGAACCTTTTTTTCGACTAAATAAATGAACAGGTCTTTTTGAGCATGAAATTTTTGACAAAAAATTTCGTGGAGCCGAAAGTCAATCGTTAATATTTGAGTTTTTACAGACCTCAAAAATTGAAATTTCGCGTTTTTTGCATTTTACAGCTAAACTCTTGGAGATGGAAAAAAAAGTTGAATGTCAATTTTGTAGTTCATTCAACGCCCGATAAAAAATTTCCGCACGGATTTTTTGTGTCATTAATAACAACAAAGTTACAGGTCTCAGAAGTTTCATTTTTCGGAATTTTCGCCTTTAACTGGAATATCAATAATAAAACAAAAAATTTTGTGCAAAATTGTTAGCACATCAAATTTGCAACAAAATTGGATGGGTGAGATATTTCGTATTATCAATAGTTAAAAGCTGATTTTCATTAACCGTTATTTTTCTCGGATTTTGTATGAGATACTCGTCGACTCAAGAGAGAATCATCGAAAATCTCGGAAGAAATTTTTTGATGATTGAAATTTGTTTAAAAAATTTTGACGACTTTATAAATAAATTGTAATTATGTTTTTTGCTCGACCAATTTTGGCTTCCGAATGAAAATATCTCATCCAAAATTAAAAAAAATGTCTGAAAACTTTCTCGAAAACATTTCCGATGATTTTCGTTTTTGTTCCACAAATTTCATAAACTGGAGAAATGACAAAATTTCTAAATTGAGGCAATGATGACTCAAAACAAAATCATCAAACATTTCTGATGATTCTCTTTTGAGTCGACGAGTATCCCATACAAAATCCGAGAAAAATAACGCTTAATGAAAATTTCGCGTTTTAATCATCATTGATTGATGTTTAAGGAGCAAAACTATACTCCTTCAATTGACCATTCGGGAAAAAAAACGGTCCAGCCGATGGGGTTGAAAGTTCAGAGGGTGTTTGGGCATACATTAAGGAGGTTTGTCGCCATTTGTGCAGGGTGCGCGGGCAGGGGAGAATGCCTATGCTTTAGCATAGGGATCCCAAGTTAATACCAGTTCCTGAACACGAAAATAGAGAGCATTTTTCTGACCGCTAATCAGCTAATTACTTGCTGAAAACCATCATAACAATTTTTTTCCTCCCTTTTATAATTTTTGAAAATAAATGATCACTTCAAATGTTGTTCATGTCATAGAAAATAAAAGAAAATTGATTGCAAGATGGGCTTGGGAACTTTGACAACGCTGCAGTTGAAATATATTTCGAACTGTATCCACACATACATACAGAGCTCTCACGGACATAACGCTACGTCACGCGGTGATGCCATGCTAGTTACTCGACACATGAATTCTTATCGAGGAATTCTATGAAACCATAAATTGCAATTGTAAAAAGTCTGTAAGGCTCGGAACAAATGGTCAATTATTTTTCCTGATTGTTCAAGGAAGGTACTGATCAGTGTTTCAATCAAATCTCAATTGTCATTCACGAGATTTTTAATTTTTTATCTTCGATTTATCAGTACGGCTCCGCATGCCCATAAGAGGCTGTGTATAACCAGGGATTTTCATTAATTGATTACGTCCAAACTAGTTTCGGGAATGAATTAAAAATTTAACACGAGTCGTATGGGATGTTTAACAATAACATATTAATTTTCCAGAATTTGATCATTTGAACGCATTTAGTGACCAATCTCCTTAAGTTGCGAGAAACCGTAAAAACATTAGTCATTTTCACAACATTCGCAAAAGTTTGAGTTGATTTTTGAAAACACCGAAAAACGTCATTTTTTGGTGCGTTTTCAAATGAATTTTGAGAATGGAAAAAAAATTTGAAAAAGCAGGAGCTCATAGATTATTAATCCAAGTTTTCAAAACACACCACTTGCTCGCTATACGATCAGTAGTTCCCGAGATACTAGTGATTAAATACAAAAGAGTGATTTTTTACTTAACAGACGATATCTCAGCGGAAAATGGTCGTAGTGAAAAAAAAAACAATCGAAGTTCGAGAATCAGGCTACACGAGCCCATGGACCATTGAGAGAAAAATTTAAAAAATTGGGATTTTTTTCCCCACTCATCGATTTTTTCATGCCATGAGAATTGTTTAAAAAATTCTCTTTCAGACCGCTTTTCTATAAAAGATATATTGATGACACAATTACATGCATTCCTATTGATAAAGTTTACGAAATGGTAAACATATTCAATCAATATCATCCACGATTGAAGTTCACTCATGAAATAGAAGTCAACAACAAATTACCTTTTCTTGACATGCTAATCATTCATGACAATAATAGACTGAAATTTGATTGGTACAGAAAATCAACATATTCTGGTCCACTTTCGAATTTCAATTCAAAACATCCAATAAGTCAAAAAATTGGAATAGTGTACAATTTAGTAGATAGAATTTTCAATATTGGAGACAGTGAGTTCGTGTTGAAAAATTTACAAATTGCAGAAAGAATTCTTACTTTAAATAATTACCCAGTAGAATTTATCCATTTATATTTCAACAATAGATTAGAAACACTGAGGGAAAGGAGGAATGAAGATTCTCAACAGAATAAAAGGGAAAACTCTTTTGATCTGGACTTCAAAAAGTTGTTTATCTTACCATATGTTGAGAACATCACGATTAAATTAAAAAATTTTTTTTTGAATTCAATATGGACTTACTGTCAAAGTCCAATAATAAATTGGGTAAACTTTGTGAATCAACAAAAGATAAAATATTAATTAATGAGAAGTTGTGACGATTGACGCAATTTATTAATTAATTTAATTACTGAAACTTTACTTTAAATTACTGATACTTCAATTTTGGGTGCCAGTTGGTCTAAATGGATAAAAATGCCGAATGACCAACAATTCGGCTAGCTAGCATCTCAGGGGGGAAGAAGGACGATACTCCTTGCGTCCTGTACTTTACTTTAATCTTGAGTGAGGCAGTAATGAACAACGCAACTTTTATAATGAAAAATGACTGTAACTTTATTTTATACAAAAACTTGACTCGACGTTAATACTAAAATGACTTGACGCTACAATTGATTAAACGGGCCAGAAGGGCGGTAAGAGTGGATGGGTCTGACCTTGACGGACGATAGACTTTACGGGACTTCTCGATGACTGGACTCCACGATGAATTTCTCCCTCTGGACGTTGACTTGACTCGACTGCACTGATGAGGAAGCGATATACCCCACTCCAACAACGCTCACTGAACGCATTACGCGAAACTCCTGTTGACGAGTTAATTTCAACTCGTCATAAAGTCTCACGTAGTATACGAAATTTCTTGCAAAGATTGTGATAAAATTTATATTGGACAAACTGGTAGATACATCGGTCAAAGAATTAAAAATCATAAATATTCATTAAATTATGATTATAATAACACAGCTTTATCTCTTCATGACAAAAATCTTGGTCGTGATCTAGATTTCGACAATGTTAAAATACTCGGCTCCGAGTCGAATGAGAAAAAAAGAGAGATTTTAGAAATGATCAATATTAAGAAAAAACTAGAGAAAACAGTGAACTTCAAGACTGACATAAAATATCTTCCTAATGGATATACTGGAATTTTGAGTAACAAATTTTAGAAAAATTTCATCCCTTTTGAACCGAATTGTTAAATCATAGAATAGACAATTTAACAGAGTTAACAGCATGATGATGTATGACACTAGCTCTCTCTCTTTCATAGACTAATTTTATTCATAGACACTGTGATTAATTAAGTGATATTTTTGATTCATCGAATAATTGATTTTAGAAAATTACTATTTCAATATTATATATTGAATAATTCTGGATCAGGCATGATTTTGATACTGAAATTCAATATAGCATATTATTTATTAAGAGAGAGAGGCATGAATGTTAAAAATGTCCAATGACAAGAAAGAAATAACCTCGGTTTTTAAGCTTTTGCGGCCATTGTCATTATTGATATGTTTGGCTTCCGGATAGATGCCGCGTTTGGTTTCAGCGTTGCGCCGACGTTTTGCAAACGTTGCAATTTGCATTTTCAGAGGTATGAGCTCCGATTCTGAGCTCCATGGTCAAAGGGTAGTCCTTATATACCCCTTCTTGGAAAGGGGGTAGGTAGGGGTGGGGGTAGAGCCAATACCACACGATGGTCACGGCACCTTTTTAGAAAGAATAGGGAGCACAGTTGGACGTGCAAGGACTTCCTAAGTTTGGTGAATAAGTTCACCGACCCAAGAATAGCCTCTCCGTGGAGGCGTTTAATGTCAGTTTTTAGGCTTTCGCGACCATTGTCATTATTGGAGTTTACTTGGAGTTTAAATAATGAATTAAGGTACATAATTGATCATAGAGATTTGTATTTCGATAGTTTAAACTTTGTAAAAATATCCACAGCAATAATCTATACTTGTAATGAACTTTTATACATAATTTTTGTAGATTCATTAATAAAGATCCCCTGATGAGGACTCCAGAAAGGAGTCGAAACGTTGGGACAATTGTTTTTGCTCTAAATTGACTCACTGATTGCATAGACCGATGATAGCCAAAGTTATTTATAAGAATCAAATATACGGTCAGAAAATTATTTATAAAAAACAATCTTGGAAAATTTAATTTTGTTCGGCTGAGTGGAACTACTCCTTTACCACAATTTTTTGTCATTGAATCACGAGCTGTCCTTATATCTTCTAGTTTAAAATGCTCTGTGGAAATAAATTCATTTAGCTTTATAAGATCCAGAATGAACAGATTAAAGCTATCAGGCTTGGGGACGAGAAAACTGCTAGAAACGGATTGATCGCAGTGATTTTTGCATCACTGAATTGCACCTTTAGCTAGCAATTGAGCGACGTGATGGCGTAATTGAGTTATTTCACTTTTGGACCAGCGTGGTTTCTCCGGTACTTGGTACTGGATTGGTATGTGTGACAATGGGATCTCATACCCTTTGATCCATTTGAAAACAATTTCATCAGTGAAAAGAACCTTCCACATGGGTGTGAACAATTTTAGCCGCCCCGAGTGTGAGCTTACCGTAGACATTACGGACGTCGAGCCGACTGCTGCTAATCCGTCTTCTTGGTTTATCGATGCGATGAGCTCTTCTGCCGGAGATTGGATGATCTGTTGCCCCCCCCCCCCCCCCCGTCTACTCCTGCTGGTTTCCGTACAGCGCGATGGGGCCTCTCCCGTTTTTCGACGTTCTTGCATGTGAAGTGGTTGAAGATTTTGCCACCGTCTTGACTATTTTTCAATGTTTCATTAAAATGGTTACCATACAGCCACTTATCGATCGTTGTCTCATTCAATGCTTTCTTTGACGTTGAATTTAGATTTGCCGAGATAATCAGTCTCCTTGTTCGCATTTCATTTCGTTAGAGATCAGTCAGAAGATGTCCCATCTCAGAAGGCACTCATCTCTGCTAGCATAGCTAGAGTGTCCACTGGCTTACCTGTTATGTGAGTGGAGAATATTTTGCCGAATACCGTGAGGCACATTGCAATTTTTGGCTGTTTCTCGTAAATGCGATTATCCATGACAATGAGTGGTTCTGTTAACGCTATTTTAATCTCTGGATTGAGCTTAGATGGATTCAGAAATTTAGCTTTTTCTGAAGTAAGGTATTTCTTACACATCTTTTTACGTTCCTCATCTGGAAGACTTTTATTGGAAATGGCTTTCAAACGGCCTAAAATATCATTATGAACTGCTGGACCCCATTGATCGTCAGAGGCTATCTGCTTGCCCAGTACTTCCAGAACTGCTGGAATAATTGCTGGTTCTTCCATTTCAGCAGCGTCTGATTGCATGATATTTGATGGTGGATCAGTATCTTTCGGGTCTGCAGTCTCTAGTTGTGTTGGATTTTCTAAGGTACTCGTTTTTGAGGCACTACTATTATGACCTTTGTCGTTAAGAATAGATTGTCTTTCTCTAGTCGACGATCTTATTAGTGGTCGTTCTCTGCTTCTGGATTCAACCGAAGATCTTTCCTGGCTTGCAGACTTTCTGTAAGAGCTCCTGCGACTTCTGGATCTATCTCTAGATTCCTCACGACTTTGTGACTTACGATGGAGTCTTTCACGTCTTATAGCCATCTCATCCGAATTTTCAGTACTCGTGGAACTCGTATAAGAATTTTCGTGATAGCAGTAGCTCTGTGAGCTGTATCCACGTGAACGATGATGACTATAACGACTGCGTGAGCAACGTGACCTTGAGGAGTGTGTAGTTCTTGATCTGTTCCTTCGCGATGACCTCGATTGAGATTCACCCGAAAATTGTAGAGAAAACTCGTGGAGAGGGGATCCATTTTTTTCATTTTCTGAGTGCTTGACTCCAACAGTCCCTTTCTTTTTTGAGTGCTTGACTCTTCCATATTATTATTATTTTTTTTGGAACTTGTCCAAGTTTAAAAAGTGTTTCCTGTATTTCTGTGCAGAAAGAGTGGGACCGGGGAATCGATAGAGATTCGTACTTGACGAATTATGTTAACTTCGCGAGGCTTGAAAGACAACACGAACGTTCTCGACGCTTGGTTGCTGATGCCATGAACTATGAAGGTTATACTCACGAAAATTCATAGCGTAAATAGTGAATTACTTCTTCTAGTCTTTCCATCTGGTTTCTTAATCACTTCAATTCTCTCCCAACACTCTTTTCTTCCTCTTCATCATGATGATAATTGTGATATTTCCTTTTATCCGACATTCTATCGATAAAAAACTTCAGCTCCAAAACCATATGGCTCCCTTTGTTGGCACAAAGAATAGGAATGAAGGACTTGGACTGAACCACTGGTTTCTGGTAGGTGAACCGGTATTATAGACGGGTGAGTGACTAAAAATTTTTAGTTACTTCCTTTGAACTTCATGCCGCTGGGAGCATTAGAGTGATACTACACATGGTGATCTGAAGGGAGAATCGTGGAATACAATTGCATATCAATAAGGGCCAGTCTATGGAGGCAAAATTAGCGCTAACCGCGTGTTACCTTAAACTCGGACTTTGGAACGAATATCGCAAATCGCGGGTTAACGTAACTGGAGGTTTAATTTGAAAATGGCAGAAATCACAATTACCACCATCAATTGTAATCCCAACCCATCGACGCTAATTTCTCCGCTCGAATCATTGGTATTTCCAGCTTATAGATCGAAAAATGAATGGTAACACTGCTGTTCGCCATTTTTACTCAAAAAACACCTAATTACGTTAACCCGTGGTTAGCGATATTCGCCCCAAAGTCAGAGTAAAGGTAAAACGCGATTAGCGTTACTTTTGGCTCTATAGACTGGCCCTAAGCGAAATTATAAAATTACCCTTCAATGGGCAGAATCGAAGATTACTCATCGATGGACAATCTTCAATTTTCGCCCATCGAAGAGAGATATTCATTTCTGACCATCAACAGATGAAATTATTAACGTCGTTGCCCCTCTACCGTCCAGTTAAAAAGTTCTGACTCTGAGACGCCACCCTATATGTCGATAATGTACTACTATAAACCTACAGATTTTCGACTTGACTGCACTCACACAGTCATATCCTCTATATGAATACACACAACTGTGAAATGTTCTCCCACAACACGCTCGCGCGTTCATCTTGATAGCCCTTTCACTGAGAATTTCGTCAAAATACGGTTTTATTTTGAATTATTCACCGAAACTATGAGGTCAATGATGTCCTTTTTTTTTAAATAATTCTAGATGTATAGTTCTGATAGGTGTTAGTTTTTCATAATGATGGTGTTTTTTTCAACGTGAAACAAAATAAAATTAGTAGTTTTCCCACGCTTCTCTCATACTGTCTGTAAAAAAAAAAGTGAATTTAATTGCAATTATCTCATATATACTGTGGACCATCGTTCTCAAATTTCATTATTAGATGCATTACCCATCTATTGGTAAATATGTAGATTAGGGGCCTTTTTTTATCAAATTTGAGAATCTCAGAATCAAATTTCGGAAAAAAATAGGGAATGCGCAAGCGAGGTTTGAACTCACAACCATCTGATTACATGTCAGGTACTCTACCAATTGAGCTATTGCGAGGTCCACTATTTATCTTCAAATTCTTGATTCCGATATATTATCGTATTTTCTCCACCTCCCTTCCTGAGGTAATTTAAATTAATTTTATTTTTGAAAGGCCGCTATTCTCCATATTTACCCATCTAATTATTTATAGCCCGATTTTTAAGCAAGTCTTGAACTTTGTCATTAGGGAGGCAACTACCTTAATTTATCCATCGATTTGCAGAATCAAAGATTGCCAGTAGGTGGTGGGAATATTGAAAGTACCCATCAATTTCATTATCACAGGACAGTTTCATTGTTTCGCCCATCAATGAGCATTTGCAGAATTTAGCTCATCAATAGGCAATTTCGAGTTCTGCCTATCAATGGGTAATTTTATCATTCACTCAACGATGGACAATCTTCAATGATTGCCCATCGATGGGCGAAATCATATAATTGCCCATCGATGGGCAAGATCATATCATTTCCGATCGATTGATCATTTCATAATTTCGCCAATCGATAGGTGGTTCTCGATTCTGCCCATCGATGGGTAATTTCATCATTGAGGTTATGAAGTTACCCATCGATGAATCAATCGACCTGCCCGTCGACGGGCAGTTCTGTTATTTCACTGATCGATGGGCAGTTCTACATTTTGGATATCGACCGTCGATGGATCATTTGATTATTTTGTCAATCGATGAGCGATTTTGAATTCTGCCCGTTGATGGGCATAATTATAAGATTGCCCATGCACGGGCGGAATCAAACTTCTCTCATCGATGAGCAGAATCGAAAATAACCCATCGATCGGTGAAATTATGGAATTATTCATCGATGCTCAATATCCTACAGCCATTCACGAAAAATGATCAGATCGGGATTCTAAAAAAATTCAAAAGCTTGAAGTTTCTACTTTCAAAATGTCGAGATGAAATTTTTTTGGCATCGATTATAACGAAATTAGGAGGCTGAAAGCAAAGAATTTTTCTTTTTTACAGTTTTTCAAATTGGTCCATGGGCTTCGAAAAAAATTTCTGAATTTTTCATGACTTCAGTCCCGTTCAAACCTACACAAATAATTCGCTCGTACACTGAATATTCTAGAAAAATATTATATATTCTCCTCTTTTTGAGCCCACATAATGGTTTCAAATGAATCAATAATTATGAATAATTTTTTTGGTCATTTATTGACTTTTGTCAGTACAACGTCAAAAATGGAACTTTTCATAACTTCAACCCCCCAAATTAGGTGAGGCGAAACAGAAAATAATTCAGGAATCCCATCATTCAGAACTACAGAAAGTCCTCAAAGAAACACTTCATTGTGCTAACTTTACGGAGGTCACGAATGTCTATAAATTGCATCCCCCGAATTGGTCTACTGCCGAATTGCAAGAAATGTAAAAAAACCTTCAGAAATTGAAAAATTGCGTCACAAAAATTGGCAGAAAAAAACACAGTTATCGGATTTTTACATTTTTCTTGATTCAACGTAGTACCGCCGATACTGCCCTAGTCAGTGGTTATATGATCTCGTTTGAATCATGCAGTGTTTACACACTAGATAGCGTTCCGAATGAGTAAGAGAGAGAAAGAACATATAAAAAGTACAGTTTTCATAGTTATTCACTAATTACTGCTATCAGATGCTCGGAACCTGTATTATCAAGGTTTCAAAATATTTTAGATATAATTTCCTATCACTGCACTTTCTTTTATTCGAATCGGAACGGTCAATTTGGTAAAATATGATAAAATGTGCGATTTCCCATAAGGCTCAATGTTAAAGTCGTGAAATTTCAAGTGTCAATATCTTTTGTAATATCTATCATAATCTACGAGTGTACCAAATTTCAGAATTTTCGGAACGGTCAATCTAGTACCGGCGGTACTACCTTAAGGAGGATCGATCACGACCTTTTTTTGATAGATAAAAATCTAATTTTTTTATATAATGTAAATGAATCTATCCTGAGTTACCAGTAAAAATTTGAGGTTAGCTCACCGAAGAAATTCTTCATCATTTAATTATTTTCTTTGAAAGCAAAATACATTGGTTCTTATGAACATCAGTGAAAAAATTTTTGAAGTGAAACTTCTTATACGACGTCAGACGCGTGTAACGCTGGCGTTAAATTCCACGCGTTAAATTTAACACCAGTATATATGAGGTATAGGAGCGAGTGAGAGGATAGGGAAGGAGTGGGGTGGCGCCTGCGCACGAGGGACGGCGATGTATTCTTTCAATCTTCTTTTGAAAATATCGCGGAAACTAAGCGAGATAGAGTGACTTTGCTACATTTTTTTTCATAGATTTTGAATTCTCTTCAAGGTAACTGTAGGGTAAAATTGCTCTATCTTGATTAGTTTCCGAAATACTTTCAAAAAAACAATTGACAAAAAAATCGACTTTTCCTGTTTTTTGTTGTATTTTTGCATGTTCACAATAATTTTTTGAAAAAACTCAGAAACTAAGGGAGATACAGCAATTTGATGATGATTTTTCTGTAGGAAATTTCAAAATTTGCAAAAAGGCGTATCTCCATTAGATTTCGAGATATTTGCAAAAAATCATTGAACCAAAGACTATCATGAGTCAATTTTTTTCGTCGTAGAATTCTGATAAATATCTCGGAAACTAAGCGAGATAATGCATTTTTTATAGGTACTCTTTTTGTAGTTTTGGAAATTTTCCACAAAAAAGGTTTTCAGGAAAATTTCGTTATCTCGCTCAGTACTCGAGATATATTATTCCTGAAAAGAAGGATGCTGAAAGAAAGAGTATCAACTTTTTATACAAATTTATTTCATTTAATCAATTTTCTTGGAATATCTCGGAATCTGAGCAACACAGGGCGATTTTGCACTGAACCTTTTTTGTAGAGAATTTCTAGAGAGCTATAAGAGAATGAAGGCAAAGTCGCTCTATCTCAATCAATTTTTGAGATATTCACAGAAGACTTTGATTAAAAAGAAATCGATCCATCTGAATACTTCATAATCGTGGAAAAAAATGTAATTTCCTAGTGAACAAAAACCTATATCCTATAAGCAGGTATTCAAATTTTTAATGCTTAATACCTATGTTTTTTGTACAGCTAGCAGATCTGTGCATTCAGTTGTTATTTGAGCTTCTACTCGCATCCGTTTGCTATTCTCATAACTTTATCTCTTGTGAGAAAATATTAATAATTCATCTCTATCTATCTTAATAAGCAACAAATTCACTTCTGTCGCGCGTGGATTCCACACACCCTCTTTTGCACTTGTCACGATCTAAATATATCTAATTACATACAATTATATCAAAAAAAATTTCTGTAGTGTGTAATCTTCGGCTACTGAACGGTATTTTGGAAATGAAATGATAGGGTTATGATGGGAATATAATTGTGTCAGAAGTCTCGTGTACCATCTAAATATTTGGGGAGGATGAATCAATAAAATTTGATTCTTAATACGTAGTTTATGAACTTCAGCATTGTGAAATGAAGTTTCACTTCTTACGTGCGGCATTCCACGCACCCTCTTTTTTTTCTGTTATTTTCGCGATAGATGAAAATTCGTTCATACTTCAATGATAAAATTTGAGCTTCATACAATCAGAATAAAAATAAAAAATAGTGCGTCAGCGGTGAAATAAGCACGAAAAAAATTTAACAATATTGAATTTTGAGGTTAAGTGGGATGTTGGACAGATGAATAAATAGTAGAAGTCAATTTTCACCTTTATTTTCTAAAATCGCGACGTTTCGCCTCGGATCAGAAGCTTTTTCAGGCTCTTTACATAAATATAAATTGTTATTATGAGATTCCCCTCGGACCGCACCCGGGCAGCAGTCTATCCCTACTCCAGTAGCCCCCCACCATCGCGATCGAACCTCCTTAAGTACACTAAAAATTGTCGAAAATCCTGAAAACCAGATGTTTCCCTATCAGGAATATGATATGCAATTGTTTTCTGCTCTTATAATTCGGATGATAAATTAACACCAAAAAATAATTATTCGACAATAACAATTTCCATACAAATCTCAAAATAATGAGAGATATTTTATAATGATTATTAAAATTTTTTCGTTAAATATGATATTCATCAATTAATATCTTTCGAATTATGAAATGAGAGAAATTGAGACGAACTCTCCAATGTGTGGAAAAATGTAATTTTTCTTTCACCAAAATTTCTCAAATAAAATTATTCTTCTTATGAAATTCTCGACAGAGAATGGATTTTGTAGGAGGTATGAAATGTGCGAGGCAAAGTATGAATGGCTGACGCGTAGATAAATGGAGAGAAAAGAAAGCAATTAGGCACGTGATTCGGGTAGAAACGATAGAAAAAAATCCAATAATTGAGGGAAAGGCCCAGTAACGAACGGAAAATCCTAGAGCAATAAAATAAGGAATTGCTTGGGCCTGACTGGTCGAGAGTTTACAAACACGGGTGGGGAAAATTATTATGGGGAGAAATGGTTGAAAAAAGGACTAGAAGGAAAGGAAGGACAGGAGGGGGGTACCTAGAGCGATATTTGAGGATGATGAGGTATGAATGTTTAGTTAGCAGTTACTTTGAGTACGTTCAGAGCAGAGCGTTTTCAATGGAAGAGTATGTTCGGTTCAAGCAAACAATAACAACTTAAAGATTGTGAATTTTGTTTTTCCTATTATTGATGAAGAAACATCACTCGTAATCTGTGTAGGACTTAAAAGTTTGTTAGGAATCAAATCAGGAATAATTGGGAGACTGTGTGCGGAATTCATATTATCGTTTATTCTGAATATACAGATCGACTGATCTACTCAATGGCTAACGCCGGACAGCCTGTCCAAGGCGCACTCATCCTCATACAAACACACTCACACTCTCATACATTACTCCCAATCATGATCATACCTAAAAGAAATGACTGAGGTGAATAATGTTAAACCTCACACTAACTGGTTCTTACAATCCATATAATTTCACGAAGTCTACTCACTTTACAGATACTTCCTATATATATCCCCTTCTGAATTAATTTCTTCCCCCATTCGATAATCATCTCGTTTTTTATGAAGAGAATCATAAAAATTTTCAGATCGTT
The DNA here is from genome assembly GCA_963942555.1 of Aleiodes leptofemur. Taxonomy (NCBI): domain Eukaryota; kingdom Metazoa; phylum Arthropoda; class Insecta; order Hymenoptera; family Braconidae; genus Aleiodes; species Aleiodes leptofemur. The sequence goes on from OZ012621.1 coordinate 8,152,310, forward strand.
TAAATACTTTTCTTCCTTGATGAATCAAGATTACATAATTTATTGCTTTTATTTCCGGAAGAATCAAATCGGGACTTGAATGTTCCAAGTAATAGTATCATATTTCAAACTTTCTCAAGAAAGAGAATAACATTAAAAACTAAATGTAACCACTCCAACAGTTTGAAAGGAAACAGTCGATTCATTCGTAACCCCAATCTTTTGACTCTCCCTCCAGTCAACTTCCTACGAATGAAAAGTTTAATATTTCTATCATTCCCAACTCTAAATTATCGAATGGCAAACAATTTGTATTGACAATTTTCTTAGTGGGTTGAGTAGTTACGGATCCCTTAGTAGCGCCACCGTGTGACAACTAGATTGACTGTATCAAATCAACGGAGGTGGGGTGAGTCGACGACATGTAACAAGAGGAATTACACAACACCCCCGAGCGTGAAACATTACGAACAGGCAGCTGAAGATATTAAACGGAATTGGATGGATTTGTAATTCAAAAACACTGAAAATTGCGTGGAAAAAATTATTTAAATACTGTGGGAGGAGATCGCTACAGTTTCATCAATTATAACTATTTTTCTTCATTATTAGTAGCAAATGAGATTTAATATGAAATTATGTAATAGAGTAGAATTCTCATCACCAAAAAAATGATAGAAGAATTCTGTTGCTAATGCAGAGAAGAAAACCGATTTTGCGTCTGGAAGAAATATTTTGTGTAGTTCTCAAAGTTCTCTGAGAAAAGGGCTCCTGATATTCTCCTCTAAACTCACTCGTTTCGGAAATATTCACGAAATTCGGTAAACTGAAACATAGTCGACACTCAGCAAATGATTGTGGATTTTCGATTTAACCTACATAATTAACTTTACTTTTCGACCTCCGTGTATCAGAATTGGTCGCTCTAATTTATTCATTACCGTGCGTCTTATGGGAGTGTGTAAATTGTGATAGAATGAAATTAATTTATTACAACACCTAGAACAATAATGTCATCATCTCACACCATTTTTGTAGAAATTGTGGAAAGAGAATGTCACATAATGAAAACGAGATGATTTTCTGTAGTTTGAATTCGGTGCAATTTATTGATGAACACAAAAAAATATTTGAGGAAAAAATGTAACACAAAATTCTAATTATCAATTGTATGTGGAAAGAAAAATTCCGATCATAAAATTTTCTACAAAGATTCTCTCGGCAGTTTCCAGTGAATTGGATGCATTCTATCCCCACAACCCCCTCCCAAACTCCTTTAAGTATCGATAATCCACAAAACACGCACAAGAAATGTGTTCAATATAAATTTTTAAAATTACCAAGAACATTAACATATTCTTCTCTCAAATGAATTGTCGAGTAGTGTCTTTTCGTACATAAAATGTTCCTCAGTATCCAGCCAAATGTAAACTCCACTTCAAACTCTACTTGCACAATAGAATTGAGTGTATTCATGTAGATTCATGTATTGGTGTTAACCCATAAAATTCCGTGTAAGCTTGCGGTCACCCGGGTTTTGGTTATATTCTCTACTGCGGAATTTCCCAGTGTCCAATGGTTCAACTCCTCTTGCGCAAGATGTCCAGTGACGCATACGAATTCCGAAAATCTACCATTTCTAACATTTTCCAGCTCAAGAACCCATTTTCATGAGAGAGCTCAACTCCCAGGGAATATAATAATAATGAAATGAAATGCAAAAAAGATGACAAAACCATAACCTCACTCTTTTCTTCCATGAGGTTTTTCTTATGGAAACAACTGGCGCTTTTCTCTTACTGCTTACTCTCAACTCGTGTCTTCGAGGCTTTCTTATGCACCAGTGATGTTGCATAATAATAATGATCATGATAAAGAAAAAAAAAGGTGAAGTAGAAATAAATGTGAAAATAATTCACTCGGGATGATATACTTTATTCTTCCTTTTTTTTATGTTCCATCTCCTTTGGTGAGATCTTTTATTGCTATTCTTTCCTCCATTTAATCTCTATTCTTCATAAATTTCGACACAAATCCGCTTCTCTTTAATGATCCTATGGTTTCTTTTGACTCAATTGAAATATTGAGGTATGAGAAGAATAATAGGAAACTGGTATGGAACACTTTATTTGAAATATCTAGGAATCTGATGAGCATACAGTAGAGCGTCGATTATCCGAACGTCAATTATCCGAAAGGAAATAGAATTTATCCGAATGTTGATCGAGTTATCCGTAGATATATTTTTTTTTTTTCGTAAATATTAAGGATCTAAAAAATTATTTTGTTCAGTCCAACGATTACGCCCTGAATAAGCTGCATTCGTTTTTGGCGTTTCAACAGTTTCAGCACATATGTAGTTAAGGAGTTTGGAGGGTGATTGTTGAGGGGTATACGGGGTCGAGGGATTCTATTGTTCTCCCGCAGTGATGCAATTGTAAAACGAAAAAAATACTTTTTTCAAGTATTTTTTAAAAAATTATCTGAAAGCTTTTGAATAATATTCTTATTATGTTCAAATGAGAATATTTTTTTCTAATTAATGACTGAACGTTATTTACAAATTTCATTAATTTATAAATAGTTGAAAAGTTTGCTAATAAGAGAATCACCGCGGCAACGTTACGATGAAAATATTTTTTTCTTTTCTGTTGATGGCCCTGAAAGCATCTGTCTCTTTCTAATACTTGTGATGTAATCAACAATAATTTGGTGGATATTTATGAAATAACAATGGATCGAGCAGCAAAATTAAAAAAAATAAAAGTGTGGAGAGTAAATTAGTGACAGAAAATATCTATTGGAATTAAAGTTAAGTTTTGGGCAAGAAGGTTCACGCCAGCAACAAAAGTGAGGTTACGGCAGAAAATTTCGCGGGCAAGAGAATTATTGGCATGAAAGTACTTTAAAAAAATTCAAAATGTGTTTAAAAATGCTATTGAAAATGGTTTTTATAATGAAGATGTTACATAAAAGATTTAATGCAACTCTGATCGATTGTAAAATTTTTCATATTTCTTCATGTATCCACCACTCAACCTCTAAGAACTCGTTTGAAATTACGCGCCAAATTGATGAGATGCAGCGTTGCCGTCTCGCATTGACGGATGATGGATAATCGCAGAATGGGTCGATTTTTCATATTATTTATTTAAGGGGGAGGTAAGGGTTTACGCGTGAAAAAAAACGCTTTTTTTACGAATTTTTTTTAGACGTATGGATTGAGAAACTTTATTGAGCCCTTTTGAACATTATTGAGTATGGATTCAACAACATGAAGTAATTTTTTTATACGAAAATATCCACAAACAAGCCGGTGACGGAGCTTCTCTGAGAACGTCGATTGAAATAGACGATTTGCGGTGATCACTGTATCTCAGCTAAAAATTATCAGAAATAAAAATCCATTGAATTTTAGCCAAAGTATCATCAAATCCTCCCCCCAACGTTCTCTGATTATTATTTTTTTCAATTTTTGGTGGTCATTTAAAGTAAAAACTGCTATTTTTTACGAAAAATTGCGCCATTTTGTTGCACAATTTTGGTAGAAGACCCCTTTAATGTGAAAAAAAAATAATCAGAGAACGTTGGGGGGAGGATTTAATGATACTCTGACTAAATTTCAATGGTTTTTTATTTCTGATAATTTCCAGCTGAAATACAGTGATCACCGCAAATCGTCTATTTCAAAGAAACGTTCTTGGAAAAGCTCCGTTTTTAATGGATATTTTTGCATAAAAAAATTACTCAATATTGTTCAATCCATGCTTAATAATGTTCAAAATGTTTCAATAAATCTGCTTAATCTATACGTCTAAAAAAAAATCGTAAAAAAAGTGTTTTTTTCTCTACGCGTAAACCCTTACCCCCCCCCCCCTTAAATATCTCTGCAATGGATCGCACAATCGCGAAGAAGTTTTCGCAAGTTGCAAAAAAAATATTCAGCGATTGATGTTTTTGCTTCCGAATGGAAGCATTGTAATCGTGATTTTTTTCGAATTTGAGATTTCATCGGATTATGACTCCAAATGTTCTAAAATGTCGGAAAAAAATATTTTTTTCACATGTCTGTGTGTATGTATGTGTGTGTGTGTGTGTGTATGTGTGTGATGACACGTTTCATCACTTTATGCAGAAACGGCTGCATGTATCGATATGAAATTTTGAGGGAATATTCACTACGCAAGCGCAATGCTCTCTGCGAAATTTCAGCTAAATCGGTTCAATGGTTCTCAAGAAAAAGCGAATTGTCAAAAAATCGTTTTTTCGAGTTTTCTCAGCGAAAAATCAATTGACAGCGTCTATCCTCCGCGAGGAGATGCGCGCTGATGAGGCGCACATTAAACCCCGGGGGTGACCAGGGCTCCGATTTTTATTTTTTTTTTTATATTTTTTTTACTATGATTTTCGAAAAATCGCGGTTATTGCAATAACTTAAAAAATATTTGAGCTGGAGACTTCAAATTTGGTGTGTTTATACATTTTATGAGTGCCAACTTTGCTATTGAATTTCAGCTGAATCGGTTCAATAGTTCTCGAGAAAAAGTGAGTCATCAAAAAATCGTTTTTTCGAGTTTTCTCAGCGAAAAATCAATTTACAGCGGCTATCCTCCGCGAGGAGATGCGCACCAATAGGGCGCACATTAAACCCCCAAAAATTTCAGATTTTTCAAAGGATTCTTCTACAAGAATGCTGAAATTTTTTTTTTTTCAGAAATTCAAATTTTTTTCAATTTTTTTCTAAGGTCACTAGTATTTATCATTTCATCATTAGAAAGTAGATAATTTTTGCTAAATAAATAAGACCTTATTCATCCTGATAGAATAACGCGAAGAACTGGAAATTATTCCTTATACTTAAACTCTAATTTCCAGATTTTTAATTTGAAAGGAATCTCATATTTATTCTGTACTATATGTTATATTTATTATTCAAAGTCTTATTCAAAATAGAATTATCATTCAAAATAAAATAATTAAAAAATCAAGTTTCCCTTTCGATTACTGCACGGCCTGGTACATCAAGTTCCCCAAATCGAGTAATTTGATGAAAAAAAAAAAGCATTCAGTGTAGTGTTGACTTTTATTACATTTAGTGACCAGAAGTATTACTGGAGGGTCGCAAGTTAGACTCATGATATGGATTTTGGAATTTTATCTGTAAAATTAACATCAATTTATTTAACTGACAGTATAATAGACGGTGGTGTGATTAGTTTGAGAAATAAGTTCTGGGAGCCCACGCTATCTCACTTAGAAGAGTATCCGACGCATTACTGGAGGGTTCTGAGTTCGACTCGCTAGGGGTTCGAGGTTTTTCAAAATCAAAATTATTGCTTAATTTTCATTTTCAAATTAATGAAAAATAAATAGTTGAAAATCCATTCGGAAGCTTTATGCCAATTGCATTGGCATAATATTAAATGTTTTTCGTAATGAATTCCTCAATAGTAAAGACATCATTGAGTGAATAACGAAGGGTGAAATTTATGGAAATTGCCCATAGGGTGAAGCGCCTGCTTGTTTTGTTGATTTTCCGTCTTCTGGTTAGAAGTTATGATTTTTAGAAGAAAAGAAACTGAGGGACTGTGGTATATTTTCTCATTTTTCAATTAATTAGTGCAACGAATCGTGTCAAGAAAAATTATGACATAATATTAACAATATCTAGAAGTACTCTAACGAGTTTTGCAGAGATCGGGACAAATTTAACAGTGTAATTAATTTCTTTTCATATGTGAGGTTATGCTGTTTCCCCAGTTCTATTAATTTTTTATTGTCATAAATAATTGGACGAAAATTTCAAAATAATTCGAGATGATTTAAATTATCTTGCTGCATCACTGTGAAAAATTTCAGATTTTTCTCGTCATTTCGGGTTTACCCTCCAAACTCCTTAAGTTATCTGAAGAATTACTTTGCCCGCAGACTCATGCGACATCTAAGCTGAATTGAAGCTAGGCTGCAAAAAAGCAATTCTTTCGATAATCAGACTATATGTCAATATATATCATACGTAAAAAGCCTATAGACGGTGACGCTCAGTGGAGCCCAAGACGAATGCTGCCATATTGCGGTGCCATGTAAACACTGTGGTTTACACCCCTCCACTTTCTTAGTCTGCACTGGCCACAGTTTGTTTTTCACGAGTGCTAGTCTGTATTGTTTTATGCCTGTGTAATTTCATTCACCTCCTGAATGAGTTTAACATCAAGCCCTTCAACTACTAAACGTAAATGTCACGTGCTCACCATGCAACAGAAACTCGAAATACTTCCTAGGTTAGATAAGGGAGAAACTGGAACATCTCTGGCTTCTGCATACAATATTGAAAATGCAACGATAACAGATATAAAGAAGAATAAAGACAACATTTTGCCATTTGTGTCAACTCTGGACAGTGGGGATGGTGCCAAGAAACGCAAAACTTTGAAAAATGGGCAGAATCCAGTTCTCGAAAAGGCCTTGTCTGAGTGGTTTATTCAGAGGCGAGGTTTAGGACAACCAATTTCCGGTCCAATTTTATGTGAGAAAGCTCTTGAATTGAATACTAAAGTCGGTGGATCATCTGATTTCAAGGCTAGTTCAGGATTTCCAAAAAACTTTAAGACTCGCCATGGAAACCGAGAACTTCAGATCCAGGGAGGAACCTTATCGGCAGATTCAGGAGCTGCTCAGAAATTCAAACAGACGTTCAGCACTATTGTAAAAGAGCAAGGATTTTCTAGGGATGACGTGTACAATGCAGATGAGACTGGACTCAATTTGTAACGAGCCCCGAAGGTTCTCGTTGTCCAGCAGAACATCGGCCGAGCACAGGTAAGTGCAATAACCATCGCGCACGAGAAAAAGGCAAACAACCCCGAACACCCCATTCAACCCCGTGACATAACCCTGTACCAACCCCGTGACATAACCCGGTAACAACCCCGTGACAACCCCGAAACGCGACCGTTTAAAGCGGAAGCGAGGTTAGGGATCGGAGAAAGCGCGAAAAGTCCAGTCAAACTGGCGCTCCCAATAAGGGGATTTTATGGGTGTTAATTAATTTTGTTTGGTATAAAATTTTGAGTGAGGATTGGGAGGCAACAGCGGACGAGATCCGTGCCTCAGAGTACTCCAATCATGTTTTTTATCGGAATAAAGGCCCGTTTAGTTTTAGGAGGCATCAGCAGACAAGATCTGTGCCTCATTGATGTAAATTTGGGAGGTAAATCCCGGTTAGGTTAATTAGTGTTAGGAAAAATTAGGGAATTAATTTTGGGAATAAATCCCCGTTAGATTCAAGGGGGCATCAGCGGACAAGATCCGTGCCCCATGATTATTTTATTTGAGTTAGTTTATATAGAAAATCCCCGGAGAAGCGCTCCGAAAAGTAGCCTGGTCGCAACTTGTGTGAAAAATTCAAAGAAAAGCCCGTGAGTTAAAAGTTTGACTTTAAGTTAGTTTGAATATTCCCGCGTGAGAAGAGTCCCGAGGCGAGCGCGACTGTCATGCGCCCTGACGGCATCGAGGGGCATGAGTCGGCTCGAGTACCCCCCCCCCCCCCCCGGACGACTGATCGCGTCTGAAGAGTCAGTCGAGAGTGAGCCGGCAACGAGACAACACGTGCGAGCCCTGCCGTTTCATCAGTGCCACGAAAGCGGACTTCCTACAGGATGTGGAGAGGCCTTTTTGTCCAGAGGTTGAGGAGAGCCCAGGGAGAAAAGTCATCGAATTGGGTGAGTATAAGTATCATTACCCCAAAGATCCCGTTTCACCCCCCGTTAGCCGTGTCGATTTAAGCCGTAACTTCCCGACTCATCCCCGAAACAATAAATTAATTAATTAATTGATTAATTAGTTCCCTTTAAAAATTGCCGTGTCGTTATCATTCTTTTTGTTGTACGTGAAAACCCGAAAAGCCCCATGCCTTTTACTTGCCGTGACGCGCAGTGAGTCTATCTCACTCGCACTCGTAACGTTGGGTAGGGAAAATGGTTTTTTAGGAATAACTCCCCTAATTCCCGTGGAAAAATCCCGAAATCGGTCCCATTCGATAGGGATGAAGTAGGCGAACCCAACGACCCCAAATTTACCCTTCCCGAAACATATTTCTATTTTGTATTGAATAAAATCTGGAATATAATTTTGAAGAAAATGCGTTATTCCTGTAAACGAAGCATTTCAATTCCCCCCTTCCCCCCGTATCACGTCACCCGTATACCTCGGACGAGTTCCGAGAAATCCGTGCCTTTTGGATGGTTATTGTACTTCCTAGAATCAAAATAATCATAACTAAAATCACTTATTACTGTAATTCCTTCCGAATTTAATTTTCAATAATTATTAAGTTTTATGAAATAAATTTTTTTTGTCTTTTATTAAAGTTTCCAATAATTCTAAAGCTTCGAATCAAGTTAAATGTAATTAATGTTGCTTTGTTAATATACTCTGATTTTACTCGATTTATCTAGTGCACGAGTAACTTATTTAAGAGTTCCCTCTTCCCAGATTCCTCAACTTTTCAGGTTCATATCGGTAGTCTTTAAGGTTTTTTTTATTGGGAAATGGCAGCGGATCGGGTTAACACCCCCGATTCCCCCCCTGACTCATGTCATGGTTTTTCTCTCGGGCTAGACGGGAAAAAGGTATCACCTCCCCCCCTTCGCCTATTTCGTTCCGTTCTCGGCGGAACTTCTGGCTGCTACGGGCCGGTTATGAGCCGTAAAATGTAGGGCAGGACTCCACCGAGGAACTTCCAGTTTGGTGGTTCCGAAAAAACCACCTGGCGCCCATTGAAAGGTTTTTAATTAAGGGACATTGTGTGAGAGAGGCGGAGGGAGGGACGGCGTGGTGGCTTTTTACCCCCCCCCCCCCCCCGCCGGGTAAAAAGTCACGTTACAAATTGGAAGGCATTGCCTCGAGAATCCCTCGCATCTCAACGGGATACTGTAGCGCCAGGATTCAAGGTATCCAAAGAACGAGTAACAGCCTTGACATGTGCTAACGCAGCTGGTACTCACAGATTGTCTTCATTGTTCATCGGGAAAGCGAAGAAGCCGCGATGCTTCAAAAATGTGACTCGCTTGCCTGTGATCTATAAAATGCAGAAGAGCGCTCGGATGGATTCGAGGTTGTTTTCCGATTGGTACACAAACGATTTCATAAAGAACGTGAAAAAATGGCGCAAAGCTCAACATAAAACTGGGAAAGTGTTGCTACTGTTAGACAATGCGCCTTCTCATCCATCCAAGCTTTGAACAGTATCGATCCAGACTTCGAGTGCGGTTCCTTCCACCGAAAGTGACAGCTTTGATTCAGCCGATGGATCAGGGTGTTAAAGAGAAACTGAAGAAGCTGTACAGAAAACAGGTTCTCAGAAGACTGTTCATGGCAGAGGAAGACTTTAAAGACAGTCTCGTTGCATTTGCGAAGTCATTGAATTTGAAACATTGCTGCTACATGGAAGCTGATGCGTGGTCTTCACTAACCGAGAGCAATCTCAAGAATGCTTGGGACAAGTTATGGCCTTCCACAGAGGGAACGGAGGAAGAGATTCGAGAACAGATTTTTGATTCCAAGGAAGGTGAAATGAATGAGTTTGTTGAGCTCTTCAACGTCAGCCCAGGATTCACGAAGTGTGACGAAGATGACGTTGAAAACTGGCTAAATGATGACGCAGACGACCCCAGCTATCAAGTTTTAACTGATGATCGAATCATATCATCAGTTCTTCAGGTTGATAATATCAACTCTGATGATGATGACAGCGATGACAGTGCAGAAGCTCCAAAGCGGCCCTCTCACGGTGAAGCTTTCAAGGCTTTCGAAATAACAATGGAGTGGTACGAAAAGCAACCTGAATGTTGTCCAACGCAACTTCTTCTGAAACGATTGCGAGATCTGGCAGCAAAAAAACGAGTTTTGTTGTGGAACAGAAGAAAATCGTTGACTTTTTCCAAAAATGAATATGTAGGAATCCAAAGATGTAGGAATTTTGATTATTTTTTAATACATACTTAACTTCGTTCCATGTCACTCAATAATACAATAGTTATTATGGCAATCCACCCAAAAATGTTCTTGTATTATCAACGTTCTTTGTATTCTTAAATATATATATTTTATAATCTCGACAGAATCAACTTTTCTTCCCACGAAATATGAGTGTTCGGTTATCCGAAATTTGGATTATCTGAAAGGGGATCGGTCCCAATTGATTCGGATAATCAACGCTCTACTGTACAACTTTTATTGTGGTAACCTTCTTCTGTAGGTTTTTCTCTGTGCTACAGACAAGATTTTCACGTGATGTCGTATCTCGCTTGCATTGCAAGATATGTTCAATAATCTGAGTACAAAATGAATACAAATTCAGCAGTGAAGATGTGAAACTGGATATGATCGGATAACCGGATATAAGGAACTTAAAGTTCATTTTTTCGGTCATTTATTTTCTTGAGAACATCTCAAAAATTAACAGGAATCGAACGATTTTGCTGAATATTTTTATGTAGCCTGTAAAATCCCCCAAGCAAAGGGTTCTTAACATTTCCCTCCGAATCTACTCGTTCCGCAGCCATTGCTCATATAAATAGTCCAATACTCTTCAAATCATCATGAACTTTAGGAAATCTTAGACGTGAGTAAAAATCAAAATTTTCATGTATTGCTGATGGCGGAAGGGTTAATTGTGCATGAATATTCATCACCCTTTTGAATAGAATTTCCTTTTCCTATAGAATTTCGAGAAAAAAGTCACTGTTAATCATCTAAATTTTCCGTGTCAAATCCTGGAAATTTCAAAACAAGTCACAGATCTACTGAACTCTCAGACAATCTCGTTATTGAAAAATCAACTACATCATTGTTTTTCAAATAATTTCACCGGAATATCAATGAAATGTGTAAATTTCAGATGAATTGTTTCTCGAAAATTCTGTAAAATCAGCACAAATTCAAGGAAAATGTGAAAATTCAACTCATTTTGGTTCTGAATATTCATGTTCAATTGACGATTCCAGTAAATTATAGAGTTCCCGTCTTACTTCTACTTAAAACTCATAGTTTCCCTTTATTTTCTTCTAAAACTCAAAATTTCGTAATCATCGTTCCATTGAAACAAATGCAATATCACGCTTATGGAAATTCCCATCAATAGTCTATGAAATTTAAATTTTCCCTTAACAGCACTGTTAAAGAAAAAATTCCAATTCTACAATTCACTTGAATTTCCAACTAAATATGAATATTCAGAACCAAAACGACTTGAATTTTCTATTTTTTCTGGAATTTTTCCTGATTTTATAAAATTTTGAAGAAACAAAGAAACTGGAATTTACAAATCTTATTGATATTCTGTTGAAATTATGTAAAAATCAACGATGTAGTTGATCTTCCAATCACGAGATTGTCTGAAATTTCAGGAGAAATGTGATTCGTTTAAAAATTTTCGGTATTTCCCGCATGGAAAAGAAATATATTGCTATGAATATATTTAATAATATCGGATTAATAACGAGTGATATAATGCAGCAAAAATATGTGTGATGTTCAATATATTATGTAATTATATACATAATTATCCTTCGGAACCAGTCTGGACTCCCGAAATGGGAGTCTAGTTCTGGCGATTGAGCTACCGGCCGAGGCGCGTCTCCAGGTGGTGGATAGGGGAAGTAGCCAACACTAGTAGGAGGGGCCGGGAGGGAACCAGCTGGGATTGTCGTACCAGCAGGGCCCCGCCAAGGAACCTCCGAAAATGCTGGCGAAGTGACGGTACAATAAGGGAGACGATGGAGGTAAAAGCCCGGGCAGTCGAACGAAGGCAGACACCGCGGACCAGCTCCCCCAAGCTACAGGTGTAAACTATCGTGCTGAATGGCACAGGGGTGACACAGGGTGGATGAAACTCTGGGTCAATGTGTCTGAACGATGTCCTTGGGGCACCGGGTCGCACCAAATTGCATTCCAGACCTTGCTCTCACAAACCGGGCTCTGTGGGAGCGGACCTCATTCCCCGGACACACGATACAAGATGGCAGGATGGGCAGGTGTAGAGTGAGTGGGGCGCTGAGAACCACACTCCCGTGATGGGGCTCTGAGAACCACACCTATAACTGCTTTGATAGCCCTCTTGGATCTGAAGTCGCCACATTTAGTGGCAATGAAGGCAGCCAAGGGCTCTGCGATGAGATCCTGGAGGAACTCGACCTTCATGCGCGCGTTGCTGACCAGGACGGAGGAATGAAAAAGATACTCCGGCTTGGCAGCGAGGTGAGTGGAGGGTTGAGGGCCTTCACCAGGAGTTTTGAAGTCGGGAGACCGAAGAGCGAGGAATGGGCTCTGGAAATAGACCCTTCCTTCAGCCTAAGCGCCCAGTTTTGTACACTGAGGGCACCAAGAAGTACTGCAGATAAATGTGGGATAGAGGCAGGTAACGTCCACCACTTACTGACGAGATGCAGTAGATTAGATTCCACTAGCATCTCGAACTTAACGGGTACAGGGGGAGAGGTGGGGCGCCTGCTTTTTGCCAGGCTTCCCAGCCTTCTTGAACCTGGAACCAAGGTGGTCGCCACGAGGTGGGCATAAAATAGTTCTACTCGTTATGCCTCTTCTGCCACCGCACTCAAAATCATACATCATACATCATACATAATTATACTATTTCAATTATATAGATTTTGATATTTTATCATGTAAATTTCGATATCTGAGTCATCTGATATTGAAAAATATATTATTTCATTTGCAACTCATCATATAATAATGGCCGTATACTCAATAGTGTTTTCCTGTTTTGTATGGAAATAATTAGAATTTTTAGTTTATATTTGATCATATATTTTATTGAAAATAAGATATATTATATTCTATTTTATATAGCTGCACTTTATGATAACTAGATAAGTTGTATCGTTACCCTAATGCGAATTCAGTGTGATAGACATCTTCAATAATTTCAAATGTTCCCATGATCCATTCAGATATTGTGGAGAGTACGTTACGTAGGGAGCCTCCTCTATAGAATAAATTAAATGTTTTTTCGTCTCAAAATTTTGAAATTATATTGTTTCTTGGAATTTCATGATTCTTACAAACTATCTTTAACTGATATTTTTCATTATATCTTTGAAGTATTCATTTCATTATATGCCAATATTATATATTACATTATATTCTGATCATTTATTCATATTATAAATAGTATAATATATGCTGGAATTTATAGTTATAGTATATTCCAAATTTATAGTTGCTATAATTATATGTTCCAATAAAAAAGAATTATAATGAACCATTATATTTTTCTCATCATCAAATCATATAATATTTCGGCAAAAATATGCCTATGGATTCTTATGTTGCATTTATAATATTATATAATTCATCAGTTACTCAGAATTATATTTCTAACAATATATATCTTTTCCATGCGGGTTGGCACGGAAAATTTGGACGAGAATTTCTAACAGTGAACTAGAGGAGTTTTCAGACAAATTGATTTCAGACAAGTAGATGTACTAGGTGGATTCTGGATGACGGTCCTGTGTGGCCACCAGATGGAGCTAGTGTGGCCGAAAGTTCTAGAATGATGATAGCATCGATGATGTACAGTCCAGTTGTCTGGCGCAGTGAATTGGCTTGTAGATTCACATGCTGTAGACCCGGGTTTGAGCCCGACTGGATAGAGTTGTGTAGCTCATAACTACAGAAAAAAGTCTCTGAGCACAGTTTGTCGCATAAAATTAGTAACATTGGCTGCACAACATAGATTTGTTGAAGGCCAGCTGCACAAGCAGCACAAATAACAAACAAACAAACATTGATGATGTACAGTCCAGTTGTCTGACGCAGTGGATTGAACTGTAGATTCACATGCGAAAGACCAGTGTTCGAGTCCCGACTGGATAGAAAGTTTGTGTAGCTCATAACAACAGAAAAAATCTCTGAGCACAGTTTGTCACATGAAAATTAGTAACATTGGCTGCATAACATAATTGTTGAAGGCCAGCTGCGAAAGCAGCACAAATAACAAAAAAAAACAATGGATGACGTACTGGTGGTCGTACAGGACTTGATGTTACTGATGACATCACCATTCCAGATGAGTCCCTTGATTACGTCATCGTACGGTCTGGTAACCGTACAAGACCATGATTCGAAACCCACCCAGTATTATGCCTACTCAAGGAGGAACATCAGCTTTCGACCTAAAACAAAAAACGCTCACAAAATTCCCCCTTTACCAACGCGGTGGTAAAGGGGGAATTTTGCTAAATTACCTCGCTGTCCATATCGTCCTATACAGAAGTTTCAACTTTGATAATTATTTTCGTTTATTATTCAGTGGTGGAAAAATCCGAAAAAATTATGGTATATTCTGGATTACTTACTGAACTTGTCCTCGAAGTTTCATAAAAACGTAAGCGTTTTTGCTTCCGAATGGAAGCATTGTTTTCGTCGGATTTTTCGATTTCGAGATTTCATCGGAATATGACTACAAATGATCCAAAACGTCGAAAAATCATATTTTTAAAGCATGTCTGTATATGTGTATGTGTGTGACTGTGTGTGTCTGAGTGTATTGCCTTGTATCGTCATTTTCTCTGGAACGGCTATACTTAACGCTCTGAAAATTTGACAGTATTTTTCCTCTGCGTGCACAATGCTGTCATAAAAATTTCAGCGAAATCGGTTGAATAGTTTCCGAAAAAAATCGAATTTTGTTTGAATTTTCTCGCTGAAAAATTAATTGGTAGCGCCCAGTTTGGGCTATGATATTCATCTCATTCAAACTCACATTTTTGATATCTGTTGGTAATTTTTTCTCAGATTCTTAGTTTTGGAAATTATTTCAATTTTAGTGATTTTCAGTTCATATCTTAGCGGAACGATAACTCGATAAGTATTTGAGATAGAGACTTCAAATTTTGTCAGTTTGTATATCTGATGAAGGTACAGGGTGCTATTGAAACTAGGCGAAATAAGTCCAGCCGTTTCTGAGATGTTTGCAAAAAATGATTTTTCTTTAAAGGCATATTTCTCAAAAAGTACGTGACTAATTTGCACCAACTTGTACTTAAAAAATTCGCTATAATGAAGGGAATGAACTCTCTAGATTCCTAATTGATTGGTAAAGTATTTATTTTTATTTTGAAAAAAAATAACTTTTTTATAAAAAATCGGAAATGTAGATTTTTCTCAATTCTTTCCCGAGAACACATATTGTTTTTATTTCATGATAATAAAATATCCAATTTTCCGAATAAAATGAGACCATTTTCATCCTGATATGATGATGAGATAATTGAAAAGTTGAATGATCAAATTCAGAAATCAATTAATTCATGTTAATTAAAATGGTCATTATTGGATCAGAGATTGAAAATTCCATTCGGAAGCCTACTGCCAATTGTATTGGCAGAATATTAAATCTAAGAATTCAAATAACCCACAAGGAGTTAACGCCTGCTTGTTTGTTTTAGGTCGAAAGCTGATGTTCCTCCTTGAACAAATAAAATCATTCTCATAATGACTTTTTTGTAGTTCTGCCTATCTATGACAAAAAAGTCATTATGAAAATTCCTTCAACTCTCTGAGATTCCGAAATATTCCTGAAGATCGGATGATGAAATGAAAATAATTTATTTGAAAATTTGATACTCATTTAAAAAAAGTCCTATCAACGCGTATGGTAATTTGTGATAATAACCAAATTTATTGTAATTAGAATTTTCAGGACAAACATTAAAACGTAAAAAAATTGTAATTCGCGATAAAAATGCAAAACCACTGTCCAAGTACACAAACGTAGCGGTGATTAGTCCGAAATGACCCAATTTCGCACAGGAGAGAAGCAATATAAAGTAATATCTCGTGACCGAGAATATCCATTATTATATATATTTTTTTTTATCGTTCACCATCACAGCGTACTTTTTCTCTTTCTTCTCTATCTCTTTTTTTTCCAAACGATAAGCAATTTTTGCAACTATGAATGGTAACATGCTATATAATTTACTTTTACCGGGCCTTCATAACCATCTTAATAGGTATGTTTATAAAGGCTGCATAACAATTAGAAAATGAATATTACGATGGAGAGGGAAAAATGAAAGAGAGAAAAGGAGGATGATGAAAAAGTAGTTTGAGTTTCTCGTGCATTATGAATCAACTTGTTATGTTAATTTTCTGTTTAAATACGAATTTTATGAATTTACATTGGAATCAGAATAGTAACATTTTCAACTTAATTTAATTAACTAGTTAATTGCGTGAAAATTCACTTAACCAGATGATATATTACTGCATTCAATGTAATAATAATTTTGAAATTTTTCCGCATGTTTAAAATTAATTCGTTCATTTTATCAAATTTTACCGAGATTATGTTTATTGTCAATAAATTTAATGAGTTTGTAATTATTGGTGTTTGAGAAATTATTACATTACTGAAAAATTAGGACTAGAGCTCGCATTCTGCTTAAAATTAGTTTTTGATTTTTGGTAATTTTATTGAAAATTCCACAGTTGATTTTTCAAAACTCATTTGAAGCTAATCATTTTTTGGATAAATGAATTTGGAGCAATTTATGGAAATCAGAGGGATCTTGATTTGAACTTTTGACTGATGGAGAATTCAATTTTACAGATCGTTCAATACTATATTTGAATTCCCCTCCAATCTTTCGATGCTCATTGAATTTGAAGAATCAGATGCCTTTTGAATGTTCGTTGAAAAGTAGAATTTTCAAATATACTCCTCCCTTGATTAAAATTTAATATACACTTCTTAATATGGAATCTTCATTTTTTTGAGGAATGAAAGAAGAATGAGAGCTCAACTCAAATTCGGAGGAAACTGGGCTGCTCCTCGTAATCCAATGAAAAAAAATCGCTTTATTTCCCTATTTAGAATTTTCCTGAATTTCCGAAATTATTCAGAAAATCATTTTGAAAAATGTTCTCACATGTAATACCACAAGAGCTTCAAAATTACCCGATTAATTTTGAAGCTCGAGTGGTATTCGGGGGATTATTTTTTCATCCAAATTTGGGCCAATAGAATTGCACCATGAGACAAATTCTCAGTTAGAAATTCAAAATTTAGAGTCACATGGATTGACAAATCGTTTGTTTTTTATATATAGGCAACATGAAAAATTTCCAGTGGAATTTCCAAAAATTTCCAGTGAAATATCGTGTAGGCGTTATTTTGTTTCGTCGAATGGTGCAATTCTATTGGTCGAAATTTGGATGGAAAAAATAATCAATTTAATTTTTTTTTGTTAAATTGTTCTTCTTGCACCTTTCTCAGAATTTTTCCCGATTGACCTCCAGCATTCTTATGTTGCCCACATGTGTTCTCAAGAATCAGTTATATTCCCCTATTTGAGATTTTCGAGAACTTTCGAATTAATTATGAAATTTTTTTGTCGAAATTTCTTTGGAATGCCTTAAAAGAATCCCATTTTCAGAATATTCGTAGTTTGCTCTGGGCCATTGCATAACTTGGAGTAATTGCTCAAAAATTCTATGACTTTTCGTCTCTTGCTCTGTTTCATCTTGACCACCAAAATTCGTAGCAGCTTGAATTATTGATATGTCATAATTTACAAATAAAAGAAATCCAAAAAATGAAAAAAAAAATATATATAACCCGTAATGAAAAAAACTTTGCGTTTTTGTTCGTTCACTTGGAAAAAAATATTTTGCCATTAAAAACATAGTTTCAACATAAACACTTTATTTTTCACATAAAAGAACGTTTACGTTCCAAAGATTTAGATTTAAAAAAATACATATTTTTTTGGCATAAAAATGATAAAACTTCGAACGTGATAAGATTTTTCCTCCTAGCCTATCAATATTGATATTTCCAAAAACAAAGTGAGAAAGAGGGAGGAGAGAAAAAAAAGTTCTGATAAAAAAATATCATCCAGAATGAAACGGCATAAAAATATAGATCAATTTTTCAGCCGTTTTTCCATTGACAAATAGAATATTCTTCCAGCAGAATAAAAGTAAATTGCATCTGTTGGAAAAAAAAACTTGAAATCAAAACCAGAGATTATTAAACATTTTTCAATGGTCAAAAAAATAAATAATTATTATTTTAGTTAGAAAAAAATATCAATTGTCGTGTTATACATATTGAAATCAATTATATTTGAGGATATCGAAATCTAAAAAGAAGAGGAGAGCCGTTAAAATTAAATATTTGCAATAGCAGCAAAAGCCAGAACAAAAAAGCGAGAGCGAGAGAGAGAGAGAGAGAGGGCGACAGTGAATGGCTTGACCCGGGGAATCTGTTATCGTAGTAACGTGTGGAATTCCATAAGCGGGCCAAGTTATCCCATCGATATTATACCAACGCTGCGTGCCATACGTAGACACTCTCTCTCTCCCTTTATGCAGTACAGAATCTAGTGATTCACGTACCACATTGTATTAATGTAAGGAGCTTTATTCCACGGGAATAAGGGGCGTCACCCTCTGCCAGGCCATCTTCAGGACTGGCATATCCCACGGGATTTCAATCTCCACCATGGAATAAGTGAAAAGAGACATGTATAGACAGTCACGTGTTGAGCTTCAGAGGGAGGGAACTTCGAAATGTTACATACAATATTTGATTTGCTGATTTCTCCAAAAAAATTGTTGATTCATAGAAATTGCATCGACTCTGTTAAAATCCCAGGAAATTATGGGTCAATAACTTGGAATCTATGCCAATTACAGGAATTTTCGTTTCCACTTTTCTTTTAGCGTAAGAGACGGCCGATGGAACAAGTTCTTATGAAAAAAGTTATATTTGTATTGATCTGAGACTTAAACAGAAAAGGGAATTTATTTTCTTCTAAAAATATTGCACCTTATCATAATTATTTATTATTTCTGTTAAATTATCAATAATTATAATGTGAATAATATAAAATATTATATTACCTCGTCACCCTAGGAACAAAGTGCCGGAAGTGCTATATTTTGTCATGTATTCTATAAATGCAGGATTAAAAAATTGCGTGGAACTCGAAATAATTCCAAAAAACCGATTTCCAAAAAGTTGGGCGCCAGGGCGACAAATCGTCCGATGAATGATAAACAAATAATTTATCCGAAAACATATATCACCAGGTCGAATGCCAACTAGTCATTAACAAATGATTACACCAAGAATCTAATGACCACGGAGGCGGCTGGGTTCCAAATTCCCACCTGAAATGGAGTCAGGATACAAGAGTACAAAAAAAAACAAACCTCAAATTAATTTCACTAATACAATTTAATAAATAATCCAACGGAACAGATGATTTCATAAACGAACGCGCCCTCTATATGACCACAAATCCAACTGAAAATTAAAAATCTTTGAATATTGAACGGTCGATAAAATCAAATTCTATTAATAAATAATGATTCCTTTCAGTTACTCAGGAAGAAGAAAAAAGAATACAAAAACAAGCAGGAGCCTCACTACTTGTGCGTAATTTAAACATCTTACATTTGATATTCTGCTAATGCAATTGGCAGAAAGCTTCCAAATGGATTCTTCAATTTCAAATCTACCATCACTGATCTGTGCGTAGTTCGGAGAAACCAAAATAGGCCTCAGAGGGTTAAGCTCATCCCGAATATGATCAATTGAATACTTTTATAGATATAGCTTGCTTTTTCGGAGGTTTCTATGCTAATATCAAAGCCACTACTGGACCGATTCCGTTCAGTTTCAATACCAAACTTTGTGCTCATCAGATGCATAACCTCACGAAATTTGAGGTCCCTAGCTCAATTATTTATTAAGTTATAGAAGAATCAAGATTTTTCCGAAAAATTTCTCAAAAGTTTTATACTGAATAAACTAAAAATCTGAAGTCTCACGACCCCAGGGGTCAAAGATGCAGCTCATAATCGCTAGCTAGCCTTATTCCAGAGTAAAGCGGAAAATGCGTCATCACACACGCACACACCCACATACATACACACAGTCATTTTTCAAAAACGGCGGTTCTTGACGTTTTGGGTCATTTGAAGTCATATTATGATAAAATCGCAAATTCGAAAAAAATTACGATTATAAAGCTTTCATTCGGAAGCAAGAATAATTGAATACGGAATTCAACTGTTCACTTACAATGAAAAAAAGGCGGAAATATAATAATAATAAAAATATTGATTTCATACAAGAATAAATTCATCAGTTATCAAAATAAAATAATGTCCAGAATTGATTCAGGAGTCCAACGACGAAATTTCGACTTCACTAAACAATTAAAGACAACAACTAAATAAGTAACAGTGTCGTTAAAAAAAAAATCAATTCATAAAATTGAGTAAATTAATTCCAAAAACCCGCGTTGAGACACTTCAAAACTCAAGCGGAGGCGAACGGTGACTCGTTCGGTAGAGTGTCGGATTGCCAACCGGACGATCCGGGCTCAAATCCTAGTCTCTGCCGAATGATACAAGCACCACTGTAAAATTATTTACAAGTGCTTTGTCCACAGACACACCATGACCCTCCGTCGCTGATTGGCATGATCTTAGCGAAAAGATGGCGACGTTAAATAAGTATGAAAAAAAAAAAAAAAACAACTCAAGCGGTTTTCACACGCGAGACTCAACCGATGCCAATCATTAATCATTTTAAATTCCAGTCAAAATCAAGAAAATTAAACAATAAAAAAGTGAATGAGTCAAGAAACTCTCACTAAAATCGGATTTAATTCGCGATAAAACCGAGAAAAAAAATCAAGTTTGTTATCAAAACGAGGCTAGTTCAATTGAATAAAAATTGCCAAATTATCACGCTCACCGGAATTGTGCAAACAAAGCAATGTGGTTCTGGAGAAACAGCTCCCCAAGTTGTCTCAAAGATTTCCGGTAATTTTCCAGTCATTCCGTAGTCATTTAATTACAAATTAATGAATTCAAGCATCGTTAAGTGGCAATCAAATATTTTCGAGAAAAACACGTGTTTTGTTGAATACATCAAAACGGAGAGTGACGATCGAGACGCCAGCGTACGCCGAAAATTTGGCCACAGTTGGCCCTGTCTAAATTAAGGGGGGGGGGGGGGGGGTAAGGGTTTACGCGTGGAGAAAAAAACACGTTTTTTTACGATTTTTTGCTTCCGAATGGAAGCATTGTAAACGCGATTTTTTTCGATCTCGAGATTTCATCAGAATATGATTCAGAATGTTCCAAAACGTCGAGAAATGACATTTTTAAAAAATGTCTGTATGTATGTGTGTGTGTGTGTGTGTGTGTGTGTTTGTGTGACAGATATCAGCTCATTGCTCCGGAACGGTAATACTTGGTGACCTGGAAATTTAACAGTACTTTCTCTCCCCATGCAAATTGCTCTCCGTGAAATTTGAGCGAAATCGGTTGAGTACTATTCGAGAAAAATCAAATTTTCGAAAAATCGTTTTTTCGATTTTTCTCCGCGAAAAATTGATTCACAGCCCCCACTCTCAGCGATGAAATTCGACTCATTTGAACACACAATTTTCACTCGGGGTAAATTTTGCTACGAATTTTCGTTTGCGGATAATTTCAATTACAGTGTTTTTTATCCTGAATTTTGTATACACGATAGCTCAAAAACTATTTGAGTTAGAGACTCCAAATTTCGTGGGTTTGTGCATCTAATGAACGAAAAGTTTGGTATTGAAATTGGGCGAAATCGGTCAAGTAGTTTCTGAGATATTGCACGAAAACAATTTTATGAAAAGAGGTTATATCTCGAAAACTACTGGAGCGATTTCACCCAAGTTCAGCTTAAAAGATTCATCTCAATGAGCCCCACAAATGGTGAGAATTTCAGATTTTTCAGAGGCAGTCTCTTGTAAGAGTTTTCGATAACTTAGTTTTTTCAAAAATCACGGTTTTTCTTAGCTTTCTCCCTAGGAACACTTCTATTTTTTATTTCACCATTCGAAAGTAGACAATTTTTTCTACCAAATGAGTACATTTTCTTTTGACGACAATCGGAAAGAATAGGAATCCTATTTGAAACCTGAACTTCCATTTTTAAGTTTTATCGTAGGATCTCAGTTTTCATCTAATATTGAAAATTTATGTATCATATGACATTATTGCAATTTAATCGATTATTGTAAGCTAGGACTGCAGGTCCTAAGATTGAATCCTGAACAGATCGATACGGTCTGGAACAATATTCGTAGGAATGTTTAAGTGCGAATTTGTCGTAAAAATGATGTTATTTGTTTGAGCAATGGAATACATGAATAGCGACTTGATGCAAAATTGATGAAATTCCATTCGGAAGCATTTTGCCAATCGAATTGGCAACATATTAAATGTCGCACAAGGAGTGGAGCTTGCCAGTAACGCACAAAGAGTAGCACTTCTGCTTGTTTCCAGACGTATAGATTAAGCAGATTTATTGAAACCTTTTGAACATTATTAAGCATGGATTGAACAACATTGAGTAATTTTTTTATGCGAAAATATCCACTAACAACGGAGTTTTTCCAAGAACGTTTCTTTGAAAAAGACGATTTGCGGTGATCACTGTATCTCAGCTGGAAATTATCAGAAATAAAAAACCATTGAAATTTAGTCAAAGTATCATTAAATCCTCCCTCCAACGTTCTCTGATTATTTTTTTTTTTACATTAAAGGGGTTTTCCACCAAAATTGTGCCATAAAATGGCGCAATTTTTTGTAAAAAATAGCAGTTTTTACTTTAAATGACCACCAAAAATTGAAAATGAAAAAAATAATAATCAGAGAACGTTGGGGGGAGGATTTAATGATACTTCGACTAAATTTCAATGGATTTTTATTTCTGATAATTTCCAGCTGAGAAACAGTGATCACCGCAAATCGTCTATTTCAATAGACGTTTTCAGAAAAGCTCCGTCACCGGCTCGTTTGTGGATATTTTCGTATAAAAAAATTATTTCATGTTGTTGAATCCATACTTGATAATGTTCAAAAGGTTTCAATAAAGTTGCTCAATCCATACGTCTACAAAAAATTCGTAAAAAAAGCTTTTTTTTCACGCGTAAACCCTTACCCCCCCCCCCTTAATGCGTGTGTTCTGTCCAATACTTGACCAAGCACAACTCGCCCATACCTCTAACGCTAATTTCTATAATCCAATCATTTTGATAATTATGCGGCAGAAAGATCCAAATATTGAATCATATTCATGATAATTCAGATTTATTTCGAATTCCGGTAATTAATGTGTGCCAATCCAGATGTTTTTCTGGAACAGCTGATCACGTCATCTTCGTCCAATGAGTTGTTCCATTGACGATCGTCGGGCCAATTCTAATGTTGATATCCTCGTCGATAGGGCAGGACGTCTCCTGATGCTCTGTCCTGGTCCTCAGCCAATGGCGCCGACAATTGAATCATTACACAGTTTCGGCAAACGTGGGAATTTTAAAAATAGAGAATTCACATAAATTGATAAAATGTCAATTTTATATTGTTTCTCGTTTACTATGGTGACTCTCCGTCCTGGTGATTTCATTGATTTTCATCGCGAACCAGTCTAACTAAGAAAGATTTTCGTAACGCAAATATGGCGTTACAATCTATATACGACACTCAGGCTACTTTGGAAAGTTACAGTTCGTAAACTATTTCTATTTTAAGGTTGTCATTTCCAGGGCTGCTACCCATTGCCGGATCGTCGTGAATCCCCACTCGGCAGCTAGGCACTGGGGGCCTATTCTCGACGCATGGGAAACTGTTTTCGTTGACGAAATAAAATTCGTGAACGAATCAGACAATTCGTGCATCAATTTCGTTAACGGATTTACGATTCCCTCACGAAATGGAAGTTCCCATACGAAGAGTTCACATAACCTATTTTCTCTTTCTTGAAAGTGAAAATATTAATTGCGGTCGAGTGTCATGAGAACATTTATGAGTGAGAAATGAATTAGGTTTGTCATCTAGTGAATCTTGAACTTATGGAAAATGTGCAGCTCCTCGATGAAGAGGATCATCCACCACGTCTAGCAAGGGAGTGACATCCGTAAATGAATCGAGAAGTCGTTTCGTCAACGAAACTTTTTCGTGTGGGAATATCTCTCGTGAACGAAATGCTCGTGAACGAAGATACTATATTCGTTGACGAATCCTGTTCCCATGCGTCGAGAATAGGCCCCCTGAATGGCGAGAGTGGGGATGGCGCGCTCAGGGCCGTGTGCGTTTTGGTCTTGTTCGAAAATTTTAGCCGTTTCAACTTATAAAGGAATGAGCGGGAATTATCGCTTCAATCATTTTTGAGGTGCAGTTTATTTATTTGGTTTGTTCTTGGAGAGCTGGGAAGAATGAGAGTTTTGGTTGTATTTACATTTTCCGATCAAAACAAAAGCAACATGGCCCTGACGTGCGGTGAGGTGGGAGCTACACGCACGCACCAACACACGGCCACAGCCACACACAGTGATGTCCCGCGCTCTCGTTGGATAATCCCCCTCTCCACGCTCTCCGATACTTCTCGTGAGCTTGGTCCAGAAATGGGCTGAGGAGAGAATGAAGTATATTCCCGAAGAATTTGAAGCATTTTCGTGTTCATAGAAAAAAGTAATGGCCATTTGAAAATGCCGTTTTTTCAAGAATCGATTGGCTCTGTTCGGTCATATATTTAAGATATTGCAAGAATTTATGGAAATTAGAATAAATATCAACGAAACATACCTAGATGAAACATGAGAGCCTTCGGGCCACTTTCAACTGCAAGGACGATAAATCGGAACACGTCTCAAAAATAGGCGAGATTTTGCTGGAACAGTGGTTTTTCAAAAATTCTCAGTGAAGCTAGAGTTAAGCTTAGATCAAAAATCCATCTTTTCCTTGAAAATATAAAATTAGTAGAGAAACATGATGATTTGTGCGAATCTCTAAGTTATGTGGCAGCTAATATGAATTTTGGAAAATAACTAAAAAATCTACTTTTTCTGAATTTTGAAGAATTCTACAGCACCTGCATTTCGTCATATCAAGCTCAAATTTGGAGGATCAGATTCTTTTGTGAACTATTTTTGATGAAAAAATCGGCCACCAAATCGGAGATACACGCCCGCATACTTTTGTTGAAAAGTAATGGATCCGTCCATATATTATGGATATTAGTAACGATTATTGATTTATTGGTCTCATGATTTATTAATTAGTCTCTAACAGATTCATGTAACTAGCTTCAATTCATGCGGAAAATCATGACCATTAAAAAATTATGTTTCAAGCTGTGGTTTACCTCTTGCCTTTCAACTTTCTCCACCTCCTAATTAATATTTCCGGGTAATTGTATCAAAAAGTAATTTTCGTTGGATCATAAAGTAGAAATCTCGTTTTTTCCGCTCATAATTCTTATTTTATGCATAATCAGAGGAGATTTCATTCAAATCTAAGTATTCTCCCGGACTTGAGGAGCTTCACCATCATTACTGCAATTTCCAACAAGTTTAATTATCAATACCGAATGAAATATTCAATTTTCATTGAATATCTCAAAATCTCGACAGAATACGAGATTTTCCGTCGATATTCTTTTTGGAAAAAGATCCTTCCGAAAAAATCATCCTTCATCGTAAATAATCAAAAAATATAAGATAGAATCCTTCAACAAAGAATTGTTCGAATTGAAAAACCAAAATTCTCGAAACATTTTCTACCTGAAATTATCTTCCATTGAAAAACAGCATCTAAATTTTCCGATCCAATCAATATCCCTCGAATCCTAACCAACCACAATTCGACTTCCTCTAAGTACAGAAAAACAAGTGGGAACTTGCTATAATTATGGTTATCATTATAGTTTTATCTGCTAATTCATTAGCAAAATGCTTCCGAATGGTTCACCTTTTTACCAGTGGAGATTTTGTTTTGAATATCCCCCTCATAATAATCTGAATGAAATCGATTGAGAACATATTTTGAGTTGTAAGATAATTCTCAAAATTGAAATTTTAAAAAGTTCCCTACCCGGGAAAAAATGTTTAGATCTGATTGAATTGAGAAATTTGATATGAATAGATCTGATATGATCTAACTAGATCTGATCAGATCTAACTACATCTGATCAGATCTAACTAGATCTGACCAGACCTAACTAGATCTGATCAGATCTCAGCAGATCAATGCCTGATCAGATCTAACTAGATCTGATCAGATTTAATCAGATCAATGCCTGATCAGATCTAACTAGATCTGATCAGATCTAATCAGATCAATGCCTGATCAGATCTAACTAGATCTGATCAGATCTAATCAGATCAATGCCTGATCAGATCTAACTAGATCTGATCAGATCTAATCAGATCAATGCCTGATCAGATCTGTTTAGATCTGATCAGATCTGAATAGATCTGACTAGATCCAACCAGATCTGATTAGATCTAACTAGATCTAATCAAGTCCATTTATATCGGTTCATCAGATCTAGTTAGATCTAGCTAGATCTAATCAAGTCCATTTATATCAGTTCATCAGATCTAGTTAGATTCAATCAGATCTAGTCAGATATGATCAAATCCAATCCAATTCACTTTATGATGCATCAGGCGATGGATGAAAACTCAATAAGGTAGAATTTAATAAAACTGAAAATAGCAGATATTTGACAATTCCTAGTTTTTTTGAATTTGTCCAACAGATACATTATTCTAAAAAATTAAAAATATGCACATGTAGGAAATTTATAGAACTATAAATACGACTTTTTTGAAATGTTCATGAAATAAAAATTTATCTGTTTAAAAAAATCCACAATGTGTCAGATCTGTGCTCATTTCATTATCATAGAATTTTATATTCATTTTCATGGATGATTCTGCATTCCATTTGGGCAGTCCCGGCTTTCCTCCAGAGTTATTTCCTTCAATATTTCTGATTTTCTTCAATCATCACGATTTAAATTTCCAGTGATATTAAGGACTCGTGTGATAGCTGAGTGGTTAGAGTAAGAGTCTGGTAATTCTAGGGTCCCGGGTTCGATCCCGCTGGAGCGCATTTTTTTTCGATTTTTTTTTCTTCAAAAATTCCAATTTTAATTCATTTGTTTAGTGAAGAATTCAGATTTTTATTTATTTTTCATTTTCTCTAAAAATTTCAAATTTTACATTCCGGATTTTTTGCAGATCCAATTGGATCAGATCAGATCTGAGGAACTCAGATCTAATTTGATCTAATCAGATCTGATCAGAGCGTGCCAATTCTCAGATCTGATCAGATCTAAGGAACTCAGATCTAATTTGATCTGATCAGATCTGAACATTTTTTCCTGGGTATGCCTAAAACACAAGCTGTAGATTAGAAGGACCAAAATATGAGTAATATTCAGAGCTCATATATTTACTACTTCGGTTTTTATCGAGATTTTTTATCGAAAAAGCAACATTCGTCATGCAATATTAGTAAAAACAGAATAACTCAAAAACTAATGACGAGACAAATCTGAAAAAATTCACAGTTAGATAATATAGTGCCTTATATTATTCCTCAATCTGGATGGAATCGCTTGAGAACTTATTCTAAATTTAAAGAAAAATTAAAAAATTGAAATTTCGAAAAATTACTCATATTTCAGAAAATGTTTCTCCAATGTTGACCAGTAACAATTCAAAGCAGTAGATTCAGAAAAACCTATATATGAGCCAAATTTGAAGTTTCGATCTTAATTGTTCTGGTTGTTATAGGAACAACAACATTTTTCATGAAAAAATCGACATGATTTAAAAACCAAGCATTAGAAAAATCTGAAAAAGTTCACGCAATCACAGAATATGATATCAGATATTATGAATTAATCCGGACGAAATCGGTTGAGAAATTTTCAAGAAGTTATTATTTTTTTCTAAATCCAAAATTCATCATATCTCAAAAAATACTGAATGAATTCCAAGCAACAAGGTCTCTGAAGAAAGCATTTATCACGACAAATATACAGTGAAAATATAAGATTTTGAGGTTGAAGTTTTACCGTTTTCAAGTAAAAAAAATCCACACAGACACACATACATACATACACACACACACACACACAGAATTTTTTTAAAATATCATTTTCAGACTCTTCACATCATTTTAAGTGATTTGCAACAAAAAAATTCAAACCGAAAATTCTTACGTTTGTTAAGCTTCCATTCGGAACAAAAGAGAAAAAATATTAACCCAGAGGTTATATTTCCTTTCCTCCAACAAATATATGGCACATTGTGTTGACCTCATCACGGCAGTCGTTACCCTTCATTCACGAGCCTACGACCATTCATTTCTCCGTCAACTGTACATACGCGCAAGCATGATTGCAATATGAAGAAGAAGCAGAAGAAGAAAAGGAAGTTGCAAAGGAGAAAAGTTTATTTTACTAGGTAAAATAGAGGCCATACGGTGTTTACTTCCCTCCGTTTACTGCCATTTTCTTTTTTTTTACACTTTATTTTTTATTGATTTACGGAAGAGATATAACACTCAGCATTAAAATTTTACGATATTTATTTAACGAAATGGTTTAAGCACTACAGAATGAAGGGTCTATGGCAATACCAGTTGGAACATGAGGCACCGGAGGAAAAGGAGGGGGGGGGGGGGGAGAATTGCCTGAGGGGGTGGTGGCAACTGGGTAGTTCCGTTCACTCACGGTCTTGAGATTTAAGAGCTGTCAACGTCCAGCCATAGTCGTTAGTCACGGGACTCTGTTGGTCTAAACGAGTGGAGAGGGTTGAGGAGAAAAAGACGAGAAAAAAAAAGAATTTATATATAGAAGGTAAGGAAAGAATTAAGGGTGAAACAATAACCCCGAGTTGCTTTATACTACGACACAACGGTCAACCTATTTTTTTACCCTCTCGCTTTGCCCCTTTTTTTACCCTCCACTTCTCTCCACCTCTCTCCATTCTGTCGTTCCTTACTTTTGTTTGTACTCGCAACTTGTTGTTTTTAGATTCTACCCTGCCCCCTCTTTTTTTTTCTTGCTATTTTCTTTTAGTGGATGAAAAAGTCGAGCTTTCGGTTCTCGTTATTCTTATGAGTAATTGGAACAGTAATCCAGGATGGATTTAAAGGGAAAAGTTCAGAGGGGAGTTGGCGGGAAGAAAAAAGACAAAAAGCGTTTCGAAGAAAATATTTACTTTTTTTGTGGTCAATTTATTTAGCTAAAAGACTCAATATATTTATTCTTCCTTAATCCTTCGGTAATATGGGATTATTACGATATTTCTGGATTTATCTTGATTAATCCATTTATGGATAATTAATGATTGGGCAAATGTAAATATTAGCAAATTTAATTGCAATGGATTTAATTGGAAGAGGAAATGAGAGAAAAGTATGAAAGGGATTGTTAATTGTGAAATTTATGTGTAGTCTCATTACCGAGCAATCTACCATTGTTTTTCATTTGAAATATTGAGAGAGAAGATTTAACAAGTTTTATCTTGCTGCAGAATAAACGAGAGGAAAACAATGGAATTATTTTATTCCTCGATAACTGAAGAATTAAATGAAAATTCCTACTAAACTCTATACCATCGGATTCCACGTCTGCATTTCATTGTTCTGAGGAACTAATTCATCTGCATTTAGCTGAGGAATTCCAGGAAGACATGTTCAATTCCGTATTCATACTGAGTATTATCAACTCAATTTCAATGAGCAAAAATACTGAATTCTACTTTCAATAAAAATTCACATTCAAATCGCTGCGAAAACTAATGTTTGACATCAAGACACTTTTGTAGACACTTTTGGAAATTTTTGAAGATTTCTTCGGTATTGACGATTTAGTTATCTCTAAATATTTGAATCTGCCAAAGTGTCTCATTTTTCCCTGACATAACCTATAGATGTATACGTGTCCTGTCATAGAATAGGAACTGAATTGAATGAATTTCTGGAGGCTGGAAGGTGGAAGAAAAATCGATCAAGAATTAGTATATTAATTTTTTTTTTATCTATTTAATCCACGTTATCATTGTTCCCATATTTTTGTAGGAAATTACTATACTTGACTAAGACATGGAAAATATTTTACACTGATGTATCTGAATAGCATTTAGCAACTGAGTTCCGTCATATACCTTCACGCTTCAATGACTGGACAATTGAAAAATATCTTAATTTCAAACATGAAAACCAGCTGAATATATTCATTTTAATCTTTCAGATACAAAATAATGTTTTGTCACTTTTTGAAACATGTACCGTTCCTCAATTCCAAAATTTTTCCATTTCAGTTACCCAGCTTTAAGAGACTCTCTATTTTAAGATATTTTTCCCTAATTGGATGGTAATGAGCAATAACGTCTCAACCAACATTTTTTTCGAAATTTCGTAGATGGCATATTTGGGTTCAGAAATGCTTGTTTACTGAAAATACACTGTCGAAAATTATTTTTTTCAAATGTTGTTCAAGACGTTATTGCTTATTACTGTCCAATTGATATCTCAAATTAAGACATCTGTGAAACATTATTTTTTGCAGTGATCATGATATTTTCTATTAATTGTGAAATTAGTTTTTTTTTTCAATATCTCTGATATTATAAGGAATATCAACATTTCAGTAGTAACTTTTTTTGCAAAAAAAGCCTTGAGCTATAAAAACTACCCTCGAAAAAATTTCAGCATCTTCTTTAGTTTCTCAGACATTTCAGAAAAGCTGAGAGTTCAACTCCATTTTCCACTTCACAGTTTCATCGATAAATGACTCGATATCATTCAAAATATCTCGGAAATTAGTAGAGATACGCTATATTGTGTGAGGACCTTTTTGTAGGTCTCGATTCATCCTAAAACAAATGTTCGAAAAGTGATAAATTTTCTGTACCTTTTCTGCTGATCATGGACGTGGGTGATCAGGTAAAGGATGTGGATGCGGTGTAAACATCTTCAAACACTGAATTCGTCAATGAATAACTGTTATTGATCATTAATGTACGATTTAGTCAATTACTTAAAGTTGTTAGCCAAGTGGTTAATAATGTCAAAAAGAACAAATTGTTGCACAATTGTGACGGTTTTTACCGTCACAGAATCAATAAAATTCGAAAAAATTAATTATTTTTATTGAAATCGCGATAATGGCCGCAACTCGCGGTACCCGGTGAGAATGGGACTCATCTTGAGTCAAGTCAGCATATGTCCAGAGTGAGGTCAGCAAAAGCTAATGACCTCACTAATTATTTTTGTTTATTTTTCCTTAATCTTCCTCCAAAATTTGGAGGAAAGTACGAGAGTAGGACTGGGAAGGATTTTTCCCAGTCCCACAAATAAAGTAGCAGAATCAAGGACGATCTGGAGGAGCCTGGATGGAAGCAGCATCCACTCATTTGGTCCAGCATCAGCCAACACTAGGAGATGTTGGCCAACAGTGAGAGAAACCGGAGATCGTCAAGGACAACGTGGGAATCAGTGAAAATGAAAGACTAAAGTTTTCCGTTTATAAATGTCGGGAAAATATTGTCATGTTGAAATGATTATGATTATTTTTGTGTGTTATATATAGAATTATTATAGAGTGAGAATTCTTACCGAATTCTCAGAATTCAAGTAAACTCAGTGACGTAAAGAAGAGTAGTGGGGGACTCGCGCGATAATTGGTGGGGTTGGGCCTCGGCTCTACCGGAATTGAGCGGAAATAGCCGAGTGTACCCAACGCCAACTCGTGGGAGAGAAGACTCGTTCTTCTTCCCCCGGGACACCGTGGCGGCCACATCGTGTAGAGACTATTGAGAGAAATTAAAGAAAAGTACAAGGAAAATTGTAGAGAAATTCAAGTAATTAAAAAGAGAAGTTAAAGAGGCCAAGACGGAGGAAAGATAGCGCAAATAGGGTAAGGAACGCGAGTCCCCTTATAATTAATATTTTGAGTTATAAAGTAAAGAATTTTGAGTAAAAGGTGAAGAGTAGAGGAAACGTCGAGTTAGTGTCTGTTTGGGGTGTTTTCACTCAAGCAAAATTAAAGTTATTTTTGTTTATTCTGAGTTACGTTGAAGATTAATAATTAAAGGGGAATAATCATCACATTATTCCTAAAAATTCCTATTTTTTCTGATTTAAATGTACCGATATTATTTTTTTTGAATATATCTAATTTTTGTTATTTAAACCGAAATTTTCAGGAGTTTGTGTAAAGTTTTTTCGTTTGTCCGAATACCCAAAGGGAGGGTATCGTCCCCTCCCCCCCTTGAGACAATATAGGAGTCTCTCGTAAGAAAGCGGGTTAAATTAGAGTCTTTTTGGGATTTTTGTTATTCATTGAAATTGAATAAAACTTGGGGATTTGTCGTTTTCCCCCAAATTTGTAGAACTTTGCAAAAACGACTGGCGCCCATTTTTTCAGGAAGGCAAATTAATTGGGAGTAAATTGGGAAAAAACTAGAAGCATAAAATCGGGTCAAATTTAGAGAATTTTTCAGTGCCTTTAACGGTTGGCCAAGGTCAGTTGAGCAAACCGTTACACAATAATGAACTAATTGGTGGAAGGCAAAATTGTTGAGATCACAAAAGAGTCAAAATAGTTGAGATACAAATCAACCTTCTGAACTCCGAAATACTTCCCTATTCTGCCACCAACCACGTGTAGGCGTTCTAACGCGAAACAGAACCGTGCGCTAACCTACCTTCTCATATTTTTTTTTGATTCCTAGAATCAATGTTATTTTCCTTTTGAATCTCACATAATAGTTTCTAAAATTAACCACTTATTTATAGAATCCTCTCTCGCTCCGCTCGGTCGGAAACGCGGTTCTTTACTCCCGTGGTATAAAAAATAGCATGCACACCCCGGATGGAAAAAAGTCAGCCTCGACAAAAATCTGGCACCCTCGCTTCGCTCGGGAGACAAATTTTTTGTCGAAATTAACTTCTTCCCTCCCTAGGTGTGTAATATACTACTTCAATTATATTATTTGATCGCTGCTCTCCTAGAAAAATCTCATCTCGTACCATTACGTAAACTTTTATTTATGCTGAGGTTCAAAATGAGCATCATGCTACAATTGTATCTCAATCTGATAAATGAATTATGAAATTCTTGATATTGTGTTTAACTGACTACAGTAGAAAAATTGACAATAAACTTCGAAGTTTTCTGTTCAACAAGATCACAAAGATGAGTGAATTGTCCTCTTTTACGTCTTCACTATTAAATTGATCTTTACTATTTTTCCATGTAGTCCGTTCACAGTCAATATTAATAGAGTGTTGATCGATATAACTTTTAATATATCGATTGTTGGAGTCAATTATTTTTTTGTTTCTTCTATAAAGGAGATCATCTCCCTTTGCACCCCGACGTTATCTTTCTATTCTCTAATATTGTATAATGTTCCCTGTTCCTTAACATTATCTGTCTGTTCTTCGACACTGGATAATGTCCCCTTTTCCCCAATATTATCTTTCTGTTCTTCAACACTCGATAGTGTCCCCTTTTCTCCACGTTGTCTTTCTGTTCTTCCATAGTAGATAATGTCCTCTTTTCCCTACATCATCTTTCTGTTCTCTAACATTGAATAATGTCCTCCGTTCTATTTTTTAATGTTCGATCATATCCCTTTATCCCCCATATTATTTGCCTGTTCCTTAACACTTAACACGTTTTGGGAAAAACTTAAAACTCACGTCAAACGTCTTGAAGCGAGTTTTCAATAAATGCGATGATTTCTATTGGCTGAATGAAACATCAAATAGGAATGAGAATACATATAGGACAGATCTGAAATGAGCTGATGTTCATGTTCTTTTTATATGAAAACTGTACAATCGAGTGGTATCAAATCTTTTTGATCCTCTGGAGTTGTAAGTTCCAGAGGTTTGTCCTACACAAATTGATATTTTCGATTGTGACTACACGCTGAATTAATCTTTGTGTAGTCTTCTTTCTTATGTGTGAGAGGGAAGTTGGTATCTTGGAGACTTGGAGACTTTGGAGAAAGTGTACAATAGTTCCTTTAACTATTTCTTTATTTCTCTGTACATGTATCTTTAGTCAGATTACAAGTTGAACTGATTTAAATTCTAAATTAGTTGGGTTTATATTTACAAAATGAGAAACGGTGCCGAACCAATCATAATTTCCTTTAGGTTTTGAGGTAGTGAAGAGGAGAGGGAAATTGCTCTGATTGGTCACTTTTTGGGACTTTCCAGAGGGTTGGAAGTGAGGGAAAATTGGCGAAGTGGGAGAGGCGTCAGGCCGTTAGGCTAGTCTAGGTATGACTAATCCGAGCAGCTGCAACGGATTAGCATGGGAGGGACAGTCATTACGAGGGATTAAAAGCAATAATCGTAAACACGGCAGAGGGTCCTATTCTTATTGAAGTCATAAACGACCCAAAGCGTGTTTCGAGTGGTTAGGTGATGATTTCGAGTGTTGGATTTTATTGAGGATGGGAAAAACCCTAAAATATTCAAACTATTGATGATACACAATTGGGGAAAACCTGTGTTTGCAAATATTATGAAAGAGAGCTGAATTTGTGGGGAATTTCCCGTGAATGGCACGGAACAAAAACAGTATGGAAGAAGGGAAGGATAGACGGGGTATTATAAAATTCGTGAAGAGGAAATTTGAATCAGCACAATAAGGAAATGTTCTGGTTATCATCAATATTAAAATGTCGATCTTAATTTATCTATTAATTATCGGATTCATTTCCATAGATATTCAATATAAATAATAGTTGTTCATAGGGAATTTGGAAAATTAATTAACCACATCAATTATTGTCAAATCGCGACGTTTCGCTGAACAATGTCAGCTTCTTCAGGCTCTGAAACCAAAACGTATAGTTCTTTATTCGTGATTACATTCTGTCACTCACAAAACAAGCCAAATAAACAATGAAATAAAATAATTAGTTGTATTACACATTTTTTTTTTTCCATAAAAACTTATGTATAACGTCGGATTGTTTATGACCTCAAACTAACTCTTGTTCACCTTACCTTGACATTATTGATGTTTTTTGTCAACTTAAAATTATTTTCCGTAACATGGGGTAACAAGCAGTCCTCAAACATACTTTTTTCTTTTTTTGCAACAATTCATATGACAATTAAAACAAAAAGTGAACGAATACGTTACACAATTACAAATAAATTAAACAGATAACACAGGAATACAATGACACATTAACTGGGACCTTAATCCCCATTTTCATGTATCTCCTCAACGACACAGCTGCGCTAGGGACCCTAGGTTCCTGACTTATCTGCTCAATCTCGTTTTTCCCGCTTCTTTTTGAATTTACTCAGAATGCTACTATACATCCTGTTCAAGTTTAAAGTGTCTTCCCGTTTATTGACTGTGGGATTCAAGTAGATGTAGATCATCTCGCTAATGTTCCGTTTCCTCCAGTCTCTCTCATAGTCCAGTATGGTTGTATCATCAAATTTGAAAGAGTGACCCGTGTCAAAATGATGAGTCGCCAGAGCCGATTTATTATCGTTTAATATTTTACTTGGAGCACAATCATTTCTATGTTGGCCCAATCTGGTCTTTAATTTCTGTCTCGTTTGCCCAATGAGAGAGACTGGAGGAAACGGAACATTAGCGAGATGATCTACATCTACTTGAATCCCACAGTCAATAAACGGGAAGACACTTTAAACTTGAACAGGATGTATAGTAGCATTCTGAGTAAATTCAAAAAGAAGCGGGAAAAACGAGATTGAGCAGATAAGTCAGGAACCTAGGGTCCCTAGCGCAGCTGTGTCGTTGAGGAGATACATGAAAATGGGGATTAAGGTCCCAGTTAATGTGTCATTGTATTCCTGTGTTATCTGTTTAATTTATTTGTAATTGTGTAACGTATTCGTTCACTTCTTGTTTTAATTGTCATATGAATTGTTGCAAAAAAAGAAAAAAGTATGTTTGAGGACTGCTTGTTACCCCATGGTACGGAAAATAATTTTAAGTTGAAAAAAAACATCAATAATGTCAAGGTAAGGTGAACAAGAGTTAGTTTGAGGTTATAAACAATCCGACGTTATACATAAGTTGTTATGGAGAAAAAAAAATGTGTAATACAACTAATTATTTTATTTCATTGTTTATTTGGCTTGTTTTGTGAGTGACAGAATGTAATCACGAATAAAGAATTATACGTTTTGGTTTCAGAGCCTGAAGAAGCTGACATTGTTCAGCGAAACGTCGCGATTTGACAATAATTGATGTGGTTAATTAATTTTTCAAATTCCCTATGAACAACTATTATTTATACTTAATTTATCTGTAATTTCTTCATTCAGTATCTATATCTCCAAACAATCTATGTACAATATATGGTAAAGAATCTTGACATGTATCTATATTACATCTGTGTCTATGTATTCATAAATATCTGTACCCATGCCTGGTCCTGATAGGGGTTCTCCTGGAAGAAAAAACTACGGATAGAATGAAATAAATGCGTTTGGAAACTTAATTTTTTTATTTCTAACTACTGAACTGACTATGAAGTTTCTAAACAAATCAATCTTATTCCATCATCAGTTTCTTGAAGATATCTTAGATTAAGCGAGATGGAGTGAGTTCACCCTGAAACTTCTTTGTAGCTCTTGCAATCCTCTAATAAAAAGGAGGAGAACAAAATCCCTCTATCTCGCTTAGTTCCTAAGATGTTCTCAAAAAACTGGGTATGGAATTGATTCATATGGAGAATTTATATTCTCATTTGTAATGACTATGAAGTTTTTAAGAAAAATCGATTTCATTCTATCATTAGTTGTTTGCAAATATCTCAGAAACTAAGTGAGATAGAGCGATTTTACTTCCATCCTTTTTTGTGGCTCTTGGAATCTTCTACAAAAAAGGACGAGGGCACAATTGTCCTATCACGTTTATTTTCTGAGATATTGAAAAAAATTGATGATGGACCAAAATTGATTGGTCTGAAAATTTTTGTGAATATCTATTACTAATATCTTTATCATAAACAAGCACGGGAGTGCCGCTCTTCGTGCGTTGCCGGCAAACCCCACTCCTTGTGCGACATTCAATATGTTGCCAATTCGATTGGCAAAATGCTTCCGAATGGAATTTCATCAATATTGCATCAAATCACTATTCATGTCTTCCATTGCTCAAAAAAATAACATCATTTTTACGACAAATACGCACTTAAACATTCCTACAAATATTGTTCCAGACCGTATCGATCTGTTCAGGATTCAATCTTAGGACCTGCAGTCCTAGGTTACAATAATCGATTAAATTCCAATAATGTCATATGATACATAAATTTTCAATATTAGATGAAAACTGAGATCCTACGATAAAACTTAAAAATTGAAGTTCAGGTTTCAAATACGATTTCTATTCTTTCTGATTGTCGTCAAAAGAAATTTACTCATTTTGTGGAAAAAAATTGTCTCCTTTCGAATGGTGAATTAAAAAATAGTAGTGTTCCTAGGGAGAAGGCTTAAAAAAACCTTTATTTTTGAAAAAACTAATTTATCGAAAGCTCTTACAAGAGACTTCTTCTCAAAAATCTGAAGTTCTCACCATTTGTGGGGCTCATTGAGATAAATCTTTTAAGCTGAACTTGGATGTAATTGCTTGGATAGTTTTCGAGACATAATCTCTTTTCATAAAATGGTTTCTGTCCAATATCTCAGAAACTACTGGAGCGATTCCACCCAATTTCAATACCAAACTTTTCGTTCATTAGATGCACAAACTGACGAAATTTGAAGTCTCTAACTCAAATAGTTTTTGAGCTATCGTGTATACAAAATTCAGGATGAAAAACACTGTAATTGAAATTATCCGCAAACGAAAAATCGCAGCAAAAGTGACCCCGAGTGAAAATTGTGAGTTCACATGAGATGAATTTCATCGCTGAGAGTGGGGGCTGTGAATCAATTTCTCGCGGAGAAAAATCGAAAAAAAACATTTTTCGAAAATTTGATTTTTCTCGAAAAGTTCTCAACCGATTTCACTCAAATTTCACTGAGAGCAATTTGCATGGGAAGGGAAAGTACTGTTAAATTTTCAGCTGACCAAGTATTACCGTTCCGGAGCAATGAGCTGATATCTGGCACACACATACACACACACACATACAGACATTTTTTGAAAATGTCATTTCTCAGCGTTTCGGAACATTCTGAGCCATATTCCGATAGAATCTTGAAATCGAAAAAAATCGCGTTTACGATGCTTCCATTCGGAAGCAAAAAGAGACAACGACTAAAGAATTTACTCAAAAAGTCACTCCTTGTTATTTAATGGGAAAATTGATTATCATTACTAAGAAATGCGTTTAACAATTTACAATTTACCGGGTCTTCTGTTACCCTTCAATTGCTAATTGTTAATGTCATTTTTTTTCCATTCCGAATGAGAAAAATTAATTGTTTCATAATTTCAACTTTTTCCATTTTCATAATGAGAAAATTTGTAGATAAAACGGATTTTCAGACACAGGGACAGAAAAAAGTTCAAGAAAACCAATAAGAAAGGAGATTTTTCGACGATTAAGTGAGGTTAGGACGTGGCGCTCGATAGAGTTGAATCAATTAATTTTTCATGCATATTTTCTCATATTGAAACCTGCGTATCACCTTTTTCAAAGTTCACAATTTTTCCACTCGCAGTGAACTGATATTTCCAGGATGTTATTCGTAATTAATCGATCAATTTTACCTGCGATACTTTCACGCGACCAGCCATTGGACTATGGAAAAATGGCGGTGACAGGAGTTCAGTGTTAGTCGAATATCAAGTATAGTATATTAATCGCACTATACCACTCATACTTGAACTGACCAATCAACAATAAGCGTGGCAATATTCTAGTATAGTATACTAGCTTTCCCCCCACGCTTCGCTCGGGTCAGATTTTTGGCAGCTCCTATACTGTTTCATAATTCTATATAATTTATCAAGAGAAGATGAGGTCAGAAGGACATTCCAATTGACCAAATCGAGATAGAAATTTTCAAAAATTCCTTGGAATGCTGAGAAAATTTGAGGAACAAAAGGTATTCACCTTCAGCATCAATTTTTCTCAAATTTTCAGAAAATTCCCCTTCTCTGTCAAGTTTCGAAAGGATTACCCCTTTGAAAATCTACAAAATTCACTTCTTTAGTGATATATCCGGTTCTATTGCTTACAGCAACCTGGGGCTGATCTCAAATGAAAGGTGGTCCTCATCAATCCGGGGGGTTCTAATTTTTCTAAGTCAATTTCTCAAATACTTTCAGTGTTGAAAATCCTGTGGGTTACCGACCTGCCCCGGATTACCAGCAGTCATGAGGTCAGTTAATTTGGTCATTGACTGCCGATAAATATCAAGGCGTCAGTAATAACTAGGGCCCGGACGTTCCTTTAAAATTCTGACCAACGTACATAGAACGCTGAGTCAAAAATTTTTAATTCATTCATTTACGTCAAACTATCAAACTGACAACTTATAAATGAATAGAATTTGAGAAAATCAAATAATACTAATTATGCGGTGAAAAATTTGTGAGAAAGCTTAAGGTAAGAAAAATACTAGATGTTGCAAGGGTAATTTGGGGAAATTCAAGAAAATACTATATTCTGTGAGAGGAATCGGGGGGGATTTGAGGAAATATTATATTTCACGGAGGGGTTCGAGATAATACTATATTTCACTGGGGTAATTCGTCCAGAAGTGTTCTGGACGAATTCCCCCTCAATTCTCCGTGCAAAATATAGTATTTTCTCGAATTCCCCACGCGAAATATAATATTTTCTCGAATTCCTCCCCAGTTCCCCCCACGAAATATAATATTTTCTCGAATCCCCTCTAAATTCGCCCAGCGAAATATAGTATTTTTCTTACCTTAAGCTTTCTCACAAATTTTTCACCGTATAATTATAATTATTTAATTTTCTTTCACATTCTATTCATTTATAAGCTGTCAGTTTGATAGTTTGACGTGAATGAATAACTTAAAGAATTTTGACTCAGCGTTATATTCATGTTGGTCAGAATTTTAAAGGAACGTCCGGGCCCTAGTAATAACTGGCCCCACACGCGTCT
Source organism: Aleiodes leptofemur (assembly GCA_963942555.1). NCBI lineage: Eukaryota > Metazoa > Arthropoda > Insecta > Hymenoptera > Braconidae > Aleiodes > Aleiodes leptofemur. Next base: position 8,192,285 of record OZ012621.1, read on the forward strand.
CATCACTGAGACGCTCCACTCACGCATCCGGGCACGCATCATGACGCGCCACTTGAACGGTCACGTTTTTTTGAGAGTAACTTTGCAAAACGACGCTAAAATCAATTATCGTAGTACGTGCATTATCAAATAAAATCAGTGTTATTTAGTAACAATAAATTCAATAAATCATCCAGAATTAACTTCAGTTAATTATCATCAAATTCAGTCAATTATCTAGACCGATTTACAACCGGCTAGTTAAAAGCATCAGTGAAAATAATTAGAGACAATTATCAGAGACAATTATCAGTGAAATTAATCAGACATTATTCATTTATTTAATCGTGTGAATATTGTAAATAATCGTGAAATTATCATTAAAGTTTGTGCTATATTTTTATAGAAAATATCGTGCCTTGTGTGAATTTATTCAATCATCTCTTGAATATTCCCCCGACCCCGCAACTCCCTTCATTCCTGCCTTACAAGACAGAAGAAAAGGGGTAATTTAACATCAAAATTATACAGTCCACTTTATTGGAGATATCATCGACATCAACACGTCCACACGATAAATAACTTCGGTGGACGTCCGAAATTCGACTGAATTTTTAACATTCAGGGCATTTTCTGAAGATTAGTTTTTCCTACTATGAGTACTTGAAAAATGAAAGGTTTCTCGTTTCAAACTGCGAATCTGATGGAAAAAGAACTCACTTTTCATTGGAGATCAATCCCAGATCACTACGACCAGTAGAACCAACGATATTTGTCAAAGAACTAAAAAAATTCAAAACGGAAAGCTTCCACCTTCAAATCCTGAGCGAAAGAATGAAATTCTTGAGAAATTAAAAAAAATGAATTCTGATTCATGATTCTCATGGGGAATTTTCTCAGCTTTCTAATAGTATCATCAGAAAGAATCGATCTTCAATATTTTCATTGATATTGATTGATTTATTGGGGGAAGCTGGTGTAAAATGGGTATTCCAATTGAACGGGTTGAGGTCGAGAGTTTTTAAGAACACCATTGGAAAGCTGAGAAAAATTTCGGTGGAGAACATGTGTCAGCTTGTTCCAAGTTGTCTAAAATTTCATTTCTTGGGCCAAATTTTGAAGGAGACCCCCTTTTGAAAATCGAAAAAATTACTATTGCGGTAGTATTTCCGCTTCTGTTGATCGTGGTGACCTGGGATTGATCTCAAATAAAAGGTGAGCTCATTTTCCATCGATTTATGTTATTTAATATTTTTTTTCATAAATGTCTCAAATACTTATGGGCCATCCTCTAAGAATCAGTTCTTTCCATGTATGTTAAAAATCCAGGGGATTTTTGGACGTCCACCGAAGTTACTTATCGTGTGGAAGTGATAACTTACTTTGATGATCTTCAATTTAATGGACTGTATTAAGATAGGCTCGTACTCTCTTCGCCTGGCTGCGGCAGGAAGGGAATACAAGGAGCTGGTTTTAGAATTTATCTTGACAATTGCATGCGTGAAATAACGATATGCGACACACGTGATTTATAATAAATATATCACAGATTTTAATGATAAGTTGCAACGAATATATACAATATTTACACTGATTTGACTGATAATGTTCAATAGATAATTCACTGATAACTCTCACTAGCCGGTTGCAAATCGGTCTAGTTTAAGGATAATTGTCCAAAAAATAAGAAAGTATTTTACGATCCCGATAGATAAAGTTCATGATAATGCACGGACCACGTTTTGGCGTGGGTCAAGCGATGATTTACTGATTACGCAAAAACACGTCTGTACTGTTTCGCGGCTTGAAGAGCAAGAGCGTCTCAGAATGAGACGATGGGCTTTATAGGTGACGATGACGCCCTGGGTGATGATTGGGCATCAATTGAACTAACTGATGACCTGCGGATCGGCTGATAACCCTGGCTCGGTCGATAACCTTGCCAGGATTTTTAACATGTAAGTCTTCGAGAAATTAATAATTTTCCCTTTTACACTACATGAGTCCATGGAAAATGAGCTCATTTCCCATTGAAGAGTAACCGTAGGTCACTACATCCAATAGAACCAGAAATATTCCCAGAAAACTGAAATTCATCAGTAACAGAAGGCCTTCGAATCTCAAAACAAGTGGATAATAGTATTGCTTTCTAACTGATATAGCTTTTTCTGCTAATACTTTAGCAATATGCTTCCGAATGGAAGTTATTCATTCAATTTGTCAACAATTATCATGTAATTCTTAATGGATGTTTCCATCTGATTTTTCAGGTATTCTGCAATTGTCCTTTTCGTATTCATCCATGTTTTTACTAATCGATAATCAGATGTTATTCGAATTGGTTGAAGTTATCCGTTTCTTCTGCTGTCTATTTTCAGAGATCATTTGTTTATGACGATTCATTTATTACAACTGTGACTTTTCATTGATACCCAGATCATATAATATATCATTACTCAAGTTGATACTAGCGATAGATAAATTTGGCTTATGAATTCGTCATCTATTCAAAGTATAGAACTCAATAATGGCTGAAACCAGGAGTTTCTGAGGTGGATGTATTTCATGCACTTTTTCTAATCCAGTGATCTGGCAGAACTATTAGTGATTTCAATCAATGTAACATTTCATTTTCTATTCATTCAGAGCCTCAATACCCTCAAAAGCACTGATACAATTTTTTCGAAACCATCATCAAAATATCAAATTTTGTAAATTTCACTAAAACAGCGATAACTCGAGAACTATTCATGCAAATCAGCTCAGAATTGACAGGCATCTAGCTGATACAACTCTCGAGATAATATATGAGTATAAATAACATCAGTTGGATAGTTTCCATAAATTCCATCAAAACCTGATTTTCGAAAAATGGACATATTTCAAAAAGTACCGATCGGATTCTCTTCAAATGAAGCTTAAAAAATAGAGTTCATCGTGAGAAAGTTCTCCACAAAATATGAAATTTTTCTATGACACCGTTTTGCTGTAGTTGAGACTTTTATCCACATACAGACACACACACATACACACATACACATACACACAGACATGCGCTAAAAATATCATTTCTCTCTTTTTAGACCATTTTAAATATCTTCTATTAAAAAAATTACAATCGAAAATTTTCATAATCTCATAGTTTCCATTCGGAAGCAAAACCCTGATGGATCGGGCGATTGCATATTGATCAAACAGTCGATTTTTTCACAAACTCGACTGTCATGTGACCACGATGCGACTGCGTGCGAGTGTGTGCGACTGCAATGCAGATGGATACCGTGAAAAAATCGACTGCCCTGTCGCATGATCCACCAGGAAAATGAAATTTTTTTAAATTCAAAAACGTAAACTCTGACATATGATTCTCGTGAGAAATCTCCTCAGCTCATCAATGAAATGCTCAGAACGAACCTATCTCCAAATTTTTAATTGATATTGATTGATTTATTAGAAGTGAGGATAACCTATACATTCCAATTGAATGGTTCGAGATACAGATTTTACGATGATTTCATTGAACAACTAAGAAACTTTCAGGTCGAGAATATGTATCACTATTATTTCTCTTCAATTTTTCGATAATTTTACTTTTTTTCCAAACGGAATATCCATGTATTCATCAATATTTTCGAGCATAATTTTTCCGATAGTAGATACTTAAAATGATCTAAATAGAGAGAAAATGATATTTTTAGCGCATCACTTTATGTGTGTGTGTGTGTATGTGTATGTCTGTGTGTGCATAAAATCCTCAATAACAGCAAAACAGTTTTATAAAAAAAAATCATATTTGGTGGGAAGCTTCCTCTCGACGAACTCTATTTTCTAAGCTTTGTTGGAAGAGAATCCAACCAGTACTTGTTGATATATGTCCATTTTTCAAAAATCATTTCTTAATTGAATGTCTGGAAACTTCAACTGATGTTATGTAGACTCATACATTATCTCAAGAGTTGAATCAGTCAGATGCCTGTCAGTTTTGAACTGATTTGCATGATTAGCTCTCGAGTTATTGCCATTGAAATGAATTTTTCAAAATTCGATATTCTGCTGATGGTTTCAGAAAAGTTGTATTGTTGTATAACCTACCACATTATATTATTTTTCCTAATATGTAGCCCATTACCTATGTTCATATCGCGATGTCCAACGCGTATCCTCGGCGTCATTCATGATTATTAATCCCTTGCCCGTCTGTCCATCCGTTCAAGATCTTAATTCATCCCTCCATTACTTGGGTCCTCAAATAATCTGACTCAAGGTCCCCAAAACATCTTAATCCATCCCATAATTTCCCTATCATAAAATTCATTCCCGAACACTCTAAATAAATAACATTAAGGGAAAAATCCGAGAAACTTCTAGAATAAGAGTTTCTCCCACTACCTTCCAACCCTAAGATAAATACCCCTCGACCACCGAAAATTTAGTTAGTTAGTAACGAATCTCTGTAACGTAACAATACTACAACGTTATTGTAATTTGAGAAAATCACAGTTCACGTGTAATTTCAATTGTTTAAGTTGTGTCAATAAATAATCTAGTACTAAAAAGTGAGTTCTTCATTTTGGTACACAACAGTATGTACTATTATCCACTTGTTTAACTAAGTTTTGAAGGTGTATCATTTTCAAAAATCGCAAAAACTCATTTCTTCGGCAGTATCCCCGGTTTCGCTGATTGTAGTGACCTGGGGCTAATTTTAAATGGAAGGTAAGCTCATTTCCCAGCGATTTGTGGTGTTTAAATTTTTTTTCATCAATTTTTCAAATACTTGTAGGCCATTTATTGAGAGTCACCTTTTCCCCTATTTAAGTCCTCGGTAATCGACAATTTTTCCCGTTCCAATTACTCGAAGCCATGAGAAATGAGCTTAGCTTTTACACAAGATCAATCCCAAGATGCTACAACCAATAGAAACCGAGATATTTCTGGAAGATTGGAACTTTTCAAAAAAAAGAAGCGCATTCCCTGATGGATCGGGCGATTGCATATCGATCAGACAGTCGATTTTTTCACAAACTCGACTGTCATGTGACCACGATGCGACTGCGTGCGAGTGTGTGCGACGACGATGCGACTGCGATGCGACTGCAATGCAGCTGCGATCCGATCGCATCGTGATCGAATCACGGTCGAGTCCGTGAAAAGATCGACTGCCCTGTCGCATGATCCACCAGGGTTTGCACCTTCAAATCTTGAACGGAAAATGGAATTTTCGAAAAATTGAAAAAAATAACTTCTGACATGTGATTTCCATAAGAAATTTTCTCAGCTTTCCAACGGAATTATCAGAAAAAATCCATCTCCAATATTTCCATCGATATTGATCAATTCATCAAGCCAAGAGTGGGATGAACTGGGCATTTCATTCGAGCGCTTCGAGATAACGCTTTTCTAATGATTCCATTGGAAAGTTGACGAATTTTAGATTGAAAAAATGTGTCATTATTAACTTTTTCCAATTCCTAATGTTCTTGAGCTTTCTAGAATATTCTTGAACCTTAGGGAAAATTCTCGAATGTTCTCGAACTTTCTGGAGCATTCCGAAATATTTTCGAACATGTTGGAACGTTCTAGGCCGCTTTCCGAATTGCGCTCATGAACACTGTACAGTTTCTGTCACGGAAACTGTACAGAATTCGCGCTGAAAGCTGCTTTTAGCGCAATTGAGATCACGGCCCTAGGAAATTCTCAAATCTTTTGGACCATCTAGTAAGTTTTCGAACTTCCGGGAACATTCCAATATATTGTCCAATTTTTGGAACATTCCCATATATTGTCAAATCTTTTGGAACATTTCAAAGAATTCTCGAACCTCGTGGGGCATTTCAGACTGTTTTCGAACTTTCTGCAGTATTCTAGAGCAATCTAGAACATTCTAGAATAATCTAGAACATTCTAGAGCAATTCAGAACCAAGGAGAACAGTCTACAGCTTTATAGAAAAATCTAGAACATTTTAGAACATTCTAGAACAGTCTGGAATAATCTAGAACATTCCAGAGCAATCTAGAACAATGTAGAACAATCTACAACTTTCTGGAACAATCTACAATTTTCTGGAACAATCTAGAACAATCTAGAACATTCTAGAACAGTCTGCAACTTTCTAGAACAATCTAGAACATTCTAGAACAATCTAGAACATTCTAGAACAATCTAGAACATTCTAGAACAATCTACAACATTCTGGAATAATCTAGAACATTCTGAAACAATCTAGAACATTCTTGAATAATCTAGAATAATCGAGAACATTCTAGAACAATCTAGAACAACCTCGAACAATCTAGAACATTCTAGAGCAATCTAGAACATTCTAGAGCAATCTAGAACAGTCTACAACTTTCTAGAACAATCTACAACTTTTCAGAACAATCTACAACTTTCCAGAACAATCTGGAACAATCTAGAGCATTCTAGAGGAATCTAGAACAATCTAGAAAATTCCAGAACATTCTGGAACAATCTAGAACATTCCCAGATCTTCTGGAACATTCCAGAGCATCCTCGAACTATCGGGAACCTTCTCAAACATTCGAGAACATTTTCAACTATTCTAGATCATCTGGTAAATTTTAGAACGATCCAGAGCATTATTATATATTACCGATGAGGAGCAAATAGGTACAATACCCTCTTTCACCCCCATATCTCTGAAACCAAACCTCGTAACGAAAACGGAAAACTTCTTGATCGATGGGGGGTGGAGGGCTACCACATCATATAACCCCCATGGGACTATGAGGGTTGGTTTCTGAGCATTCTTATCGGCATTCACCTAATAACACACTTTTTTTAAATTATATATAATTATAATGATGATAATGATGATTACGCGTACTATATCACTTACAATTTAATTGACCAATGAGGAACGAGGACTTCACTTTAATCGTGACAACTTTCGATCTATCTTGTTTCTTTTTGATAAATGACTTCAGTAGTCACTTATAGACGTTTCGATAATGACTCTTGAGACGCTTGATGTGTCTTTCTCCAAGACACTCAATGCGTCTTAATGCTAGGCAGCCATGATTTTTCTGAAGTGTTCCTAACCCACGAACGAGATAATTCTGATGCATCCGCATCATCTTCAACTTTACGAAGAATTTAAAGTATCAGTTTTCATCGGGATGTGCTAGAAAATTCTTGGATTGATATTCAAAGATTAATTCGTGTGAAGATAGGTTTCTTGTAATGACTTTTCTTGCCCATGTTCTAGAAGGTACAAAGTAGTTTTCGAAGCCGAGGGAAAAATAGATTTCAGAAAATCTTCCCTTGGTGCAACCCTGCAACGTATGAAAAAACGTCGCACACAGCCCGAGGGCTATACACAGCCCTACCCCCACTACGGCAGTTGCTATGACAACGTCACGTGACGGTTAGCGGTGGGGAAGGCTCTCACGGGTATAAAAGGGCGACGCTCGCCCAAATTAATCAGACGACTCACGGCTAACGGGGGTTACGGATCTCCCGAAGCCAACTCAACGGAGTAAAATCCTGAGAGTGTCTCACCCCTTGGCCAACGGCGGTTCCGACAACCCACTCAACGGAAGAGACTTCCGAGAGTGTCTCACTCCCAAATCCTTACCACAACGAGTGTTCTACACTCCGGGTGGACAACATTGGCAGCCAGTATTCTGACAATACTCTGCCGACATTCTACCGACATTCTGCCGACATTCTGCCAACGGAAGACCAATTTCCCGAGGTTAAAGACAACGGAGTATCGGGGACTCCCGACTCGATGAAGCCTGCTAAGTAAACGTTATGTTCGAGCTGGAATTCAACTTGCTACTGAAGGGTAAAAGAAAATATTCTTTTCTCTGAAGATGTTTGACAAGTTTTGTTGAGAAAGAACAACGTTGCATTGTACGGTTTCCAGGTGCACATGTGTTCACTGCAACGGAATGATGTCAGAAAAAAATAGGGAAAAAGGATGGGGGAATTTCACAACCACGGTCAATTGGCAGAGTCGACCGAGGACTGCCGTGGGAACGATTGAGGAAAATAGTGTATTTAGGCTCATCTGAGGTTAACGAGATTTCAGAGACCCAAAAAAGTGTGGATGGTCGTAGGAAAAAGACTGCAGAGGTTTAAACATGGTTCCAAGTGCTCTTGAGTCGCACCTGAACCTCGAATCTGAGTTCTCAACGGTCTACGAGGGCAGTTAGAGGTTGTCTGAGAGTAATGAGGTCTCTTTCGAGGCTGAAATCTTCGACTCGGGCATTGACCGTTTCTGTAAAATTCCCCCATCCTTTTTCCCAATTTTTTTCTAACAGCATTCCGTTGCAGTCAACACATGTGCGCCTAAAAGTTGTACAATGCAACGCTGTTCTTTCTCAACAAAACTTGTCTACCATTTACGAAGAAGAGAATATTTTCGTTTACCCTTCAGTAGCCAGTTGAACTCCAGCTCGGACACATCGTTTACTCAGCAAGTTTCATCGAGTCAAATTTCTTTTCTGTTCTAAATTGGAATTATAGATATAATCTGAGCTCCCACCACCCTATGGATCAAAGATGCAGCTCATAAGTGCTCATCTCTTCGCTAAGAGTGGACGCTGGAATTTCATTTTGCATCGAGAAAAGTAAAAAAAAACGATATTTCGACATTTTCATTTTTCTCATTTTTGGTCAGAGCTTGGGGCACGCATGGCAAACATACGGCAGGATTTTCAGATCGCTATTTGGTCCCGTTTCAGTGTGGAGCGAAAATGCGTCCTCACATACACACGCACACAAACATCCACATACACACGCATAGACATTTTTCAAAAACGGTGGTTCTTGACGTTTTGGATTATATGCATTCATAAAATGACACATGTCTATTATGATAAAATCTCGAACTCGAAAAAAATTACGATTGCAAAGCTTCCATTCAGAAGCAAAAACAAAAAATCCTCTCCTAGTGCACTAGTCAATAGTATCTAGAAGATGTGTAGAAAATTTGAGAAGGATACGGGCATTGGCTTCCAAAATATTGTGTACACCGATGCCAAAAACATATGATGTTTTCGATTTGTTGCACTGCACCGGTGTAGTGTAGAAGACTAACCTAATGTGAGGGCCCTCACGCGCGGCTCTTTTAAAATTGTTCGGTTCGAGTGAAATAGTCTACATTTTTTTTAGTAAAAAATTAGACTAAATTGCCATCAATGGAATGAAGCAATAATTTATGAATTACAGGATTTTTCAGAATCGAGTCGTCATGGCGAAGGAAAAATGGTAATAGTAATGGAAAATAATTTAACGACGTGAGGTTAAGGCACTCTGAACATTAAAGATTTTACTGAAAATGTTGTGAGCAATTGTGCGGATGCACAGGTGCGGGTATTAATTAAGACCATACGTATCTTTGCATCTGAACAATTGCTAACAATATTTTCAATGAAATCTTTGGTGTTCAGAGCAGACCTGGGCATATTTCAGGTAGTCGAGAGCTCCGCGCTTTAATCCCATTACCACTCTTTCTGCCTGAAGCCTAATCCGGTCATAAACCGTAACCCCCTCCAATTCTTCAATTGAAAATATTCCGGTGCGACGATATTTTGGAAAGGGAGCTGAGTGCGAGTACGTGCATAATTTCAAGTTTTTTCGATATATTTCCATTCAACACGCGTAAGAAACTCGTGATAGTTGTGCTATCTCGCTGAATTCAGAAGATATCCTCCGAGAAATGGTGGCAAGGAATTATGCAACTTTTTTTAAATTTAAAGATGTTATTTTCTAATTATAATTTTGCCTACTTTTGGCTAACATTTTATCAATGCTACTCAATGGAAACCACATATGCAAAATTCTTCCTCCCCCCTCCCACCTCCCCCAATCACAAACTTCATTAACCGAAGCTCGTCATTGGTCCGCAAGCACTGATTTGGGGATGAGCAATTACAATTTTCAGGATTTTTAGTTAAATAGGGGGGGAACTCTCTCTAATAATTGAAAAAGAAGCATCTCTTCTGCAATCTTTGTCTCTGTCTTACATAAATCTTTAAAAAAGAAGAAAAGAAAATATATTCAGCAATTCCTCCTAATTTTTCAAAATCGAAGAAATATTGTGAGGAAAAACTGCGGAAAAGAAGTATTCGGTTTTCTTATTTGATGATTGAATTGGATGAATTAATTGCGCTACTGCACTCAGATTCGGCCATGTTCTCGCAGAAAAATGGTAATCAAATTCACTTATTTAAAGTCGGTTAAGAAACGGTTTTTCGCAGAAAGAAAGACATGTTCTCGGCTCTAGTTCCAGCATTGATATTTCCAATGCCAAAAAAAAATGACGGAAAAGTGAAAAATCGACGGTCCCTGCTCATTACTGAAGGAGAGGGGAGAATCGGACTGGCCCAAGTAACAGGATTACCGTCCGGCATTGTCCGTACTAATGAAGGTCGAGAGCACCGGGAGCCCAAAGATCTCGATTTGCCCAGGTCTGGTTCAGAGTGCCTTGACCTCATGTCGTTAAATCATTTCCCGTTAATGCTGCCATTTGTTCGCTGTCATCACGACTCGATTCTGAAAAATTCAGTAATCCGTCAATCATTGCTTCATTCAATTGACGGCAATTTATTCTAATCCTTTAACAAAAAAAAATGTAGACTATTTCATTCAAACCGAACAATTTTAAAAGAGCCACGCGTGAGGGCGCTCAATTAGGTTAGTTTTCTACACTACACCGGTGCGGTGCAGCAAATCGAAAACGCCAATAGTTCCGAGGGAAACGTGATTTAAGTTTTGAGCAGCAATAAACTGGAAAAAGAATTTGACTCTCAAGTTTCATGGAATCGTCGATTCCAGCACCATAGAGGAGAGGTCCTGCTGCAATAGCGAATCCAGACCATCTTTCTGCTCTCGCCTGGGTCGCATTCAAGCTTCTCGCATTCGAGCCTCAACAAAGCTGAGCAAAGTTGACTTCTAGGTCGAACCGATTGGGGGGAGTTTTGAAAAGCTCTATCTCTTATAGCTTGTCTCTGATCGACTTGAAATTTTAGGCCAATATTCTTAACAGATTGAAAAATGGGGGGAAAAATGAAACAATAATCGATTTCTTGACATTTCAAAATCCATGTAACGCTTTAACTTCAGACACTTATGCAGATGTGTTAATTTCAGACACAAGATGCCATTTTGGTGTCTTGCTTCTGAGTCTAAGACACTCGGTGAGACACTTTTTTTAGCAGTGTAAGTTCCAGCTTATCGCTCCAGATTTCGACCGACTAGATCAGGATTTTCCTGCCCAATTTTCAACAACCAATGTTTTCACAAAAATTTCATCATTCCCCTCCATTTTCAAGACAGTCTCACAGAATAAAAAATCAAATCGACTATTCATTACTTTATTATCGGGAACTCTCACTTCAATCATGAAATGAGTAAAATGCCTCCAAGCCAAATCCATTTATTCACCCCTACACCCTCTCGTTCATGAAATATCAACGTAATATCTCGAAAATAAAACGTATTACATTAACTGAAATATTAATGAATTGAAGGAGGAGTAAAAATCCTGAAAATAAAAATTTTCGAATGGAGTGGGTGGTGCAGAAGGAGCTTTAATTTTCCGGAAAATAACACGCTCGGTGATCCATGGTTTATCGTCCACTGGATAGAGAAAAAGGCGGGGGTTAGTGGGCCGGGCTGGGGCAATGGGTGAAGGTTTAAAGAGCATTCAGTACGGACGAAACTCGATACTCTCCTATACTTCCCATGGGTATAAATGGCGATGGTGGAATAGGAGAGGTGAGAGCGAAGTGGAAAATAGAGAAAGATGAATATAGGGCTTCCAATGGTAGACGGTGGGGACAAGGAGGAAGAAATGGAGAGAGAGTTAAGTGCCTGGAAGCGGCAACGTGTCCGTCGGACCGAAGAAGAGCTTTGTCCATGGTTTTCAGTGTAAAAGGTAGCCGTTAGTTTGCAATTCGCGTAAGGCAAATTCGCATGAGATTTCCTCTTCTCTTTCTCTCTTTCTCGCTGTCTCTTTCTCAGGTTCAGCAACAGAAACTGCAGATTATTCCGTGCATGTGCAATTTACTACGTAGACTTCAAGATACATTACAAGATCATTTACTACGTAGATTTAACATATCTCAAAAATTAGACGAAATTTTAGTTGTGAAGGAGTAGAACGAGACATATCAAATTATCTTTTCTTTATTTTACTTTTATTGGTCTATAGATAACTTCTCAGCCTTTCCCATTCTGTTGGTTCTCCCCTCTTTATTTCTCTTTAAGCTCCCCCCCCCCCCCCCTTCCTTGCCATCTCTTTGCGACTTCATGGCCCATGAATCATGGGTCGACTTTTAGATACTTGTACCGCATTCTTCGAGAACCAGGGGAACCCATGGAATAGGAATTATGTAGAATTATATTTGGAAAAAAATGAAGTTGGGGAAGTCCAGGTTTCTTCATTTGATTTCAATCTTTTCATCTGGGGTTATTATTGGTTGAATAGTCCTTTATGGCAATAATAATCCCACAGTCCTATCCATCCATCTCTTCCTCTTCCAATTTTCAACCTTCCTTCCACTTTAACTTTCTATAACATGATTCCCGCGATTTCAATTGTTCATGCGGTTATACACATTGCTACACTTAAAGTGTTGAATTAGTCTGAGTTCTATTCAGTTTTTGGGTTCAAGATAATATAATGGTTTTCGAATCTCGAGCCAGCTCAGTGATTGAAAATGTACGTTTTACTATCCATCGAGGGCTTTCAGGAGAGAATTCGGTGGATGGGGGAGAAGGGGAGACAGATAGAGACTCTTCAGATGAAGGTGAAAGAGAATACTACAGATATACACATGCACAGTTGAATTCAGTGGCAACTACGGAAACACGATACTGACGTTTCCGATTTGAACTCAGTCCCGGAAGTTGAGAAGCTTTTACTTCAACGGCTTTTCGGAAAAGGTGAAGGGGAGGGGAGAGGGAAACTGTATACTTGGGTGATTTGTGTCACTGCTCGATCTACCGTAACTCTATCAGCGATTCATTTTCAAACGAGTAATTGTCAATTGCTTTGAGACAAACTATGTATCAATCTCTGTTTGTTAACAATTTCAATTTAATTCATTGATGTTTTCATTTCATAATTGAGGAGTAATGAGAATTGGGGAAATTTATTTTACGAGTTGATTTTTGATTAATTTTTAAGGTTATATCTATATCCTCAAAAATTGATAACAGTGAAAAAATTGATGGAATTCACTTCATAGAGATCAAATTTTTCCGATAATTTCTCTGAAAAAATGAAAAAAAATTGAATGAAAATAATTTTCTAAAATTTCATTCTTTAAATTTTTGTTGAAAATTTGAATAATTTCATACAGTCATTTCTAATGATTAGGCCCGAATGTTCCTTTAGAGTTTCGACCGGCATGACTATAACTCTACCGTGGATGGATGAGTTATTGATAGGTTTTGGTTACGAGTGCAGTTGGAACTACGATTAAACTTTATTTTCTTGATCGAAATTGATTTTTTTCGGATCAGAATAAACTATAGAGTTTTCGGGACTCAACAACGATCAAAAGTGTACCAGAAATCAATTTTAGCAATTAATATTAAATGAATAGATGACTACCTCAAATGAATGAGTTTATGACAGGGTCAAAATCCAAGTGGATGTATTTGTGACATGAGACACGCTAGTTTCTGACAGCTCGAGTCTCCACGTAAATTTTTGATACTTAATACCAGTTTAGAGGGGGAAATTGAGTTCATAACATTTAGTTATTAAATAATAGAAATAACTTATATTTCATTTCAAAGTACATTTTTTTTGGTGCTACTAACATTCTCTGTCAACTTAAGGGGGGCCGGTAGTCTAGTGCTCGAGAATTGGAGGTATGTTTAGTTTGTTTTTTTGAAACTCAAAATGATGTACAATAATATCCAAACTTTTCAGGCATATTATAACATTCATGCTGCATACAAAAAGATTTTTTTTGAAATTGAAAAGAGATTTTAATTATGTGAAGAATGGCACTAAACAAGACCCTCTCAAAAAAAATAGACTTTGGTGGTGGGATGGATTTTGACTCTTCTATTCATCTGCAAAATAAACACCCTGAAAATTCTTGATTAGCATGAGTGCAGTTATGACCAGAACTGAGAAAAAAAACGAAAAATTGAGAATTGACAAAATGATGCGCTTTTGAAATTTAAGTTCTCGAAATTTTTGTAGAAGTTAAATTTCAAAAGCACGTTATTCTGTCAATTTTCAATTCTTTTTCCTATCTTCGGCCATAACTGCACTCATGCTGATTAAGCTATTTTGTTACTTTTATTTTCCAGATGAATAGAAGATCCAAAATCCATCCCACCACCAAGATCCATTCTTTTTGAGCGGGTCTTGTTTAGTGTCATTTTTCACATAATTGAAATCTTCATTTAATTTCAAAGAAATGTTTTTGTATGCAGCGTGAGTGTTATAATATACCTGAAAAGTTTGCATATTATTGTACATTATTTTGATTCAAAAAAAAACTAAAAATACCTCAAAGTTTTGAGTTCTAGAGGAGCGGCTCCCCTTAAAAGAATTACTGTTTATTGATCACTTCTTGTTTTATTGTCTTTGATATTTCTGCTAACGGGTTCTTCATTCCTTCTTTCAAACCATTTTTTTTCCAGTCTCTTCTTTCATATAAATAGTAATAGCGGAGAAAAATGCAAAAAAGTTCAAATAAAAGAGAATGCGAATGTATATGAGGTTATTGGTGAGGTTAGAAAACTGACGTATTGACAGGTGTCACAAATAGAAACAGAGTAATTTGAAGTGGATGGGTAATTGTCACCCTAGTATTTTTATTGACTAAGCTCCTAAATTACATTCTCATGACTTAAATCAATGCGCAAACTTACTATTTTCTCACACATATAATTTTTATTTATAATCGATACTCACATCTTGAAATTCAAGAGGAAGAACTATGCGCTAATTTTCACGGAATCACTACAGGGGGCAGAATCATAAAAGCCCACACCGGTCCACGGATCCTTTGAAGCTTGATTTAGTTATATTCATTTATTGTAGAGCAATGATCCTTTGTGAGGAATAAGCAATAAATTCTAACGCACACGCACAAAATATTTTTTTTCGTAATTTGAAAACGAAAATCTATAATATTATCCTTTATAAAAAGAAACAAGAAGGCAAACAATCGATATATTGAAAGTTGTCACGATTAAAGTGAAGTCCTCATTCCTCATTGGTCAGTTGGATTGTGAGTGGTATAGTACGTGTAATATACTATACTATAATATTGCCGCGCTTATTCTTGACTGGTCAGTTCAATTATGAGTGGTAGGGGAGAAGGGGGTCAATTGAACCAAAAATTCTTTCACAATTTTTTTAGAATACAATTCTTGAAAATAAATAATTTTTTTTCCATTGACGTGAGTTTTAAGTTTTCGTCGAAACACCCCAGCACGCGTGATCCTTCTCATGTATAAAAACAGAAAGATAATGTAGGAATACGGGAGCATTATCCAATGTCAAAAAATAGAAGGATAATGTAAGGGAAAAGAGAACATCATTCAATGCTGAAAAAGAGCAATATGATGTGAAGGAAAACGGAACATCTTTCAGTATTGAGGAACAGGAAAATAATGCGGGGGAAAGAGAATGTGATCTAATGTTGAAGAACAAGGAGATAACGTGGGGAAAAGGGGAACATTCACGAATGATAAAGAACAGAAAGATCATATTTTGGGGAAAAGACGACATTATCGAATGCTGAAGAACCAAAAGATAATCTGGGGAGAAAGAGGACATTATCGAATGTTGAAGAACAGAAGGATAACGTGGGGAAAAGACGACACTATCGAATGTCAAAGAACAGAAAGATAATATTGGGGAAAAGGGGACATTATCCAGTGTTGAAGAACAGACAGATGATGTTAGGGAACCAGGAACATTATGCAATATTAAAGAATAGAAAGATAACTTGGGGGAACATGGAACATTATCCAATGCTATAGAATGGAAAAATAACGTGGATGTGTAAAGGGAGATCATCTCCTTTGTAAAACAAACGAAAAAATCATCGACTCCAACAATCGATAGATTGAAAATTGTATCGACTAATCCTCTATAAATATTGTCTGTGAACAGACTATGTTCCTGTCGAAACGGGAAAAACTAATAATCTTAATATTCTAGGTATAAGTTTCGGAACAATACACAAATATTCAGCTGCTTGGGTTTTTCCCAATTTTATTACTTGAGTTTATTGTAAAATGTATTTTTCTTAAATTTCTATCCAACATCTGCCATGCAATAAAACTGCAATCATCGAGTGTACCCAAAAACAAACCTCCCACTAGGTTTACAATTCCTAATCCCTTCGCGTACCTGAACTCCGAGCAGCTGCAACCAAACTTGAACTTCTCCCCATTACCCGGGAAAAACCCCACGCTCACCAATCCGGAACGTCCAAACAACCTACGTCACAGTCCCTTCCCTTCCTCTACCTCTCGGCGTCACCTCCGTCAATCCATATATAAGTCGAACTATTTAGAAACTAAGTCAGTCAGAGTCTGAAGACAAAACCATACAGTCCACTTGTAACTAGAAGTCCACTTCAACTACGAATAAACATTTATCATCATTTTATACTTGGTACTTATTTATTTTAACAAATCATCTTTCTCGAATTAACCTTCGGAAAAGAGTGCAAACACACCCTGCAACACATTACTCCATTGCAGGCCTTTGCACAAAACATTTGGTCATTCGAGCCAGATCTCGATCTGGCAACAACATACTACAGTATTAATTGTTGACTATTTCGCATTGGTAATTCAACACATTAATATGGCTGCGGCAAATATCAAGACACTGAAAAGGAGAAGAGGTGCCATCAGAGGATCGATGACCATACTCACGAACGCACTCCAAGAAGAAGCCGCAGAAGAGATACCGGACTACGAACGCATAAAGAATGCACTCAACGGCGTCAACAACCATTGGTCAAAGTTTGAGCAAATTCAAGACGAATTGGAAGAACTGGTTGAAGCAGAAATAGAAACCAGGCAAGAATATGAAGAACTATATTACAAGATAACTGGGAAAGCCCAAACTTTACTCAAAAAGATCAACGTCCCACCACCAGCTTCAATAGATACACAAGCAGCGCTACCAAAATTAAAACTGATGGAATTTAATGGTGCATTCGAAGACTGGAAACCATTCATCGATAATTTCGAAGCGGTAGTAGACTCATCAAAAATCAAAGCGAATGTCAAACTGCAGTATCTCCGATCAGTGCTCACAGGAAGTGCAGCTCAAGCCATCAAGGCTCTAGAAACAACAGATGCTAATTACGCTACAGCCTTGAAAATTCTGAAGGAGCAATTTGATTGTACGAGTAAAATTGTAGATAATCACTGGAATGCTCTAGTCAATATGCCACGCCTCAAGAAGGATTCAGCAAGTGAATTCAGAGATCTGGTTAATACTTTCAACCAGCACATTCAGGCATTAGAAAATCTTGGACAAAAAGCTACCACTTGGCACGTCCCATTGGTTAATTTAATAAGGACAAAAATCAGTGAAACAACCAGGAAGGATTGGGAAAACTCCCGTGAAGACCCAGATGAAGTCCCAACATACAAATCAATATTGGAGTTTTTACAGAGAAGATCAAAATACGCAGACATAGCAGCACCATCGAACAATCAAGGAAATCAACGTCGACAGGCGTTCTTCACTAATACCGAAACACAGTGTCCAGTCTGTAACGAAGGGCACACCATCTACAAGTGTAAACAATTCCAGGATCTTCCAATCACAAAGAAGAATGAGGCAATTATCCAATCATCATTGTGCTTTAATTGTTTGCAACCAGGACATGGAGTAAGAGCGTGTAAATCCAAGGGATGTCGCACATGTGGAAAGAAACACCACACATCTCTTCACAGGGAAACGACGGGTGGTTCGAAGACCTCAAACCTCACTCCTAAGGACAACACAGAGAACGTTTCTGGAACGGGAAGTAGAACAGTGACTTCATTTAATACAGCCAGTGCATGACAAGATGCACGGGACCAACTCATACAGCAAAAACGGAACACATTCATCGTAAACTCGGACATCGATGAATTCATGGTAACAGCTACAGTTCATATCCTCAATAATCAACGAGAACGTATTCCATGCAGAGCATTGATTGATACTTGCTCGAACACTAGCTTAATAACAGCGAGAATGGCAAGGCGCCTAAGCTTACCACGAATGGCGCAACACACATCTGTTGGTTCGTTGAGCACAGTACCCTTGATCTCTGAAAGTATGGTCAATGCGGAAATCACATCAAGGTACAACAATTATTCGAGGACACTGACGTTTTTAATTGTACCCCAAATAGCCGAGTTGATCCCAGAACATTTAGTGGATAGAAGAAAGATTATTATTCCATCGAACATAAAACTTGCCGATCCTGAGTTTCATCGACCAGCCCCCATAGACATTTTAATCAGCGCCGGTCCGGCTCTTTCAATTTTTTGTGTTGGACAGATTAATCTTGCACCTGAAGGACCTGACTTGTTTCTCCAAAAGACCTTGCTAGGGTGGGTGATTGGAGGAAGAACGGGACACAAACATACAGCATCAAAGCGTGCAGAAGGAAAACCAATCCTCATCAGTGGAGACACGTTAAAACAAACCACAACCCAGCAGACCATATTTCAAGGGGATTATTTCCAAAAGAACTCCAGCGGGTTTCCAATTGGCAACATGGACCAGATTGGTTAATTCAGCAGGAAGACCAATGGCCGCAGTTGCAACTACCAGCAGTCAAAGAAGAACTATTGGAAAAAAGGAAGCTATACTGTTTTACTACCAGCAGCACCGATGTCAGCCTACTTGAAAAATACTCCGACATCACCAAATTGGAACGCATTATAGCATACGTAAATCGTTTCAAAATATTCAACCAGAACAAAGGACCGATAACAGCAGAAGAATTAAAGGAAGCCAGACGCACTCTGATCAGAGTTGTACAATGGAGCGCCTTCAGTAAAGATATTGAAAACCTGAAACACCATCGATCTCTAGACAACAATAGTCACTTGCTACCTCTCACTCCCTTCATGGATCAGCATGGAATTCTCAGAGTTGGTGGACGACTGTCCAACTCTCATATCCCATTTGATCAACGACATCCGATTTTGTTACCCAGGACGGGACATGTTACGAAACTATACATCAAAGAAGAACACCACCGTCAGCTTCACGCCGGTCAACAAGCTACATTCTATGCTTTACGTCGCAGATTTTGGATCATCGATGGACGTAATGCAGTCAGGCACATAATTCGACAATGTGTGACATGTGTGAGACACCACCCCCCTACACTAAAGTATATTATGGGCAGTCTACCTGCTTCTCGAGTCACACAATCACGACCCTTTTCCAAGGTGGGAATTGATTACTGTGGCCCATTCTTTATCAAAGAGAAGAAATTTCGGAATCGAGCAAAAATAAAGATTTATGTGGCTGTGTTCGTATGTTTCATCACCAAGGCAATCCATCTAGAGGTAGTGAGTGATTTGACTTCGGAAGCATTCATCGCAGCACTCAGAAGATTCATCTCACGTAGAGGCCATTGTACAGACATTTTTACTGACAATGGCACAACTTTCGTTGGTACCAACAACAAACTGAAGGATCTCCAGGAATTATTGGAGTCAAGGGAACTCCAGGACAAGCTGACCAGGTTTCTAACTCCTTGCAACATCAACTGGCATTTCATCCCGGCAAGATCGCCAAACTTTGGAGGATTGTGGGAAGCAGCCGTCAAATCCTTCAAGCACCACTTGAAACGAGTCGCCAGCGATACCTTGTTCACTTTCGAAGAATTCAACACCCTGATTATCGAGATAGAAGCAGTTTTGAATTCCCGACCGATCTCGGCACTCTCATCAGATCCGAATGACATGATAACTTTGACACCAGGTCACTTCCTCATAGGAGACTCACTCACAGCGCTGCCGAGTGACAATCTTCTAGAGACACCAACGAATCGCTTGTCTACCTACCAGCACGTCCAAAAAGTGAAACAAGATTTTTGGGCACGCTTCTACAAAGAATACATCACGGATCTTGCAGTAAGACACAAATGGACGCGGAATCAGCCCAATCTGGAGATTGGAACAGTTGTGCTCATCAAGGAAGATAATCTACCCCCACAACAATGGGCGATGGGGAGAATAATCAATCTTCATCCAGGACGGGATGGAATCGTGCGAGTGGTAACCGTGAAAACTGCCACCAATACCCTCACCAGAAGTGTCACTAAATTAGCACCTCTTCCAACACAGCCAGATGAGAAGGATGACGCAGCAACGGAAACGCCTTCAGGCAAATGCACCAAAACCACAGAGTGATGTCATAAAGGAAAAGACTTCTTGTATGTCAACACCAAGCACGGTCAGAAGGTTGATCAGGTCTCCCTTCTCAACGGGGGGAGAATGTTCCTGTCGAAACGGGAAAAACTAATAATCTTAATATTCTAGGTATAAGTTTCGGAACAATACACAAATATTCAGCTGCTTGGGTTTTTCCCAATTTTATTACTTGAGTTTATTGTAAAATGTATTTTTCTTAAATTTCTATCCAACATCTGCCATGCAATAAAACTGCAATCATCGAGTGTACCCAAAAACAAACCTCCCACTAGGTTTACAATTCCTAATCCCTTCGCGTACCTGAACTCCGAGCAGCTGCAACCAAACTTGAACTTCTCCCCATTACCCGGGAAAAACCCCACGCTCACCAATCCGGAACGTCCAAACAACCTACGTCACAGTCCCTTCCCTTCCTCTACCTCTCGGCGTCACCTCCGTCAATCCATATATAAGTCGAACTATTTAGAAACTAAGTCAGTCAGAGTCTGAAGACAAAACCATACAGTCCACTTGTAACTAGAAGTCCACTTCAACTACGAATAAACATTTATCATCATTTTATACTTGGTACTTATTTATTTTAACAAATCATCTTTCTCGAATTAACCTTCGGAAAAGAGTGCAAACACACCCTGCAACACATTACTCCATTGCAGGCCTTTGCACAAAACAGACTACATGGGAAAATAGTAAAGATCAATTTAATAGTGAAGAGGTGAAAAAGAACAATTCACTCATCTTTGTGATCATTCTGAACAGAATAATTCGAAGTTTATTGTCAATTTTTCTACTGTAGTCAGTTGAAAAGAATATCAAAAATTTACTAATTCATTCATCAGATAAAGATACAATTGTATCATAATGGTCATTTGGAACCTCGGCATTAATGAAAGTTTACGTAATGATACGAGATTAGGTTTCTCTAAGAGAGTAGTGGTTAAATAATATAATTGAAAATGAGATTTACTAAGCACTGTGTAAAGAATCACTGAAATAATTTTTTAAAAACTCTATATTTTCGTGCAACGATATAATTTTTCTTTCCTCAGTGGAAGCAAGATACCTAAGCGCGCTTTAGCGTGCCATCGGTCTGGTTAGTAAAATAGCGCCAAACCTGTCAATAACTAGCGCACTGTCAATAACTCATCCATCCACGGTATGTCAAAATTTAAAAATCTATTCATTTACGTCGAACTATCAAACTGATAGTTTGTAAAGGAATAGAAGTTAAGAAAAAATGAAATAATGATGATTGTGCGGTGAAAAATTTGAAAGAAAGCTTACGGTAAGGAAAATATTATATTTCGCCGGGAGAATTTGGGGGGAATTCGTCCAGAAGTACCCTGAACGAATTCCTCCCGCAGAATATAGTGGTGGGAATTGACGATCAGTACAAGCCTTGCCCGAGACTAAGGCTGCCTAGTCTGAGGTTCAGATGGCAAGGCTAAAACAAACTTTAATGAGCCTTAGAATGATAAGTTCGCCTCAAGGCTGGGAACTGAGGCTTTTCTCAGCACTTAGATCTAAATCGTGAACGTAATGGGGCTCTAAAAAGTTGGAACGATTTTTAAATATTAACCCTAATTAAATTATAATTCTTTTACGAGATAAATCACCGTAAATAATATTGGAAAAAAAATTAATATGGGATAGAAATTTTCCCCAGATTGGGCACAAACCCGTGTCTATTGATTCTAAAAAATTTTAATAAGAAAGAGCTCTCCTGTAACTATTAATTATTCTCGACCCAAGTGGTATGAATATATTTATTCAGGTTCCGCGTCCTAATGCTGTTCCCCAGAGAAGATCGACCAGTTGCCGCTGTTGTCTAAGATATCCACCGAAAACATGGGCCTGAAACATGCATTGAGCCCACGGGTTATTTTGCTTAGTTAGGGAAGACCGGGGCAAAGGGGGGTACCCGGGGCAAAGCGAGGTACCTACTTTTTTGGAGAACTTTTTTTTTTTTTTTTAGTCAAAAATGGTTGCTGGAGTTCTCATTTGTTATTACATAAGGGAAATGGGGGGGGGGGGCGGGGGAGTGTGGTACCCGGGGCAAAGTGGGGTACCTATTTTTTTGGAGCATTTTTTTTTTTAACCAAAAATGGTTGCTCGATTTCTCATTCTTCATTGCGTGAGGGGAATTGGGGGGAAGTGCAGTATTTTTGAAGTTGAATTTTTTTTAACCAAAATGCATCAAGATAGGCAGTAATTGGTTTTATTTAACAACGGTTGTTTACCTTTGTGGTTTTCATTATAAACAATTATTCCTCGTGTGGACACGCGATAAATCAATAAATAGGGGAGACCGGGACAAATTGGGATACCAACTTTTTGGGGACGCCATGACGTTTTGAGCATTAGTCATGGCGCAAAAAAGGAATGAGAGTGAAGAAAAAAAAGGAACAAAAGAGCATTCTTTTAATTTTTGCTAAAAGTTTGATCTTTCGGGAAAAGAAACCGTCCAACCGATCGGCTTCAAAATTTACAGGGTGTTTAGGTACACATGAAGCTGTGAAAAAATGTTAAAACATTTGCACTTTTTGCAGAATTAGCAGAGTTTAGCTCAATTTAAAAAAAACGAAAATTTCATTTTTTGTTTCCTTTTGAACAGAATAATGAACTCTTAAAAAAAAGAAAATCTCAACTTCTTATAAAATTCCAATTTTTTTTTCATGTACTCCACTTTGTCCAAAATGCGATGAAAACGAACTATGTCGGCGAAAATGCTCCAAATACTCAGCGGGGCAATCAATTACTGAAAAAAAAAATCTCAACTTTTCATAAAATCTCAATTTTTTTCGGGTACCCCACTTTGCCCCAAACTGCGATAAAAACGGACCATCTCCCTAGAAAATGCTTCGAATACTCAACAGAATGATCAATCACTGAAAAAAAATGAAATCTCAACTTTTCATGAAATTTTAATTTTTCTTCGGTACCCCACTTTGCCCCAATGGGTTCAACATGATCGACGTGACTTCATTGATTGGAAAATCAAAAAGATAGGTAAAAAAAGAGATAACATCAAATTTTGGGCCCTGAAAACCCTCTCCTTCCCTTAGGTACCCCACTTTGCCCCGGTCTCCCCTATGTTTATATAGTACACAAACCCGGATTATAAAGTCACTCAACCTTTTCTCTAATTGACACCCCAAACTCTATATTTGAAAATTTCATTTATTATTCTTTCGCTGTTATAATAATAATTTGCTTCAATTATTCATCGAAGATTAGAACTTCGTACATCTAAAAGTATTGCCAGCCGTAGCTGATAACTTGGTTACGACAGTAAGGTAAGAGCACTAGTACCTGCTCACTATTCGATTCAGTTTCCGAAAACTTGGTGGTAAAAATATTTCTATTGATTGAAAATGTGCATATCGTTTCCGAAATCATTATCAGATATTTCTAAATATAGAACAATAAAAATTTTTAGTTATTTGATAAAATCGATTAATAATATTGAAGTTTAAAAATAATTTTGCTCTTATCCCAGTACCTGCTCACGAAAAAGTGAACGGCACTAGTAGTGGATCAGTACGTTACCACAGTACCTGATCATTGAAGAGTATTTGCAACAAATAACAGAAAAATGCTATTTGGATGTATAATTGATTAAAAATACGTTTGATTACATAGAATAATTAAAATTATCAGTTATCAATTGTTTTAAAAGGGATATATCACTGAAAAGACCCATGAACAAGAAAGAAAATCCGAAATCTAATAATAATGGAAAAATAATATTTATTAGTAATCTATTGGAGTTTATTTCAAGAATTATTTCAATGAAATGTAAAAATCACAATTTTTCTCATAAAATGAATGTTAACCTTTACTTATCAGAACTGAATGTTCATTGCTTGAGAATATTTCTATTCAATCATTTTTTTTTCATCAATTAAAATTTAATGCAATAACGTTTCTATTGTGACAACGCTTAAAAAATTGATGATCAAAGCGTAATTACAAAAATGGTCATAATAAGTCATAATTATGACGTAACAGAGCACTGAGCAGGTACTAGTTCCGTACATGGAAAATTGGAACTCGTACTAGCTCACGATTTACTAAGATATCATAATATAAAAGTGATGTTCACCTCATCTAATAACTCAAATTAACTGTTAAAAAATAGTAAAAACAACATGAGTACACATTGGTATCACTAAATAACGGTCAAATATGAAATTCGCGCGAAGTGTCACCCTCGTTGATCGACGTAGCTCAATGCGACAACTAGTGGAAACTGCCAGAATGAATGACGGCAGTTTCAAAATTATTTAATGCTTTTTTATTGAAAAGTATAGCATTTGAAAATGGAATGGATTCAACCCGACTAGAAATTTTATCCGGCACGCCTGCTGTCACACTTGGTACGGATCCAGAATGAATACGGTTATCCTGATCAGGCATGCCGTGGCTGCGTTCGATCAAGTCTGGATCCGGGATGAGTATGGCTATCTTGATCCGGTATAACCCGTGCGCGCCTGATCAGATCCTGATCCGGAATGAGTATGACTATCCTGATCCAGTATAGCATGGGCACCCCTGATCAAGTCCTGATCTGGAGTGAATATGGCTATCATGATGAGGCATAAGATAGGCAGACCTGATCAAATCTAGATCCGGAGTGGGTATGGCTATACTGATTTGGTATAGCATGAGCACGCCTGATCAAATCCAGATCCGTTATAGCATGGGCAGGCCCGATCAAAGATGGCCTTGATCAGTATTATATCAGGATAGCCTGATCAGAGAATTTTAGAGAGAACGCTAACTCTAATAGGACTGGCCTGCTCTGGCCCTGTCATCTCCCGGATCTGGGGAATCTGATCGGGAATTATGAAAAACTCTAATTCCGATCAATTTATCCTGATCCGGAAATTATCAGGACCATATCAGGTTCCCCGGACGTTTATTAATCTTTATTAACTTTATCATAAACAACTCATGAATCATTCTGAGTTCCCCACAGATTTATGATCTAATTCTGGAAATTATTAATATCCCTATGGAAGAAGTTTATGTGAATGATCAGACTGACAGATGCTATAACTGAACTGTAGTCAAGTGGTTAGCGGGTCAGCTTAGTGTGTAGAAGGTTCTGGGATCGAGTCCACCCAGGTGCAAGCTAATTACCGAATTTTAAATCTCTAATTTCAGTGAAAAAATGTCATCTCACGTGCAAATATAACGATCAATCACTTGAAAGTGAATAAATAATATATTTTTTGTTATTGCGTTGATTAATTAATGATTAAAGTCTTTTGGATCATGTATGGAATTTCTCATCCGGCACTCATCTGGATTGCCTCATCCGGTCCTGAGATGGCGATCCAAGTCAGGCCCTGACTTGACGAGCGCGTTACAATCCAAACGTGGACCGGATAAGGCATCCAAGCGAGGGCCTGACGTCCGGAGTCAGGCCAGCCTGATGAGGTCCAGATGAGACCCGGATCAAAATTTCTAGTCGGGAAGTTCATAAATAATTCACCAATAATGTTAAAAATTTTCAGTATTCTTTTCTCCAGGATATAATCATATAAATACGAAAAATACCGAAAGTGAGCAGGTACTCGTGCCTGAGCAGGTACTAGTGCTCTTACCTTAAATCAACTTTGAAAAATGTCAACTTCAGTGCGAATTTCATTTGAATTGGGTTTTTTCAATTGATAAGACTAGTGATATGTGTGCAGATATGATTTGGTACTCGTGAGTAGAATGATGCAGTGAGTGGCAGAGAAGAATAAATTCGAGGAAGCTCCATAAATTATTAAGAAAATGTAGCCAAGGCGCATGAAGAGGAGAAGAAAAATAATAATGAAGACCTAAGATAGAAAAAAATCTCTTCTCCTTTACGTTTTTTTTTAATCGTCTCCAAGTGTTTTTTGAATCTTGCCACTGTCTTTTTTAAATCTTACGCAAGTGTTTCTTGACTCTTCCCCAATTTCCTTCGAGTGTTGAATTATAGAGGAAGCTTTCTCACAAATTTTTCACCGTACAATTATTATTATTTTATTCGTCCTCAACTTCTATCCATTCACAAACTGTCAGTTTTGTTACGTCAGAACTATTATTGCTAATAATTCCTAATAACACGGATTACTCAATTTTTCCTGTTTTGAGCCTAGTTAAAAACCAATAGCTTGGGATAGGAAGAAGAGAGTTCTCGCGTTTAACTAAATCTAATAGGCTGACAATGTAAAAATGACGTACATTTTTAATAGTAACTTGATTTACATTTTCTAAATAAAAATAATTTTGAAGATTTTACAAAAATAATTAATTGGATTCTCCAATAAATCTAATATATATAATAAAAGAAAATGTCCTATGTGCGTGCCGCTTCTGGAATGTTCCAGAACGTTCGGAAATTTTCTAGATTGTTCTGAAACGTTTCCGAACATTCTAGAATTTTCTAGAATATTCCAAGAGATTTAAGAATATTTTGAAATGTTTCCGAAAGTTTGAGAATATTCTAGAATGTTCCAGGAGGGTTGAAAATTTTTTTAAATGACCCGAAAGATTTGGAAATATTTCGGAATGTTTCAGAAAGTTCCAAAATAGTCTAGAATGTTTCAGAAAGTTCCGGAATTCTCTAGGATGATCCAAAAGGTTTGGAATTTCTTTGGAAATGTTACAGAAAGTTCGAGAACATTCTTGAATGTTGCCAAAGGTTTGAGAATTTTCTAGAATGTTACAAAAGGTATGAAAACATTGTGGAGTGCTCTAAAACTTCCGAGAACACTCTGGAATGATCCAAAACGTTCGAAAATTTCCTATCATGTCCAAAAAGTGTGAAACTATTGTGGAATGTTCTAAAACATTCGAGAACACTCTGAGGTGTGAGAATATTTTGGAGTGTTCCGGGAAATTCGAAAACATTTTAGAATGTCCTTAAACGTTCGCAATCTTCTGAATTCCGAAAATGTCCTAAAAGGTTTAAGAAGTTAGAATATGTTTTCAATAAGGGAGAAAAGTACTCTCTATATTTTAAAGTTTATTCTTTTATCCCAACTAACACACAATCCCATATCAACTCCTGAGCGAAGCCGGGTAGTTCAGCTAGTTTTCAATAAATTTAGATTTCGAAAGTACAAAATCATTTGAAAATTTGACAAAAACAATCAATTCGATTGTTAAATCTCTTCTCGAATATTATTCTATTTTAATTATTCAATTTTCACAATAAAATCATCCTCAAAGTTTAATATAATAATCAATCATTCCTCAAATAATTTTCAATTTCACATAGTTAATTTTCTCAATAAAAATAATTCCAACGATTCTACAAAAATAATTGATGGAATCTTCAATCGTTTCCCAAATGATTTTCAATTAAAAATAATCAGTTTCCTCAATGAGAATAATTCCAAAATTCGACAAGAAAGATCCATTAGATCTTCAATTATTTCTGAAATGATTTTAAATTTTACTAATCAATTTTCTCAACAAAATGATTCCAAAATTACGAAAATGGAACAAATTTTACTCTTCACTAACAACCGTTGCGCGCGCAGTATTCCCTTATTTTACTACATTTATCCACTGATCTTTTTCTGTTTAATTCCAATCGATTCTTAATCCGAATTTTTCTCTCTCCTTCTTTTTCCTTTCTTCACAGCTCCCAAGATTGACAATTTTTTTTATCTTCCGAAAAATCCATAATTGGTTTAATTCAATAAAAATCCAACGATCACAAAAAGAAAATATTTAAAAATCCCTTAAATTAATTGAACCATTTTTACGTCTTTACACTTTACAGGTCCCCACTGATTACTAGGGCCTGGAAGTTGGAGCACAACAATGAGACCTAAAGAGAGTAGTTTTGCTGAATGTCATGCTAGATATCTTGGTGGTGATCTTGTTCACTGTCTTGCTAGTCATCCTGCTAATCATCTTGCTGGTCGTCTTACTAGGTGTCTTTCTGTCCATTTTTCTGTTTTTATGTCTTATTGTTGTGCTCCAACTCCCAGGCCCTGCTGATTACTATTCCCGCAATTTCTTAATTCTTTTTCTTTTCTTTTTCATAATGATCAATCACCGGTTCAAATTTTACTTCTTCTTATTTCTTCATCCGCACCTGGCCAACTTAATTAGGGTAAGTAGTGCAACGACTTCACGTTGTTGATTGCCCCTTCTCCTAATTTATTCAATGGTGGGGTCAATCATGTAACAAAGATCACACATGATGGCACCTCACTTATTGAAAAGTGAGAGAATACCCCCTCTATTTTCGTGTTGTCAAAGCATTGCAATTCAATGCCCTTGACAAACAGAAAGGACGAGCGAGAGAGAAAGAAGAAAGCATCAAATTAAACTGCGTTGTTAACTTGTGTTTTCCTTCTCTCCACTCATTTCAATAAAATAATAAAAAAGTAGATATCATATAATCCGTGTTATCCGCACGGGCGTCTTCTATCTTTCAGAACAATGGCGAATCATGTTTACCATTGTTTTAATTAATTCTTTCATTCGTGTCTTTCATTTCGAATAATTTACAAAAAAAAAAACAAGCAGGAGCCCCACTACTTGTGCGTAATTTGAATATCTAACATTAATATTCTGCCAATACAATTGGCAGAAAGCTTCCGAATGGATTTTTCAATTTTGAATCTACCATCACTGATCTGTGCGTGGAGTGCAGAAACTAAAATAGGCCTCAGAGGGTTAAGTTCGTCCCAAATATAATCAATTGAATAGTTTTGAAGATATAGCTTGCTTTTCCTGATGTTTCTATGCTAATATATAAGGAACTACCCGACCGATTCCGCTCAGTTTCAATACCAACTTTTATGCTCATCAGATGTATAACCTCACGAAATTTGAGGTCTCTAGCTCAATTATTTATCAAGTTATCGTGGAATCAAGATTTTTGCGAAAAATTTATCAAAAGTTTTATACCGGACAACCTAAAAATCTGAGCTCCCACCACCCCCAGGGTCAAAGATGCAGCTCTTATACGCGCATCTCCTTGCGGAGAGTGGACGTTGTGATTCCATTTTTCATCGAGAAAAGTCGAATAAACGATATTTCGACATTTTCATTTTTCTCAAAAACTATCCGGCCGATTTAGCTGAAATTTTTGTGAGAGCTTGGGGCACGCACGGCGAATTCATGGTAAAATGCATGGAATTCTCAGATCGCTAGTTCACCCCATTTCAGAGTAAAGTGGAAAATGCGTCATCACATACACACAGACATTTTTTTAAAAACGGCGGATCTTGACGTTTTGGGTCATTTGCAGTCATATTATGATGAAATCTCAAACTCGAAAAAAATTACGATTACAAAGCTTTCATTCGGAAGCAAAAACGTCTCAGTTT
Organism: Aleiodes leptofemur; assembly: GCA_963942555.1. NCBI lineage: Eukaryota > Metazoa > Arthropoda > Insecta > Hymenoptera > Braconidae > Aleiodes > Aleiodes leptofemur. Next base: position 8,222,016 of record OZ012621.1, read on the forward strand.
TTCTAGACCTTCCAGTTTGATAGTTTGACGTAAATGAGTAAATTAAGAAATTCTGACTTGACATTATATTCGCGCTGGTTAATATTTTAAGAAAACGTCCGGGCCTTACTAATGTTATAGAGACATCTCTTTTATTCCTTTCACTATTCAATTGTGACAATTTTCAGGAAAGCTCGAGAAACAGCTTGACTACGTACTCTTTCACCATTTTTCTCTGAACCTATTCTCCTCGAAAATATCCGTACAAGAATATCCAACTAATTTTCCGCCTCATCTTCACCAATTCACCACTGAATTTTCTTTGTCGCGAAAATAGCTCGAAGACCGTTGGGTTTAGGCAAATTTATGAAAAGACTTTATTTGTAACTCATGAATTTTTTTCCGAAAGAATCCCCTGATGAATATTGATAAGTCCATTTGTTTCCAAGATATTCACGAAATAATCCGAAAAAATTACGTTTTTCATGATTATTGTTGCCGCCTGACTAGACACTGAATTAATCACTTGCAGTGAGTACTAAATGCAAACATGAATAACTCAACTCCTCAGATCAAACAACCAAAGATGATCAAAAAACAATTCACTGGAAATTGAGGATAAATTCAATTTATATTGCAAAAATAAATTTTTAAAAATCGGAATGATCAATGATCAATTACGATCACTTGTCTGATATTTCAAATAATAATTCAGGTGACCCCCAAGTCTCTGAAATTGAATTCTTAACGAAAGGAAAATTCTCTCTTCTTGAGGTAGAATCCCATAGTGTGGTTGGTGGAACAGAAGAAAATGAGGATTTGTGGATGAGTTTCCAAATAATTGCTGATTATTCGGAAAAATGTGATTTAATTTACCCGAAAAAGTGATTAAATTATCTGAAAGTTATATCTTCCGCTCGTGATTTTCCCTCCTACGATTTAGTAAAAATGCTGTTCTTCACCAATAGTTTTCGAATAATGAGACAACTGTGTGGTTTTTGGTAATTTTGTTATTTCCCTCCAATTGAGGGCATTTCATTCTCACCAGTACTATTTTCAGTAGCTTTGATAATTCATATATCGTACACTACACGGATAAAAATTATGGATTTTGTTTTCAAATATTAAAAAATATCATCTTCGATACGGTATCAGAAAAATAAGGGGTCACTGCACTCGAGCTCACTAGGATACTACCTTGAACTCCATTATTCAATTACCAGCGAAGAGTTAAGACAGGAAGAAAAAAAAATTGGTTAGCGACTTTTTTGAGAAAATCTCGGCAACTAGACGAGATAGGGCGATTTAACCATGATTTTTAGTAGAGAATTTCAAGAGTTATAAAGAAGGATTAAGGCAAAATCGCTCATCTCGCTTAGTTTCCGAGACATCTAGAAAAAATGATCGCTGGAAAAAATCTGATAAATTAGATTTGATCGATCAGAAAAAAAAACATTCACTGGGGAATTCACTAATTTCACCTTCCATATCACTCTCGCTGAAAATTATTGATTACATTATGAATCATAATGAATCTGCGGCTGGTTAATTTACTTATGCAAGGTATAAAATTCATGATAGCACGGGGGCCTGCCTTAACGTTAAAAATAAAGGAGTAGAGACAGCGAAATGGTATGGAGAGAAGTAAGCCCAAAGCTCGTTACGCCATCGACTAATTGAGCCCGCGTGACTGTAATAAATCGTTGAAAATGAGTTTTCTCACTAGTCTTTGAGGGATAGAATTCGAGTGAGTGAGAAAGAGAGGCATATAGAATGCATTAATAAATGAAGAAAAGAGAGAATTTAAAAATGGGTATAAATAAATTACCAAGGAGTGAAACTAGCATCTGAAAATATATACAACTGTGAAATTCAAGATGGAGTTAAATTATTCTCAGTAATAATAAAATGTTCGAAAAGTCCCAGGGCTAATTAATTGACGCAGCATCTGGTTTTTTTAAATTTCTTTTTCCTTTCGCTGATTCAGTTTAATTAACGCCGTGGCAAGTGCCAAGTAAATGAGCAAAATTCCATCGTTTTGAGAAATATTTTATTGTTTTCAATAGAGAGGATTTTGTGGGATGATTATTTTTATTAATGTAGGGAAGAGCCCAATTTTTCTCAGGATCAAAACCTATACGAAAGAATCGGAGAAAAATTGAAAAAATGCTCTAACATGCTTATATTATTGAGGATTTATTTTTCAAATTTTTGAATCGAGGCTCTCACATCGAAATAAACCCGAATTAGTGTGCCTCGCAGGTCCATTTTGCCCCGCAGGAGCGTTTTGCCCCAATCTCCTCTATGTAGAAGATAAAAGAGAGGAAAATGGCGATTCAGCCTTTCGTTACTCGCGCTATGAGCGTGGTGCCGCCACACTACTTACGGCGTTTGTCTGAGAACAAGTGAGATGCTAGGAAGAGCGAGTAACGAACGGTTGAAGAAAAAATCTGTTCTATCGTAGTTTTTTCAATTCAAAAGTGAAAAACTAATGTGAAAAAGAATGAAAAATTTAATTTTGAACTTTCCAAATTTCGAAGTTCTTCATAGCTTGCAATTTAGGAGCGCTCTATGGTAGATTATGGGAGAATGCCCGAGTCGAAATTTCCGTGACAATTCAACGGAGTTTTGATGTAAAAACATATCTCTAAATACATCGTAACTACTCTGATTTTGTGTTGATGCACTCATATGAATGCAGATACTCTAGCGTAGTTTCGATGTATCGAGTTGGAGTTAGTGCCGTTTTACGTCATCTTACAATTGAATGACGACGATTTACATTGACAACTTTGATATATTTGAGCGTAACTTGAACGTAATTTATCCTCCTTGCCCCTCCCCTCACATCGCGATTTTACCACAAATTTACGTTTTTAATTGATTTCTCTCTTAATTATATGCTTAAAAATAACCCATCATGACTGTTATCCTAATTTCCTAAAAACGAAGAGAATGAAAAAAAAAAAAAGAATTCGGTTCAGCAGTTAGCTCGAGATACTCAAAGCGGTCACCCATCCAAGTACTGACCAGATCCAATGCTGCTTAACTTCTGTGACCGCCTGGAGATTCCTCGTTGTCTGCTGTTAACCTGAAACATATAACTTCTGCGATTCTAATTGAGCTCAAATATGCATCGCATATTTATACTACGATCTTCCAAAGAAATGATTAACAGTTGCTGTCAATTTTTTGAAAATGACTATCGAGAATTAATTTCGAGAAATCGATGGCCAAATACGTTGATGATTTTTTTTTTGCTCGATTTCTTTTGGCGAAATGATAATTTTTCCTCAAACTCTCAAATTTCCTTTCAAATTCTAATTTTTTCCGTTTTTTGCTTCCGAATGGAAGCTTTATTTTCGCAATTTTTTTCGTTTATTGGAAACGACTCAAAATGATCCAAAACGTCGAGAAATCATAACGTACGACTTTACGACTCTCTATTACTCGAGAACGGTGAGAGATAAAAATCTGATATTTTGGCAAGATATCAGTTTTGATGGAGTGTATGTCCCATAAAAATTTCAGCAAGATCGGTCCAATGGTTTCTGAGATATATCAATTTTTTAAAAATCGTATCTGTCAAAATTTCTCAATCTGCATGAGACGAATTCCGTTCAAAATTTTACTGAAGATTGGCAACCATAATATCTAACTTGTGGCAAATTTTTATGAATTTAATCCCATTATTCTATTAGTTATTAATTTTTTTGTGATTTTTTTCAAAAACTCGGTTTTCGACGACAGCTCAATGAATAATTGACTTAAAGACTTCAAATTTTTTCTGTATATGTAGTTTCTGATGAAGATGGTTGGGATTGGATCTGAGGCATATCGGCTGAACGGTTCTCGAGATATTCTGAATTGAAGTTTTTCCAAAAATCGGCTATATCTTCCAAACTACTCATCCGATTTCATCGGGATGGAGCTCAAAAGATTCGTGTTCATGAGCTGAACAAACCCTCAATTTTTCGAATGTTTAGATGAAGTTCTCCGCTTATCATATTGAAAAATGTATTTTTCACTCAATATCTCCAAGAAAAATCCAAAAAAAGCAATTTTTCTCGATTTCTTTGAATGGACACCCCTATTTTTTACTTGGTTTTCTGAAAAAACACATCTTCCTCTTCCAAATACCCCTACTCACCTTCGTAGGACGATCAGAAACTGTACCCAAAAGAGAACATTCAAAGTGAAAAAGTAAACTTTCATGTAAAATTTTGTATAATTTGAAAATAATTGAATTTAATGAATCCCAATCATTTTATCTTATATTTCAATGCATCATAACACGAAAAGAAAGAGAGATGATCGAGAAAATTCAGAGAGAACCATTCGGAAGCATTCTGCTAATTCATTAGCAGAAATTGAAAAGAAGAAATAGCGATTTAAAAAATAATGTCGAAGGAATAGCGACTAACGCAGCGACGAACGCCTGCTTGTTATTATTTCATCTCAATTCCAAATTTCAATTAAGGATAAGTGAGGTAAAATGGAAATGAGAAGAAAACCCTCGGAGATAGATTTTTCTGATAATAGCATTGAAAACCTGAGGAGACATTGGGTTAACAATAAGTCCCAGAATTTTTCCTTTGTTTTTTGAAAATTCGAATTTTTTGGCTCATTATTTGAAAATATGCCACTTTCTATTTTTAGAGAAATTCACTTTTTTCCGAATATCTCCGATTCTATTGGCCATTGCCAGGGAAGTTATAGGGATTACCCCTAAAACCGAACTTCTGCAGAGAGGTGGGGGAGTGGTTAGATTATGTGTTTGGGAGGTTTCTAGAACGATTCCAAGGGGGGGGGGGTATGTATGTGTGTGTTCATCTGTATGTGGTCATTCTTGCTTCCGAGTGGAAGCATTGTTTTCGTCGGATTTTTCGATTTCGAGATTTCATCGGAATATGACTACAAATGATCCAAAACGTCGAAAAATCATATTTTTAAAACATGTCTGTATGTGTGTATGTGTGTGACTGTGTGTGTCTGAGTGTATTGCCATGTATCGTCATTTTCTCCGGAACGGCTATACTTAGCGCTCTCAAAATTTGACTGTATTTTTCCTCTGCGTGCACAATACTGTCATGAAAATTTCAGCAAAATCGGTTGAGTAGTTTCCGAGAAAAATCGAATTTTCAAAAAAGCGTTTTTTTGAATTTTCTCGATGGAAAATTAATTGGTAGCGCCCAGTTTGGGCTATGATATTCATCTCATTAAAACCCACATTTTTGACTGTTGTCAAATTTTTCTCTGATTCTTAGTTTTGGAAATTATTTCAATTTTAGTGATTTTCAGTTCATATTTTAGTGGAACGATAACTCGATAAGTATTTGAGACAGAGACTTCAAATTTCGTCAGTTTGTATATCTGATGAAGGTACAGAGTGCTATTGAAATTAGGCGAAATACGTCCAGCCGTTTCTGAGATATTTGCAGAAAATGATTTTTCTTTAATGGCGTATTTCTCAAAAACTACGTGACGGATTTGCACCAGCTTCTACTTAAAAAATTCGCTATAATGAAAGGAATGAACTCTCTAGATTCCCGATTGATTGGTCAAGTATTTATTTTCATTTTGAAAAAAAATAACTTTTTTATAAAAAATGGGAAATGTAAATTTTTCTCAATTTTTTCCCAAGAACACATATTGTTTTTATCTCATGATAATAAAATATATAATTCTCCGAATAAAATGAGGCAATTTTTATCCTGATATGATGATGAGAACATTGAAGAGTTGAATCATCAAATTCAGAAATTAATTAATTCATGTTAATTAAAATGGTCATTATTGGATTAGAGATTGAAAATTCCATTCGAAAGCCTACTGCCAATTGTATTGGCAGAATATTAAATCTAAGAATTCAAATAACCCAAAAAGATCTAACGCCTGCTTGTTTTTTTTCGACAACGATTTCTCCGGCAATAATGATCGGATTGAGATCTTCAATATCGCGATCGATGCATATTAGTGAGAACTAGGGCTGATTAAATTTTGAATCGATTTAGTGAAGTCATCCTTCATTTAATTAACGAACAATAAAATGATATCTCGGAAATGACAAGATACGGAGCAAAAATCTTCGGGACAGTTGAAGATATTAAAATTTGGGGAGGGTGGGGTAAAATGGACCTCGTGGCAAAATGGACCCCTGGGGCAAAATGGACCCTGGGGCAAAAGGGAATCCTTTTTTTTGCATAATTATGCAAATTTGCATATTTAGCGTTCAGTTATATTTTTCGGAAATTTCTACCATTATCCCACGTGGAACCCCGTTGAATGTGTCGATGAACAGTGAATATGTCGGGAAGTTAATTTTGTGACACGTTTGCAGAGTCACAAAAAAATTTGGAAAAAACAATAACTTTCAATCGGGAAGTTATCAATTGATAGAACTTAGTGAACTAAAGCCACTACGCAGTCGCGAGTGAGTGTAGTGAGCGAGCAATAACAACTCACATATTCGCGAGCGAGCAACAACAACCCACAAATTCTTGAGCGAGCGCAGTGAGCAAGCAACAACAACTCACATATTCGCGAGCGCGCAACAACAACCCACAAATTCGCGAGCGAGCGCTATCAGAAACTCCCAAAAATTAAAAACGATACAATAAACACTTTAGCTGTCTGCCATTCTAAAGAGGCCATTATGCTTCACAAACTGGTTACATAAAACCCCAATTCTTCACCTATTGCGACAGTCAAGGCATTATTCAAAACGAACTAAATGTCCCAATTATATACCACACTAGTCGGCATAAACGAAATAAAAAAATAACCCTACAACATAACGTACTCAGTAATCCACGTTACTCACGAATTATCCCAACGATCGACTTTAACAATTTCTATCACATTAAAAATGAATATTGGTGGAACGACAATGATAACAATGGATTCAAAAAATTAAAACTAAGGTTCGATGAGTTTAGCAGAAACAAGAAACGCTAATCAGTGGAACAAAAAGTTAAATTAAAAAAAATCAAAAAAAAAGCATAATCTCACATTAATGAATTGTAATAAAACAAACTATTACATAGATACGTAGGGTCTAAACCCAAAACTATGAGAAATATGCCACTGGACAAATTCACCTCCTTTTTTTTTATGTATATAATTGAATGGTTTTTACGATACTAGGGTCAAAGTATCTATTTTCCATCCTTCTATTCCTATTGAAAAAAATATAGAAATCCCGATTTTTATAATCAAACAAGAAAAAACTTGAATAAGTAAACAATCACATATACCCCGATCAGCAAAGTCGTGAGAGCTCATTGAGCCAGTTGTCTTTAATTCTTTATAGATAAATACTTGAAGCTTTTTTGTTCCCAACATGTTTATTTTAAATGTAAATGTAAATAATGTACCCTGTGTCAAAAATAAACTTTGATGAAAAAAAAAAAAAAAAAAAAAGAGTGCAGTGAGCGAGCAACAATAACCCACAAATTCGCGAGCGAGCAACTATAACCTGCTTTTTTTCGAATTTTGTCTTTAAATCTTGACCAAAAAGTAAATTTTTTTACCAATAACGAAAAATCAGTTCTGACAGATGAATTCCTCTGAAAATTTCTCCCACTTCCCACTGGTCTTACGAAAAATAATAAATTCTTAATATTTTCACTAATTTCAAATTTTTTTTCATAATGTTGACATAAAAACTCAAACGTGTCTGTTCTACCCCACCTTTCCCCCTCTCCTATCTTTCTCCCTCTCCTCTTTTTCTCCTACATTAATTTCAATTTTTTAAATACAGAAAAAATGTACATTAAATCCACGTCAGAATCAACCGCATCCAACTGTACGTTCAAATACGTTAAATGGACGTCCAGGTTTTCGGGCCTTCTCGATGTATTCTGACGTTAAAATAGATTTTACGTTAGAATATGGTAGATGTACGCTCGGCATCCACAAAGATCAAAGGAATACGTTGAAAGTTCGTCAAATCCGTTGCGAAAATTTCGACTCGGGTGCTGAGATAATTTTTTTCGATTTCACATAAATAAAATTGAGTTTCGACGAGAATTACTAGAGATTTTCTTGAGAAAGTGAGATTTTTCAAAAATAACGAAAAGACCTTTAATATTGAGGTGAAAAATAACAGAATTTATGAACCGTTTTTTGTCAATCGAATGAATTTTCATCCGGTTGAGAGAAGACGTTTTTCTTAATTGTATTAAAAAAATTTTAATCGCTCTTTTATGGGCGAATATCTGATTCAGCTACTATCTTTTTTTATCAACTCGAGAGAAAGTAGCGGAACCACATTTTTGGTCAGCCTCTGGATACCCTCGCTCCATTCTATCCCCCAGTGAAGATATGAAGCGGCATGGAACATGCGTTATAGCTATTTTATGGTTCTCATATCAAAAGAGGAGTGATAAAAAATCGCCCTCATATTTTTATTTCTCGCTACCTTGTTATAACGGAGAACTCATAAAAATGCATGAGGCAAAAATAATTCGTGGGGAAAGCCATTGCCAATGGAACATCGATTTCCCTACGAAATTAAGTGATCAGCCACTGATTTTAAGCTTTCATCATACTTCCTCTCGTTTTACTTCGAAGTGGAAGCATTATTTTCTATTTTAATAATATTGGTGAGCAATGAGTGATTGCTCTTATTATAAAGTCTTTTCGACTCTTTAATCAAAAACTTTCTCAGTCAAGCCGTTCGACGGTAATCAAAATGGCGGTTGACATTACTACGCAAATATCTCAGAAGTACTGAGGTTTAGAATAATTTATTTAAATATATTTTTTGTAGAAAATCAGATTTTCTACAAAAGAAGATCTTTAGACATTTTCCTCTGGATTCGTTTTGAGAATATATGCACATTTTTTTCGAATTACTAGTATTCTGCGAATATCTGAGAAATCATCAAGTTTAAGACGATTTATCAAATGATCTGTTTTCCCTATAAAAAAGCTATTCTAACATTTTTTCCTAAGCCTCCAAGTTTCAAAGATATTCGCAATTTCAGATGCATAATATTTGTCGTAATCTTTTCTCACCACTCCTCCACTCATTTGTAGATGGAAAGGTAAAACCTGAACGATTCGGTGATTTAATGTGAGTGTTCAATTACCATTGAAAAAATATTTTTTGATCCTATAATTTCTTTATTCACAATATATAATATCAATTTTTACAAAATGATTATCTCGTCGATTTTAAATATTCTCGTCATTAAATTAACTTTTCTTCCTCATTAATGATATCAATGATCATGTATAACAATAAATACAAGGATCTTAAATGAATCTTTCCGGGTCCTTAATTACTATCCGTGAATCCTCTGAAAACAAGTGGTCCGGTTAGCAATTAAAAGGCTAAATTGGTACAGCGTGGGCACTCACGGCTCGCCAAGCTTCAGAGGAAGTAAAAACTAAAAAAAAAAGACGAAAAAAAAGACAAAAGGACATACTGGTTATCTATACTCTCGTAAAGTAACGAGTCCACTCTCTCCACCACATGATCCTTCAGACTTTGCCGAAAAAAAACACAACTAAAAAAAAAAAGAAATCAAAAACAGGACTTCTTTATTACCAAACATGTATCGCTGTCTGGTTTGTGGTTCAAGTACACACGAGACTTTTCCGTCTAATGTCTGAAAGATCTTCCGAAGTAAATGAGAGCGGAATGAAAAAGAGAAAAAGCAAAGGGAAAAAGTAATGATGATGTAGTTGAGAAAGACTTCTGCCTCGATGAATTCTACCACTCAGTTCTCTCTGATGGTCCCCAGGTCTTCGATGGTCTGAACAAACTCAAGTCTCTCTGCAACAATGAATAAATATATTAAACTTCAACTCCTACCGTGAGTCCTACCAAATGGTCAAGGGAAAATGTTCTTCACTATTTGATTCAATTTATTGAGGAATGAAACTATGGAGGAACCATGGGTGACTCTTCCATGAAAATGAAACGCGTTCACGTGATACTCAGTGCGCGCACAAGTGATCACATGGGACACAGTGTGCGCGCAGCACGCGCCATCTTGTCTTGACCTCTTCGCGCCGCAATTCAAACGATTTCAAAACTATTCTATTGGAAATTCCACACCTCTCCATTTGTTTTCTTATTCCATTTAGTTCTTTCTTATGAAAAGTTTCTAATATCTTCTCGAAATTTTTTTAAAAATTCACTTATAAACTCGATTTTTTCAACTATCAAATATTCACTTGATTCCAAATGTGTTAAATGAAAGAAAACATTCACTATTTAATATTTTAATTTAAAAAAATTTCTAGACAATTTCTTATGAATATTTCCGTCCACATATTAATTATAAACACTCCACAACTGAGAAATTAATTTTTAAAAACCTGTGTCCAGCTTTCCATCACATGAGACCAATTACTATGAATTTAAGATGTTATGTCAGAGTGACAATAACTGTTGACAAGATTCTTGAATTAATTGAGATTTAAAGAAGTATTTCTATGAATCCCAAATTAAACAGAATCCCATCAACTATATTTTTCCCTGTTTCAGCCCTAGCCTTTCGGCCAATAGACTGGGATTAGGGAGTCGAAATAAAAACACGGTTATGTTTAATAAACAATAATTTGATTTATATTTTAAATATTTCCGCGATTTTACAAAAACATAAAACCCTTTATCGACTTGTTACTTTTAGTTATTCTCATTCAAACTTGATTAAAAATTTCAGTTGTAATTTAATTTAAACAATTCCATTTAATATGAACTCTCTTGAATTGAACTTGAAAAATGTTTGTAATTATTTACTCGATCATTAACTTTTAGAATGGTATTCAAATATTCTTATTTCACTTAGTAATTCTTTTCTTCCTTTTCTTTTTTCTCATTTTGTAGACTAAATCGGTTGACACTTGTGAATTGAACTTGACGGTTTCGGAGCTTAAACTTGACTAACTAAAAACTAAACAGTTCTGTGGTCCTTTGGGACGTAACATTCCTCTCCAAGGTTTTTTGGACCAATGCTTCAGGGTAACTCCATCCCCTCCACATGGTTTCGTCTTAATTTCCTATATGTAGGTGAACTTATGTCTTGCTTCGAGAAGGCCCATTCTCCCCTCCACAATATACAGTTTTCTATATTTCTCGAGTCAAACAAAAAAAAACATCTGTTTCAAATAATTTCCGTTGAATTTTGGGTAAATATGTAGTATAGCGGCCTTTCCAAATAAAATTAATTCAAAATTAATTTAAATTACCTCAGGAAGGGAGGTGGCGGAAATGTTGTAATATATCTTGGTCAAAAATTTGAGGGAAAGTATAGGAACTCGCAATAGCTCAGTGGTCAGAGCACCTGATATGTAATCAGAGGGTCGTGGGTTCAAATCCTGCTTGCGCATTCCATATTTTTTTCTGAAGATTTGACTTTGATAATTACTTAAATTTTATAAAAAAAGGCCCCTATTCTCCATATTTACCATGGCATGGTAAATATGTAGTATAGCAGCCTTTCCAAATAAAATTCATTCAAAATTAATTTAAATTACCTCAGGAAGGGAGGTGGCGAAAATGTTGTAATATATCTTGGTCAAAAATTTGAGGGAAAGTATAGGAACTCGCAATAGCTCAGTGGTCATAGCACCTGACATGTAATCAGAGGGTCGTGGGTTCAAATCCTGCTTGCGCATTCCATATTTTTTTCCGAAGATTTGACTTTGATAATTATTTAAATTTTATAAAAAAAGGCCCCTATTCTCCATATTTACCGAATTTTGTAGTCTTCAAAATTATAAACACTTGTAGAAACGTCTGGACAGTATTTTCAAAATGAAGTATTCAACGGACCCTCTGGACCAGATGAGAGGGTCGTGAAAAGGGTGACAGCAAGAGTGGGCCCGACGCCACTACGTCATCTGTCACTTGAGAACCCGTACATGCTTTTCCTTTTACTCAAATTTTCTCTTCGTTAATTTTTTTTGTTTCGCGTTTTGAAGTTCGAATCTCTTTCCGAAAACGAGAATTTTTAAAGTGAGACACTTGAGTAGACGGCGCAGTGTCTCTAAAATTTATTGCTAGCCCACAAAAATTGTGGGAAAGCAACCAAAATTATTTTCTAAAAATGTATTCATTTGTTCGATATTTCGAATATTTTTTATCTATTCATTTACGTAAAATGAACGACTGACGGACATCACAAAGAAAAGTGAAATTTCCAATTATTTACTGTCAATTGAATTTTATGAGAGAGGTAATTTTTTTAATTAACTTTTATTTTTCCGTGGTAATGATTTATCGAAAAATTTGTCTAAAAAATAAATAATGGTACAACGTTTAAAGTGGTGGACGTTAATATATATATTTTTTTATTTTTTTATTTTTCGATATATCTTCAGTTTATGTTCTTGAACGTCGGAAAAAACAGCCAGGGTCATATATCAAGCTGACACTGGTATTATTGGCGCACGTACGAGTGGAAAATGTCAGGACAATGGCCAAACGTGTGTATGAACAACGGAGTAAACTTTGACGTAATTTAGCTTTTACAAAATTGACCAGTTTTCTTGTCCTCTGTACACACAAAGCTCCCACTCTCTACCATCATCCCCACCCCTCATCCTTTTTTTTTCACTCTACGCTTCTCAACAAATCCCATTTTATCATCAATTTTTCTCCACTGCCTACACTCATCTATCTAACGTCAAACTTTGATGGACTATATATAAACTAGAAACAGAAAACTGTTTTTGATGATAGAAAAAAGATTATGAAAAAAAAAGTAAACTCACCGGTCCTCTCCAGAGCTTGTAAAGGAAGTATAACGGCAGTGGCGCTAGTGTTGCTAAGCCTATCAAAATGCCAATGGCACTTGCCCATGATGGAAATTCATAGTCACCGTACGTTGGTGGCTTATAAGCCCACATTTGATAGACAAACACTCCCTGAAAGTAAAGGTAAATTTTTTTTATGCAATTGCTTTTTTCAGGTTGATTTACATTTTCTACTACGCAAATGATTTATCGGGGAAATCAAACATAATCACTGATTTTCAACAACGAGATTCTTTGTACGCAAACATGGGATAAAAATCTATGTAAAAATTACGTATATTCAGCGGAATTTCAGTTTCTACTGGAGATATTCAACAGAAGATATTCGATGGATGCAAAACCAACAGATTGTTTTTTTTTACATTTTTCCATAGAGAAATTCATCAGCACGAATTTTCTACGTTTTTCCATAGGAAGGACTAGGGTAAAATAGACCAATGAGGCGAGATGAACCGGATTTCATTTCGAAGTGAAGAATTTTATGTGAAAATTCGGAAAGAATTATCAACAATGTAAACATACTGAAGACATACTGGAGAGATCCCTTTTTTCAATTTTTTTGGTAGAATTTTTTTTCCACCCCGAATGACAATACATTTAATTTTGCCATTGTCTACTCCATTTCTTTTTCATCGAAAAGTTCAAGTAGAACAGTTTAAAAATTTGTGGGGAGGAATATTTATGGGAAAAAAAGTTTAAACAGAATGAATTGGATAGAAAAACTACAATTTATTATGCTTTTCTTTATTGAATATATTGTTTTACTCTCTGAAGTATACCCTTTCGAGTTTTTACGTATTGAACCCTCCAAACGCCATCATAGGTTCCATATGTATTGAAAAGTAGTAAAAATAGTGAAACAGTCGGGAATCTTTTTTTAACATAAAAGAATTGAAAATTTTCTGGTCGTAATAATCCGCTTATTCCGATCATTTGAATAATTTGAAGAAAAATCATTTTTATCTGAGTATATGTGATAAAGAATACTCGAAATGCAAGCTATTTCCCACCACATTTGGACACATTTTCAATTATTCATAGAAGCTGAAAATATTTGACATTTCAAACTTTAGAAATTAAATATTTGATATCTTCCATCATTCCCAAAACTCCAAAAAAGAAACGCAGACTTCATCACTAATTCTTCATTAAATTATCACAGCATTGAGAGTCGGAATTTCTACCTTCTCAAATTATGAACCGCTCTATCAAAAACGTGATACACTCCTAAAAAAACCATCATTAAATTCATTAAATCCTTCTTTTTATCGCGTCTCTTCATGCAAAAAATGTTAACACGTATATTTTTTTCACCTGTAAAGAAAGGGGAAAAAAAGAAAAATAGATGCAACACAAAAAAAAAGGTGAAAAAAAAATTGCACTTGCTTTATGATATTGCAGAGGACTAGTGAACAAGCTGTAGCTCGTTAACGAGGGATTAAGGTACACATTTAGGGGCTAGAGGAGGAAAAGAGGATTCGCCATATTGAGAGTTTCGAATTTTTTTTTGCTCGTTAATTTCATCAATACAATAATTTTTTATTTTTATTCACTCTAGTGCATCGTTTTTTTCTCTCTCTTCTTTTTCCTCTGATCAAACATTTTTACGGGGGATTCGTATTCAACGGCGACTGTTGTACAGATTGAAAAATGGATGATATTGAGAAGGGTTTATTTTTTTATGTTTTCATTCATTCATTTCATTTTTCTACCAATCACTTTGATCTTTCCGCATGAAACAACATGTGGCTTCGACGCATTCTCATCCGAACAAAATGAATAGATACTTATTATCTACTAGTGCCTGGTTCTGGATCAGCATGAATAGACTGAATGAATTTCTTTTCAAGAGTTATTAACCCTTTAACGCTTATGGGCGTTTCCCCCACTTTGCAGCCTGCTAAGCAGGCGGCGCATATCTGCATTAGTGTGTATTCGTGAGCTCTGGCGAGCAATACCGTGCCTACTATGGGGTTGCTGTTTGTTTTGAAATTTTATCGGATATGTTATTGTTAGTCAATAATTTTGAGTTTTTACGTTCCATTTTTTATAATTTTTCATTCGACATCATCAGAAATAATTAAGAAAAAAAGGATAACTCAAGACTATTTGAATAACTAAGAAGGGGGCACTGGGGGAACCCATCAGACGTGTGTAGCACGATAATGACCGAGCTTGAGTCTCGTAAATTGAGGTAGTGGGGACTGAGAACGCACGCGATTGGCTATCCCCACTCTAGCGCCGTGGGTACGAGTTAGTCCGACTTCAGCGTTAGAGGATTAATTATTTTTGAACTGAGATAAATACTTTTCATTGCGATATCTTTTTGAGGATTCTGTGAAGAAAATTATTTAATTCGGGATTTTTTTTTGTGAAGTGCAATCAATTTCATTACGGAATTTCCGCAGTGAATATTTTTTCAGGCTCTACAATAAAAGTTTTGGTAGAATGATGAGAAAAGAACCATTTTACATTTGTTGAGAAATAACGTAAATTCTTGATATTTTTTGATTACTGTCAAACTTGACTATTGCACAAAAGTCTCATGCAAAGACAGGTTTGGTGCATAAGAGCCTATGTATAAGACGCAACTTTGATAATTAATTCCTTTGAAACCGATCGAATGAAGAATTTGGAAAAAAATGAGGTTTTTCGAAATCATTTTTTTCATCCCCTTAAAAAAAACAAAACTTTTCCCTTCATGGTCGTGTTTACCCTGCAAACTTCTTAAGTTGACGTTTTTGATATTTTTATTGTATTTTTGAGTATCAAATTTTAGTTTCACAATATTAGTGATTAGCGTAGTTAGCATAAAACGCAAAAAGAAGCCTTGTGAAGCAGAATGAATCAGATTTTTTCTGATATAAAAGTCTCCAGGGAAAAAATTAAAAAATAACAAATTTCAAAATTTGAAAAAAAGTTTAAAAAATTTGGAACGACCACAATGGTCAATTTTGAACAGTCTCAAGATGAAAATAATGGTCTGAGGGGGATTTTCAATAGTTAGAGAATTATTCAAAAGAGTAAACATGTAGAAGCATCCCCATGATTTTTTCAGATTCTCTAATGGAACCCATTACTTCGAGGAAAATTCTGGTTCATTTTCTCCTAGTTATTTTCCTCGAATAGAGGCAATACCCAAAAAAATGGATATTCTCTGTTTCAACTCTCCATCTCTAAATTTCGGAATGCTTTTCCTGAATCACCATTCACTGTTATTCTGCCACCAGAAGTACAAGACCGCGATAGGAAAATAGCTGCGACCTCCTTCTAATTAGAAGCTCCCAATAATGATATGTCATTGCGCACAGTTGCTATCGGTGATACCTTCAACTTAATTAATACCTGAAACGTTGTAATCTCTACCAATAATTATTAACTTATCAATCACCTCCCCTATTTCCTCACAAAAACATTTCATCTCGATCGTAACTCCGGCCTTCTTTAATCATCAATATCTCGTAAGCCGGACCATAAAAGATAATGGCCAAAGATCAAAAGAGTCCATCAAAAGAATCATCAACTATTGAAGTCAATCCCTATATAAAATCAATCCTAAAAAAGAAAACATTTTAATTGGAACTATCAATTTGATTAATCCACGATTTACCCAATTACGCAGTACACGCATACACAACATCAAGGCTTGACCAATTGAATACTGCAGTACAGTTTACTCGATTGGCAAAATAGGGGGGGGGGGGGGGGGGCGAGGCGGGATGAGGGTGAGCAGAGGGACATAGGTGGGAATAGTGAGGGGGTAGCTCGGAGGTGAATTCGGTACATTGTCAGTGGGTGCCTATACAAACAGTTGACGAAGTAAACCATTCACAGAGGGGTAGAGAAGGAGAGGGTGGAGAAATGTGTAGGTGTGATGTAAACTAAGGTAGACTGAACACATAGTATAGGGTACATGACTCGGAATTGACTAAAGATGAGTAAATGGAAATCGAGACATGGATACACACATTTACGATAACAACTACATTCAATTGATTGTGTATTTAATTAGTCCTGATTTCAATCCAAAGGATTTTTCGAGCTGTTTACCTCTTATGGAAAAAGCTTATATTTTGTATGTAAGAAAAATATTTTCCTTTTATGTCAGTTTTAGCTGTTTTTCGTATATTCAGATATATCTGAAATATATATATATGGAATTGATACGAGGCACAGTGGAAGTATGTATATTAAATATATACTCCTATCATATTTTGTATATATACATATATATATGTGATATTTTAGATGTATATTAGATACACAAGAAATGACCGGAAGTGATATAATAATGACGGTGAAGCTAGCCGCTATTCTAACCGCCGAACGTCAAACGTTCAGGGACGAATAAGGGCCCCGTGCATAGAGAAAAATATTAATTTTTTTGAATAATTTTTTTCGCTAATTAGCTCTAAAAATCTAAAACAAACGTCTCCTGGAAAAATCTGAACTTGAGGGGTGGTCTGAGAATGACAGGAAGGGTGAAAATATGCAAATTAATGGTTTTTTGCCGAAAAAAATTAATAACTGTTTAATTAATTTCCGCAACATCAGTTTTGATGCTGGAATAGCTTTGGCGATTTCGAACGGAGGTATCTCCAAAACAAGTGGAAACTTGCATCATTATCCACATCATTATAGCTTTATCTGCTAATTTATTAGCAAGTCGCTTCCGAATGCATTCATTTTCCTCCACTTTACTAAATCGTTTCATATAAATTTCCATTTTCGTTTAAATTTCAACGAAGAAAAGTATGCGTTATCTTTATTATTTCAGTCGTTATCGTGTGTACAACATTTTTGATGAAAAATAATGAAAATCAGAATAACTCAAGAACCAAGTTCCAGAAAAATCTGAAAAAATCAACGAAGTTACATCATATGATGATGAATGTTATACGTCAATCTGGACTGAATCGATTCAGAGCTTATCATGATCTTCAAGAAAATGAAAAAAAATGTAAATTTTGGAAATCATTCGTATCGCAGAAAATTTTCCATCAATATGATCCATTATTAATACGCTTCCTGAGCTCCAAAAAACTAATATATTAGCCAAATTTGAAGTTGTTATCTTTATTATTATAGTCGTCATCGTGGGTACAACATTTTCCATAAAAAAACGTAAAAATAAAAATAACTCAAAAACCAAGTACCAGAAAAATCTGAAAAAATTCACGCAGTTGCATAATGTGGTACCAAATGTCATGCATCAATTTGGACTCAATCGATTTGGAACTTATCGTAATTTTCTAGAAAAATGAAAAAATTCAAATTTTGAAAATAATTCATAATTCAGAAAGTTTTCTATCAATATGATCCATTAACAATACGCCTCTTTAACTTCAAAGAACCAATATATCAGCCCAATTTGGAGTTGCTATCTCTATTATTTTGATCGTTATCGTGGGTACAACATTTTTGATAAAAAATAATTCAAGTCAAAATAACTCAAAAACCAAATATCAGAAATATCTGAAAAAATTCACGCAGTTGCATAATGTGGTGCCAAATGTCGTGCATCAATTTGGACTCAATCGATTTAGAACTTATCCTAATTTTCGAAAAAAATGAAAAAATTCAAATTTTGAAAATAATTCATAACTTAGAAAATTTTCCATCAATATGATCCATTAACAATACGCGCCGTTCACTTCAAAGAACCAATATATCAGCCAAATTTGAAGCTGCTATCTCTATTATTTTGATCGTTATCGTGGGTACAACATTTTCGATAAAAAAATCATAAAAATCAAAATAACTCAAAAACCAAGTACCAGAAAAATCTGAAAAAATTCACATAGTTAGATGACATTATGTGTAATATTGTTGTAAAATATAAATCAAATCGATTGAGAATATCTTGAGAAATAAATTTTTTTGTAAATTTCGAAAATCGATTATTTCTCAAAAACTACTGGACCGATTTCAATGAACAAGGTCTCAAATGAAAGATTACATCACAAGGGATATACAGTAAAAATATGAGATTCCTAGGTTGAACTTTTACCCTTTTAAGGAAAAAAAATTTGAAGTTACAAAAATTGTCACATACATACACACACACATACCCACAGATATTTTTTCTAAATACGATTTTTGGACTTTTCAGATCATTTTAGGTAATTTCCAGCAAAAAAATGGAAGTCGAAAATTTTGACGAAAGTAAAGCTTCCATTCGGAAGCAAAAGTCGAAAATTTTGACGAAAGTAAAGCTTCCATTCGGAAGCAAAAACGAACTCCTAGGGGTGGTATAAGAGTTGCGAAAGGGGTGAAAATGCGGAATTTCATATATTTTTGCCGAAAAAAATTGATTACTGTTCAATTAATTGTTGCTACATCAGTTTTGATGCTGGAATAGCTTTGTAGATCCCAAACGGAGGTATCTCCAAAAAACCGAACTTCTAGGGGTGGTATGAACGTGACGAAAGGGGTGAAAATGCGGAAATTCACGGATTTTTGCCAAAAAAAATTAATTGTCGTCTTATTAATTGTTGCTACATGAGTTGTGATCCTGGAGTAGCTTTGGCGATCCCGAACAAAGGTATCTCCAAAAAATCGAACTTCTAGGGGTGGTATGAGGGTAGCAAAAGGGGTGAAAATGAGGGACTTCATGGATTTTTGCCGAAAAAAATTGATTACTGTTAAATTAATTGTTGCTACATCAGTTTTGATCCTGGAATAGCTTTGGAGATCCCGAACGGAGGTATCTCCGAAAAACCGAACTTCTGGGGGTGATATAAATGTGATAAAAGAGTAAAAATGCGGAAATTCACGGATTTTCGCCGAAAAAAAATTAATTGTCGTTTTATTAATTATTGCTACGTGAGTTGTGATCCCGGAATAGCTTCAGAAATCCCGAACGGAGGTATCTCCAAAAAACCGAACTTCTAGGGGTGATATGAATGTGACAAAATGGGTGAAAATGCGGAAAATCACGGATTTTCACCGAAGGGAATTAATTGTCGTTTTATTAATTGTTGCTACATGAGTTATGATCCTGGAATAGCTTTGGCGATCCTGAACGGAGGTATCTCCAAAATACCGAACTCCTAGGGGTAGTATGAGTGTAGCAAAAGGGGTAAAAATGCGGAAATTCATAGATTTTTGCCGAAAAAAATTCATTACTGTTCAATTAATTGTTGCTACATGAGTTTTGATTCTGGAATAGCTTTGGAGATCCCTAACGAAGGTATCTTTAAAAAACCGGACTCCTACGGCTGGTATGAGTGTAGCAAAAGGGGTAAAAATGCGGAAATTCCTTGATTTTTTACCGGAAACAGTAAATTACTATTTAATTATTTGTTGCTACATCGTTTTCACTCCTGGAATATCTGAGGAGATGCCGAAAGATTATTTTCTCTTCAACATCATATTTTTAGGAATGATAATTTATCAATGAGGTAGGGAGAAAGTGTAAAAAGTGCGTATTTTGCGCGATTTCTTTCATTTAAAAAACATATTTGCTGCTACATCAGTTGCAAACCCGGAATAGCCTTGAGGATCTGAGACAAAAGTCTCGTGGAAGAAGGATATCCCTAAGAGTGGTATTATGGCTTCATTTGAATGCACAGAGAAGGAATTGCGAGAGTAATTGAGTATCATGTAGTTGCGTTACAGTTTTTTTCCGCAGAAATCCATGAATTTCCATATTTTCAACCCTTTCAGTACTCTAATGTCATCCCTAGAGGACTGGTTTTCGTAAAATACCTTCGTTTCGGATGCTCGAAGCTATTTCAGGAATGAAACTGATGTAGAAACCGATGTTTTTTCGAAAAATCCAAAAAATACAAGAAATTACGCGTTTTTCAGATTTTCTTCCCACCTCTTTTGCAGAATACCATTCCCAAAAATATGGTTTAGGGGAGGAAATCAGTCTTCGGCACGCCCCTAGGCATTCCAGAAGAAAAGTAGATATAGCAACAAATAATTATGCAATAATGTTTATTCCAGCACAAATTTATGAATGTCCACATTTTTAACTTTCTTACTACTATAATACCATTTCTAGAGGTCGGGTTTTCTCAAGATACCTTTGTTTGGGATCTTTAGCGTTATTCCAGGAATCAAATTCATGTAGCATCAGATATTTTTCGAAAAAATGAAAAAAGTTCCGAAAAATACACGTTTTTCACACTTTCTCCTTGTCTCTCCTGTAGAATACCGTTCCCAAGAATGTGGATTGGGGAGGAAATCATCCGTTGGCATCCCCTTGGGTATTCCAAAAGAGAAATAGATGTAGCAACAAATAGTTATGCACTAATTCATTTTTTTCGGTACAAATCCATGAATGTCTACGTTGTTAACCCTGTTACTATTATAATACCACCCGTAGAGCTCTGATCTTTCCACAAAATCTTCGTTTTGGATAGTCAAAGCTATTCCAGGAATAAAATTCATGTAGCATCAAATATTTTTCGAAGAATAAAAGAAATCCCAAAAAATACGCTCTTTTACACTTTCTCCTCACCTGTTCTCTAAAATACCATTTCCAAAAATATCGTTCAGGCGAGGAAATCATCGTTTGGCATCTACCTAAGTATCCCAAAGAAGAAAAAGATGTAGCAATAAATGATTACACAATAATTCATTTTTTTCGGCAGAAATCTATCAATTTCCACATTTTTACCTCTCTTACCACTCTAATACCACCCCTAGAGGTCTGGTTTTTTCACAATACCTTTGTTTTGGATCCCCAATGCTATTCCGAGAATGAAGCTGATGTAGCAAGAAACATTTTTTTAAAAAAGTGAAAAAAATCTAGAAAACGATACGTTTTTACACTTCCTCCTCCTTTCGTTCATGCCATACCACACCCAGAATTCTAATTTTTTGAGAAAATGTTTATCTTCAATTCTTCAAGTCATTAAAAAAAACAAAATCATATAGCAAACAATATCTCTCCATATTATATATACAGGGTACTAGAACACCCTATTCGTCCCTGGGCGCTCAGCGTTCGGTGGCTAGAATAGCGGCTAGCTTCACCATCATTGCGGGACTTCATAGATTTTTGCCGAAAAAAATTGATTACTGTTAAATTAATTGTTGCTACATCAGTTTTGATGCTGGAATAGCTTTGGAGATCCCAAACGGAGGTATCTCCGAAAAACCGAACTTCTAGGGGTGGTATAAATGTGATAAAAGAGTAAAAATGCGGAAATTCCCGGATTTTCACCGAAAAAAAATTAATTGTCGTTTTATTAATTGTTGCTACGTGAGTTGTGATCCCGGAATAGCTTCAGAAATCCCGAACGGAGGTATCTCCAAAAAACCGAACTTCTAGGTGTGGTATAAATGTGACAAAATGGGTGAAAATGCGGAAAATCACGGATTTTCACCGAAGGAAATTAATTGTCGTTTTATTAATTGTTGCTACATGAGTTATGATCCTGGAATAGCTTTGGCGATCCTGAACGGAGGTATCTCCAAAATACCGAACTCTTAGGGGTAGTATGAGTGTAGCAAAAGGGGTAAAAATGCAGAAATTCATAGATTTTTGCCGAAAAAAATTCATTACTATTCAATCAATTGTTGCTACAGAAGTTTTGATTCGGGAATAGCTTTGGAGATCCCTAACGAAGGTATCTTTAAAAAACCGGACTCCTACGGCTGGTATGAGTGTAACAAAAGGGGTAAAAATGCGGAAATTCCTTGATTTTTTACCGAAAACAGTAAATTACTATTTAATTATTTGTTGCTACATCGTTTTCACTTCTGGAATATCTGAGGAGATGCCGAAAGATTATTTTCTCTTCAACATCATATTTTTAGGAATGATAATTTATCAATGAGGTAGGGAGAAAGTGTAAAAAGTGCGTATTTTGTGCGATTTCTTCCATTTAAAAAATATATTTGCTGCTACATCAGTTGCAAACCCGGAATAGCTTTGAGGATCTGAGACAAAAGTCTCGTGGAAGAAGGAGATCCCTAAGAGTGGTATTATGGCTTCATTTGAATGCACAGAGAAGGAATTGCGAGAATGATTGAGGGTAAATTGTTACTTGACTGACGCACCTCAAAAAACTGCCTCAATTCCGTTTTTCACTGCAAATTTTTATGTATATGGTATCTTTCAACTGTCAAGAGGATCGGTCACACGATTTCAAGGCGGAAGGAAAGAATCCTAATTAAATTTTTGGAAAAATGCAACCTACTTTTTCCTGGGAAGTCTAACCCATTTAATCGAGAATAAAAACCAAATAAAAACCGGAGAATTGAGATTATCACCACGTTTGGCATTACCCAAGGCCACGACGGGGACGTAGTGGTGTGTAGGCCTCAAAAAACCTAACACGACCTACCCTATGCGACTCTCGGGATTTTGTTGAAGACATTTATTGACAAAAACACCACCCACCTCCATTGGGCTATAAAAATTTTAAATTTCTATTTTTTCATGAAAACAAGTACATTGAGCATTAAAATGCGTACTTTTTTCTCTAGTCAATAACTTGAATACCTCGCGTGGAACAATTTCAACCCATTTATACCATGAAAAAATTGCGAAAAAAAACCAAAATTCAAAAACTTTTAGAAATTTAATACGGATCAATAAATTCGAAAAAATACTCATCTGAATAAACGATCAAATGGTATTGAGTTGAGACGACACACTTAATCAAATTTTTTCACTGTCATGTTGTAACACAGTAGAACACAGAAGACTCAATAACCAGGAGAAGGCTCAAGTGGTTATTATGCCAAAATCGCCCCACTCCTTGGTCTTCGGTCTCTGTTTCTCTTTTGTACTCATCATCAACTGTCATTGTTATTCAAAATTATCGATTTCATTATTTTTCCAACACACTTATCATCACGTTCCCTCTCACTCTATTCAAGTCAAAACACGGGATTTTCTCAACTTTTATCTCTAAGATTTTATTACATAAATTTCAAAAATTCCACAAATTTAATAATCCAACTCTCAATGTAGACTCATTGGGAGCCGAAAATTATGAAAAATTGGAAAAAACCCCAACAAAATCAAAATTATGACATTTTTTATGGAGCGTCTCTATAGTAACAATTTACTTGATTGAGTATCATGTAGTTGCGTTACAGTTTTTTTTCCGCAGAAATCCATGAATTTCCATATTTCCAACCCTTTCAATACTCTAATGTCATCCCTAGAGGACTGGTTTTTGTAAAATACCTTCGTTTCGGATGCTCGAAGCTATTTCAGGAATGAAACTGATGTAGAAACCGATGTTTTTTCGAAAAATCCGAAAAATACAAGAAATTACGCGTTTTTCAGATTTTCTTCCCACCTCTTTTGCAGAATACCATTCCCAAAAATATGGTTTAGGGGAGGAAATCATTCTTCGGCACGCCCCTAGGCATTCCAGAAGAAAAGTAGATATAGCAACAAATAATTATGCAATAATGTTTATTCCAGCACAAATTTATGAATGTCCACATTTTTAACTTTCTTACTACTATAATACCATTCCTAGAGGTCGGGTTTTCTCAAGATACCTTTGTTTGGAATCTTTAGCGTTATTCCAGGAATCAAATTCATGTAGCATCAGATATTTTTCGAAAAAATGAAAAAAGTTCCGAAAAATACACGTTTTTCACACTTTCTCCTTGTCTCTCCTGTAGAATACCGTTCCCAAAAATGTGGATTGGGGAGGAAATCATCCGTTGGCATCCCCTTGGGTATTCCAAAAGAGAAATAGATGTAGCAACAAATAGTTATGCACTAATTCATTTTTTTCGGTACAAATCCATGAATGTCCACATTGTTAACCCTGTTACTATTAAAATACCAACCGTAGAGCTCTGATCTTTCCACAAAATCTTCGTTTTGGATAGTCAAAGCTATTCCAGGAATAAAATTCATGTAGCATCAAATATTTTTCGAAGAATAAAAGAAATCCCAAAAAATACGCTCTTTTACACTTTCTCCTCACCTGTTCTCTAAAATACCATTTCCAAAAATATCGTTCAGGCGAGGAAATCATCGTTTGGCATCTACCTAAGTATCCCAAAGAAGAAAAAGAGGTAGCAATAAATGATTACACAATAATTCATTTTTTTCGGCAGAAATCTATCAATTTCCACATTTTTACCTCTCTTACCACTCTAATACCACCCCTAGAGGTCTGGTTTTTTCACAATACCTTTGTTTTGGATCCCGAATGCTATTCCGGGAATGAAGCTGATGTAGCAAGAAACATTTTTTGAAAAAAGTGAAAAAAATCTAGAAAACGATACGTTTTTACACTTTTTCCTCCTTCCGTTCATGCCATACCACACCCAGAATTCTAATTTTTTGAGAAAATGTTCTTCTTCAATTCTTCAAGTCATTAAAAAAATCAAAATCATATAGCAAACAATATCTCTCCATATTATATATACAGGGTACTAGAACACCCTATCCGTCCCTGGGCGCTCAGCGTTCGGCGGCTAGAATAGCGGCTAGCTTCACCGTCATTTTCAGAGTTATGCGTGGCTCAATCGGTAGCATGTCTGGTTTCACGTTCCGACAAGCTTAGATTCGAATCCCCCTCGATGCGTTGAATATTGCGCTTTTTCTAGCATTTAAGAATTAATTAAAATGTACTTGGTGGATTAGTTGAATGAGGAATAGGGTAGGTAGGTTGGACGAGTGGGAAATAGCTGATGAAATTTCCCGGAAAGATGAATAAATTCATATTTTTTAATTTTTCTTCTACAAAATCAGTGAAAGATAAGTTGATCGCAAGGGAGAGTGGGGCTGAGCGTATACCTGTCGATTATCGTAGCAAACTGAGCGATAAGGATTTAGTGATCAGAGCTATTTGTTAGCGTTCAAGTGAATACCGGCTTCTGATTGGCAGAACAATAATTGTTAGCAACCACCTAATAGCTACAGCGTAGATATTTATAGTCAAGGTCTATTTCAACTCAAATTTTATAGTTCCAGAATTCAAAAATTTCTCTCAGTGTATAATGTAAATCAACGCTGAAATTTCATTCAGTAGCGATGAACTACAACGAGGTAACTTGTTTTGTCATCCATTTTTTTAGAATATTTTGGAAATTAGACGAGATGGTGGGAGCCAAAATTTGGTAGGAATTTTTTTCATAACTCTTATTTTTCTCCATAGAAAATGCTCACAGCTTATGTGTTATTCTTTAGAATTCATAGTATATTTTCTAACAAATATTGTGAAGCTTTTTCTGACGAGTGTGGTAGTTACAGATCGAGCCAGCCTAGATAGGGTTTGCCCATGTTTGCTAATACGGCTGATCGAGCTCAAGTTTTCAAACCAACTTTGACATGCCAAAATGGAACCAGACCTCAGAATTAAACTTCAGTTACTAATATTGGCTTTGAGATAATCATTAAAGACTAATTCAATCATTCCGGATAATCAAATTACCTCTGAACAGTTTTGATTCACTGTAATTTACGGAAAGAAAGTAGATGGCGATGAGATTATCAGTGAAATGTCTTTCTAAAACAAAATGATATTTAAATTTGAGTATAAAGATAATATGAATATTTGTATTTATATAATATTTTACAACCAGTTGCATTCCTTGATTCATTTTCGAAATGAATTAAGGAACACAATTGGCTCAATATAAAATTCTAATATATTAGCCCTACAAAGTATCCAACATTGGGTGAAACATCGAAACCGATATCACATTTTAGTGGCATCCTGAAATCCACCCGAATATTGGCTATTTCTTTTCCTCCAATATCAAAGATAGGTTGCCCGAGTTTGTACCAAACAATTGCCAAGTTGATCAGCCTCATATGGGAGCGGTGAGTTTCGCAATCACACGAGTCATAAAATCTTTACCTCGCGTTTAAGGGACAGTGTTTTATTACACAACGTGTGGAGAGTATCACTGAGTGCACGCTTCGCAATAAGTGGCTACTTTCCGCACGGCAGACGATAACAGTATATTTTGATACAAGTGCGACGGGTTTTCCATGAGTTTGAAGTTGGCGATCTGAGACAAAGCCGAAGGCAGTCGCACGAACTGAAAAAACCGTCGCACACGTGTCGAACAATGTTTTTTGTAGCGTGAGTTTGAAGAAGATCATGTTTTTCACTCGAAATAATGAAGAAAACTTCGAGTAAAAAATAGGCCCTTTTCGAACCCAAGTTACATGAAAGATTTTTCTGATGTCTCAACTATAGCTTCACCTGTAATTACATAAAATATTTCCACTAATTAATATCTCTAGAAATAAAAATGTTTGAAAATTTAAAAAATGGTTAAAAAAATCAAATATATATATTTGATTTTTTTGATTAAATATATCCGGACGATCACTGTGTTACTTCGAGGACTAAATTAAGAAAAAAAAATTAAAAAACTTACGATTGTTGTGATTGGCACGAGGATGGTCCAGCTCACCCACCAGTAATAGTACGTTACTTTACGAAATTTCATCCCCATGTCACTGACGTTACCGAGAAATTTATCACAGCCATAAATCCATGCTGGCAATACAACTTCAGCAAAACCAATCAATAATATTGCCCAAGATGCTGTATTCCAGTCCATGAGTGTGTACATATAAATACCACCGTCAAAGATCATTGGCAATGCTAAAAGCCATCCACATATACATATACCAAGCATCACTATACTCTCGTGTTTACGTAAATTCGGATTTACGTCCAGTATTGCTGTGTTTATCGCTTGAACTCCTGCAAACTATGATTGGATATTGACAAATCTTCGGAAATGGCTGGGGGCGGGTTTGAGGTAAAGTAGATTCGGATACAAGGCTCAGTGGAATTACAAGGCTCATTGGATTAGAAGCTCTCCAATTCATTGGAAATTTTTAACACTTCCTATACATATTTTCAATGGAAAAAAAATATGAAAAATATAAAAGTTCATAGCTCATATAAATTCTCTATGTATCTTGAAAATATCGATGAATAAAATTGACGGATTTTGAAACTATTGATCAAGGATTTTTCGAAATAATTCAATTAACAAAATCGATAGATTTAATTGTTCTTGGAGATCGGGGTAGAAAAGATCCTACACGGCAAAGTGGACTAGAATCCTTTTCGACCTGGAGCCGTTGACGAAAAAATCTGTAAAATTGTAAAGATGCTCCAGCATGTTCAACAGCATTGGATAATTTTCTTTTTTAATTTCGTGAAGGTCGTCACTCCGAAAAAAAAGTCTGAATTCATTTTTCAACTCAAGTCCATTCTGCCCTAGTCTTTTCTATTGTAGTTAGTGGATCATGATATATTTTCCAGCACAAATTTTACTAATTTTCTGAAGGAATCGTGAAAATTCAGAGCATCCGCCAATTTCTATGATCGAAATTTTGACAATTCCACATTTATCGAATAAATTATTCTCTGGGGGTCCATATTCACCAAGTCCACTAGCAGTGAATCTACCACTATTGATTCACCATGATATATTCAGTTCACATATCAATTTCATTATTCTCGAATGAATTTTGATGATTTCAATACTATAGCGAAAACCCGGGTGAAACTGTCTAGAAGGGGAAAGTGGACTAGGTTTTTTTCTTGTGTGAATATCTATACGGGAAAATTTGAAAAGACTCGTCAAAATTGAGATATGCTAGAGCATTTCCTTCATTTTTTGAGATTCTTTGTAGAGCCTTTCAATATGAAAAAAATCCTTGTTCGCTTTGCCCAAGTCTTGTCTGATTTTTAATGTGAATTGAATGATAATGAGTTCCGTGTTGTATTGTTAGAGTTCATCTTTCCGTAATCTCAACAAATTGAGCAGTGGGATTTGTACGCTTGGAATCACGAGATATGCAAGTGTTCTCGAGTATCTTTGGGGAAATGGGAGTATTGTGGAAAATGTGGTCAATAGACGGAAACAGTGGTGAATTAATGAGAATAATGTACGTGTGAAGCGATGAAACATGAGTATCAAAATTTCTAATTTGTTACTTAATGAATATCTCCGAAACTATCAGTCGTAGAAAAATTCGTCAAGTAACAGTTTTTGTAAGAAATTTTGAAGTCTACAAAAAAGGTTTTCCAATGAATTTTCCTTAATCTGATATTTTCCAAAGAATTTTTAAAAGTATCCATGAACTTTTTTCCTCCTAATATCCAATTACTCAAAGAAGTAATTTCTGAAAGATAATTAATACTTTGGAATATTGATTAAAAATGTTCTGGAAAATCCGGTGTTCCCTCTACTCTGAATACCGGAAATATTAATTTTCGATGATTTATCAAATTAACTGTACAAAATGATGGCAAATAATTCATCCAATGAACGGAAATTCCGGATTTGTTCAGCGCGAAGAGGATACATTAAATATTCAAAAATAACTAATTGAAGTACCAAAAAAAATTCAAAATTCACACGGATAAAGTACTTTCATCCATCATTCTGCAATTGCTTGAATAAAACTGGCAATAATTCTTGATATAACGTTCATTAACAAAACTGCATCAATGAAACATTTTTTCACTCCCAAAAAAAAAAAGATAAAAATTATTTCTCTGTTACCATCAAAATGAATTCTCATTCCCATGCAAAAAAATCGAGGAATCCCAAGATTGCAATTAGCAAAATTAATTATCCTGCAAAAGCTCTGAATAAATGAATGAAAAAGTATAATGAAAATACGTTTACTATCCATTTCGCAAATGGAAAGCATAAAAAACGAACTCTTTATGAAATTGGAAAAACTCCGTGTTCTATATTTATGTTTCGCCATGAGGCTATATGAGGAAAATAAAGCTTGGACAGAAAAAAAATAGAGGTAAAAAAAATGTGATAATAATCGTGAATGAAGAAGACTCGAGCATCGAACGCTCGTATTATGTTGGTTATAAGTTGATTTTTTTTGAAGCGATAATTGTTGTTAGTGGTTCGAAATCGGCGCTCAATGCTTCTGACTCTAAAGTATGCCGTAATGGACCGTTGTATTTCAATAATCCACCCTCTCCCATTTTTTCAGTGGATAGCGGCCTTAACGAAACAGACGAGAGGCCAGATCTGAATGGTGGAAAAAAAGCATTGAACTAGTTACAGGGGAAAAGGAACGAGAAATGAAAACAAAAAGAGTGTCGCGTGAAAACGTGAGTGATGCGTCCCGAGAGTAAAGTCATATTTTTTTCCACTTTTTTTTTAGTTCAGTGCGCGCCAGTCACACTCGAATTAAAACATATGTGAAACTGACGCGTTAATTACACATCGGGGTTTGTAATTAAGTTTTCATTGGTAGTCTGGAATCTTTGATCTTTGCGATTGACAGAAATTCTTTTTTCACTATCATTGTCGTGTTTCAGTTCAAGTGATGAGGCGAGTCTAATGGAGGTTCTTTGTGGTGAGTCAATTCAGTTATGGGGAGAATAATTGAGGTGAGGGTAGATTGTGAGAGTTCAATTACTGTTGAGTTATGTTGAATTAATTATTTTTATTGCGTTGGAAGTGATAAACTGAAATTAATCAGGAAGATCCATTCAGGTTTCATTTATTTTGGGAGAATGTGAGGGATATGATGATTTTTTATCTATTTGGGGAGAATTCATATCAAATATCCAAATCGTGAAAAGAGATGGAATGGATTCGGTGGATAAATATGAAATATTGGACGAAGCATTATTCAGTAATTTCTTTTCATCCAACATTATCCAGTAAATAGAACGTGAATACTTCGGTATCTTCCGATTCGCGGTTCTGGGTAGGCTAAGATGAGTGGAGGCTGGGTTTAGATTTGCAAAAAGAATTATGAATTAAAATTTCAACTAAAGGAAAAAAAAGTTTATAGCCTTGAGATGAAATACTTGAAATTCAATCTATTAATTGTCACATTTTTCTATTTAATGAGCCAAAAGCTGGAGCACTGCCTTAACTTGAATACACTTCAGTCGTTACCACTGAGACGCATATAGAACTGGGAGAGGCATTGAGCTGTCTAAAGCGTGCCAACAGATACAGAAGCTACATGGGCAGCTTATCTTCGTCGTACAGTCGGAACTACAAGTTTTACCTACCATGGTAGGTGCACGCGGCTCAAGAATGAAATGTATTTGATGAAGTAATGGATACCGCGAATCGTAAAAAAAAGGTATTCGGAAATCTTCAATCCTAAAATTTATTTTACCGCCCAAAAAATGATTCTTTCAAAAATCGGACTATACATTTCAGTGCTAGTTACTCAAGCCACTGCGTAGATCCTTCACGCTGCATCGGGAAGAAGTCGGGGAAAGGAGAAACGGCGAATAAGGAGAACACTGAGATTGAGAGTTCGATGGTTCATAAGACAATTTTGAAAGTATGTCAGAAAATATGAGGCTTGGGAGAATTTTTTAAGTAACCATTTTTATAGAAAATTCTATGCTTCATGAAAAAATCTTTTTGAGAACTTCCCCCAAGCCTACTCGTTTCCGAGATATCTCCAAAAGAATTGGCAGAAAATTTTCCAATGGCTTTATAATTCCAACCAAGCTTATTTTTCGAATAGCTCGGAAACTAATGGGTCTATGAGGATTTATGAAGGGACCTCTTTTTTAGCTTATAATATTCATTACAAAAAAAAATCCTTCGACATTTCCCTCGAAACCTACTCATTTCGAAGGTATCTCTCAATTTTTACATTCATTCAATTCCTAAAAAAAATATGTACCTGACTACCAAGTCCGAGTATGAACAGCATGAAGAAGAATAGAAATGCCCAGAGATTAGGCAATGGCATCTGAACGACAGCTTCTGGATAAGCGATGAAAGCCAAACCAGGTCCACTCTTAACAACCTCTTCAATTGGCACATTCATCTGTTTCGCCAAATATCCCATTATCGAGAATATCACAAAGCCAGCGAATACCGATGTCAATAAATTGGTAAGCGACACGAATATCGCGTCCCTGTAACAGACAAAAATCAGGCTCAATAAAATGAAAGAATAGAGCTTCAGAGGGGAAAAAGGATTTTAGAAAAATAGAATAAGGAGGAATGAACATAGAAAGGAACTTGCAACTCTCGGGAGAAAGGAGGATGAAAAAATGGGAGATATGGATCCCGGTTTATTCCGTCTGAGGTATTCCAACGAGGATCCTGTAAGCCTTTCCCTCACCCTGAAATCCCTCCACGAGGTACATCCTTCTTGAGAATCCCTCGCACTTCCCCTTCTTCTATCAACGAAAAGCCCCGGGGTCACGAGATTACGCGCGATCTTTGACTCTTTTGTTCGCGGCTCGACGAATTACTTCACGTTCGAGTGGCAACCCAAGAAAATCCTTCAGCTTGGATCATACAAGCCTTACACTTACTTACTCTCTTTTATCTTTTGTTATTCAGCTAATGCAAGTTGAATAAATAATGAAATGAAATAAATTGAGAAAGGAGAATTCTGTTTTCATATTTCATTTGTTAATTGCTAGTGCTCATGATTCTTGGGTGATTATCTTTAGAATTAATGGATTTAGTGTAATTTTTTGAAATACATTTTTTGGGAGATTTTAATAGTCTTCAAAAAATATTTCTCGAAGAATTTCCCTAAGTCCAACGGTTTTTGAGATATTCGATGATTAATTAAAAAATAATTGTGTCGATGCCAATTTCAAGGAATTGTTCACTGTAAATAATTTTTGAAAAAATTCTACCCAACAGCGAATAAATAGAAGTTCGTGAAAAGCATTCACTGACGAATAGGAAAACACAGAGAAAAAGCAGATAAATAAAAATAGAATTGTCGTATACAATGAAATCACTCACGTAGCTGATACTCGAATAAAAAAAAAGTCTCGTTTCCAACATAACGAGTCAGGGGAAAAAAGCGTTTTCAACAGTAGAAAATTCAGCCCTTCAATCAGCATCCGGCCACATACTACTGTGAAATTCAAGTAGTGCGGAATTCACTGAGCCAGCGATTTAATTTAATCGTCAAATTTCTACGTTTCTACGTTCATTGTGATTAACAGTGATATCTTTTGTACGAGTGAAGAGAGCAAATATTGTAATGATAAAATTGAAGGAATTTTTTCATCAACGGACTTCTTTTGTTATTATCAATTGTGGATTGATGCAGTTGCACTTCATCGTGTCTGATTGAGACTCAGTAAAATTACTGAACCGTGATTCTATTTTTTTTTTCATGAAAAATTACAGGAAACGATTACCTATTTAATTCTTCCATCGGTTTGCGAAGTAAAATTTTTCAGAGAGCTTGTGACGTTTGACGCAATTTATTTAAACTTTAATCTGACTTTAAATTAACAAAACTTGACTCTAAATTACTTTACGTGACTTCAATGACTCTACTTTAACGTTACTTAATTTTTGGGCGCCAGTTGGTCTAATAAATAAATTTACTGGACGACCAACAGTCCAGCTAGCTGTAATCTCAGGAGGGAGGGAGGACGATACTCCCTGCGTCCTATACTTTACCTGGATTTTTGAGTGAGAGCAATAAATAAATAAATAACACAACTTTTATAATGGAATATAATGACTTTGCTTTATTTAATTGGACAGAACTTGACTCGACGATAATTATAATGACTCCACGATATTATTGAACTATTAACGGGCCAGAAGGGCGATGAGAGTGGGTGGATCTGACCTGGAAGACTTGACTGGAACTTGACTCGACGTGACTGGGCTTAACTGCACTTGACGAGGACTCGACGACTAATTATTTTGCAGTGTCTCCCCTCTGCTCTCCAATGTTCTTGTCACTATATAATAACGTCACTTTGAAATTGTTCTTCACTTTAATGTCTTTACTTTAATTTCTGTACATTTTTCTTTAACTTTAACTGTGAACTTTTCGTGCGCACGACTCCCACACGAGTGACGATACACTTACGCGTATCGCCCTACGCGAGTTTTCGGCAATTTTTCCCCACTCCCTTCGTCTACCTTTATTTCGCGATGAGGAACCGATGTCCCCCACCCTCAATGACCGTGTTACGCTCGACTTAAGTTGACGAGTGATTTTCCACTCGTCACAAGCTTTTTTGTAGCTCTGAATTTACTCTACAAAAAAGGTAATCTCGAAAATTTTCGTATTTCCTCTATTTCTTGAGATAATTCTGTAGTAAAGAGGTAGAACCGGATGAATCGATTTTTCTTGCCCCTTTTTTCTTAAGAATATCTGGAGAGCTAATGGAGATATAACCTTTTCCCCTGATCCATCTTTTCGAAAAATTGCAGAAGTACAAAGGAGGAGTAAGGCAAAGAGGGCGTATCTCCATTATTCTCTGAGATATTCTTGAGAAATCGTTGAATGAAAAAGTCAACTTATCCTGTTTGGCAAAACAGAAAGGAGAAAAAGAAGGCATTTTCTCTATTGAATTCATGAGAACTGAGAGCAGAATTCACCTATTCCATCCCTCAGTTCAGTTCTAGATAGATCCGCAATTGGGTGCTTTCCGCACTCAATTTTCCTTCTTTTTCGAATCACACATTTGCAGTCTGTCGCGTCTGATCACAAATTATCTGAACTACTAGCCTGCACCATTTTTTTGAAGCTATTTTCGGCACAAAATTCTCAAAAAAATGTTGATTTAATCTTTTCATCATTTTTTATTAAAAAAACCCGGGAACCGTAAGAGATAGCGAAATTCATGGGGGATCTTTTTTCATAGTTTTGAATTTTTCCTCCGAAACAGGTTATAACGAGAACTTTCAGATCTTAATTGTCTCTCGAGATATTCCATAGAAACTGATCACAAAATTAAGGGAGTATGACTGCAAAATCACTTTTCTAAGAATTTTTCAAAAAAATTGTCGGATGATAGATACGCAGTCTTTCTATATAATCCTGCAATTTGGAGATGATGTTTCGCACCAAAACTGAGATAATTAGGGTTGAAGTTTGGAATTTTTGACACAAATACACACTAGGCTGGCCCATTTCGAAAAATTTTTGAATTTCAACTCTCACATGTTCGAAAATGAAAGTTTATAAGATAAAAGAACAGTATGAATTTTTCGAGATTTTTAAAAACCTTTTGTGAAGCCGCACTGATTGTTCTTATTTGTAATAACTATTTTCATAGGAAATATACAAAAATATTTTACATTTTTTTTTTTCAATGTAATTAACTGAATTTGTAAGGACGATAAATTATCATGTGAGTAATTGATATCAGTGAGTGCGATATTATCGAGATCGAACCCCCACTCTTCAATCAGTAGTCACAGATCGAAGTGATGAGAGGGGGTCAGACAAATTACTCACTCTCATTCTCCTGTCGGCCGACGAACAGATAAGTAACTTATCATACAATTTGGGTACCCACGAATAAAATTATTGATCTTGGACCTTTTACCGAAAAGATCAAATTAATAACGAAATTTAATTAATCACAATAATTGAGGGGAATTGAGACATTTTTTTTACTTATAGAAATTGACTCGAAATCATGAATGATTAAAACATGTTGTTATTTTATATTAAAATTTCAATTTTATTCCTGATAATTTTGTTTATCGTATTTGAATTATTTTTTGTATTTCATTTGGAGAACGTTTCGTTGAACATAAATGTAACAATTAAAATAATAATTTTATTGTTAGCCGGAATAATTGTCATCAATATTTATCAGACATTAAAAAATATAATTGAAATCTTCGATCTGACTTTAATTTTTATTTTTTTTTACTTGAAATGAAAGAAAATATCAATTTAAATAATAATATTAAATATACAGTTAAATTTTGTTAAATAACTTCAACCAAATAAAAGAAAAATTCATTACAAATTTTTGTAAGCCCTTTTGGGAGAGGTCATTGAATGATGTTCAAAACAAGAAATTTTTTTTTATTTGTTCCAACGTTTTTGAATGAAAAAAAAATTACCTCATTTTCGGCAAAATGAGAGGTTTTTGGGGGCACGTAAGTAGCCTTCAAACTGTATTGAAACTGTATCCGCTATGAATTTTACCAACTGGTTCTTCATACAATGGACTATCATTTCCAGAAAAGAACATGTTTTTTTCGCCATTTTTATAATGGTAAAACAGTCGATGAAAATTTTCCGATTTTGCAACAACATCAGGTGCCTCACCTCATCAGCTGCTTTTATAACAGCCATAAAGTGGAAACCGAAAGGCTGCGGGCCTATTCTCGACTGAGGAGGATTTTGATTTCACGGGGAGTTCCAATCGTAAGCGGAAAGATTACACGGGAAAACTATCCGTTCACGATTGGAATTTCTCACACGAATTCATTCCATAGGTGAGAAGTGAAATTAATTCCTAGTCAAAATTTATGGCACATAACCTCCATACGAATGACGTTCTATGATACATCCAATATTCAATAATTAATTTGATAAGTGTATGGTGAATATTCATGAACAAAATGAATATTCTCCAGCGTGACACCTTATAACAACAAGATTACCAGCCTCGACGTTTTTTTGCTCCAATCGATCCTTTTAATGATCTCACACGAGATATAGTCATAAAAATTTATCGTTTCACAAAAGAAAGAGCAACACAATCTCCACCGATTTCGGGTACGAATGAAATTCCATGTGAGAAATTCCAATCGTGAACGGATAGTTTTCGCGTGTAATCTTTCCGCTTACGATTGGAATTCCCCATGGAATAGAAATCCTCCTCAGTCGAGAATCGGCCCCCTGGTCACCTAGACGGACTTTTTCGGAAGGGACTCATCCCTTTATTGTACGTAATAAATAACTGTACATATTTTTATTTTTATGCCAAAATTCGATAATTTTTGACAATCTCAACG
Organism: Aleiodes leptofemur; assembly: GCA_963942555.1. Lineage (NCBI taxonomy): Eukaryota > Metazoa > Arthropoda > Insecta > Hymenoptera > Braconidae > Aleiodes > Aleiodes leptofemur. The sequence goes on from OZ012621.1 coordinate 8,258,451, forward strand.
TATTTTAAATATTAGGAATATGATCCATCAACGCTGATGCTGGTCAAACTTGAATGGTGAAAATCGGACGATTCAAAGAGAAATTGTATTTTTTTAAATAACGTTATCTTATTTAGTCCTCTATGGGTTTATCGGGCTCCTGTTCTCTGTGAATGTATCGGCAACTAAGCGAGTATTTTTACTATTTTTCTATGAATGTCTCGGAAACTAAGCGAGATAGAGCAATTCTAGTTGAATTCTTATTCGTTGAGAATTTCAAGAGCTACAGAACAAGATCGAGGTGGAATCGCTCTATCTCGCGTAGTTTTTGAGTTATTCGATTTTTAAAAATCGATTCATCCAATTTAACTTTTCAACTAGATTTATTTTCTCATGAATATCTCGAAAACTAGGCGAGATACAGCAATTTTGCCTCAATCCTTTTTACAGAGAATTCCAAGAGCTACAGAACAAGATGACACTAGAATTGTTCTATCTCGCTTCGTTTCCAGATATTCTCGAAAACAATTTCCAAAACAATCCATTTATCCTATTTTACTTTTCAACTTCATTCATTTTCTCAAATTGATATTTCGGAAACTAAGCGAGATAGAGAAATTTTGGCTGAATCCTTTTTTATAGAAAATTTTGAGAGCGATCAAACAAAATGGGCACAGCATCACTCTATCTCACTTTGTTTTCAAGATATTCTCAAAGACAATTGAGAGAAAAATTGATTGATTCAATTTTACTCTTTCACTCTATTCATTCTTTATAAATATCTTATGAAATAAGCGTGATAAAGCTAGTGATAGAGTGATTTCACCCCAAGATGGAAGTGAAATCGTTCCATCTCACTTAGTTTCCGAGATATTTCCAAAAACAATTAAATGAAGAAATCGATTTATTTAATTCTACTTTTTTACTGCCCTGATTTTTCATGAGTATCGCGGAAACTCAACGAGATAGAGCAATTGCACTCTCATGCTATTTTGTAGAGAATTTTCAAGGCTGCAAAAGAGTATAAAAGTGGAATCACTCTATCTCGCTTAATTCCTGAGATATTCTCAAAAATAATTGATTGAAAAAATCGATTTCTCCATTTAATTGTTTTTGCGAAAATCTCCAAAACTAAACGAGATGTAGTGATTTTACCTCAAACTTGTTTTGTAGCTATTGAAATTCTCCATGAACAAGGCTCGAAGCAGAATTGCTCTATCTCACTTACTTTCCAAGATATTCATAAATAAATAAATGAAAAAGTAAAATTGGATAAACAAATTTTTCCTATCAATTGTTTTTGAAAATATTTCGGAGACTAAGCGAGATGGAGCGATTTCACCTTCATCTTGGGTTGAAATCAGTCTATCAATAGCTTTATCCCGCTGAATTCCCAAGATATTCATAAAAAATGAATGAAGTGAAAGAGTAAAACTGAATAAATCGTTTTCTTCACTCAATTGTTTCTGAGAATATCTTGAAAACAAAGGGAGGTAGAGTGATGTAATGCCAATCTTCCGTAACAGCTCTTAAAATTTTTTATAAAAAAAAGATTCAGCCAAAACTGCTCTATCTCGCTCAGTTTTTAAGATATCCATGAAAAATGATGTACACAGGCTTAAATGAATAAACGCTTCAAAAAAAAAAAAAATAGTCCAAAGTTTTCTTTACGCGATTTGATAGAATATGAATGTTAATAATTTTTAAGAAATGTCCCGATTGAATACAGAGTTATTAATAAAAATATTTGCGACAAAAACATTTTCTAACATTTTTCCAATATCTGAAGCCAGGTAGTGCAGGTAAATAGTAATACTAAGCCTTTTATTTATGACTTAGAATACCCATGACTTTGACCTGATACTTTTCCTACCTGACAATGGAAGGTGATTTGCGCCGTTTAACTTCTCATCAAATTTCATGGTTGAGAATTGCCTATAGGTCAAAATTTTTCATACAGCTTTAAATAACTCGCGCGGCCCGAAAAACTATGTTAAAAAATTTTAAAAAATTCACACTGTTCTTTTATCTTATGAACTTTCATTTCCGAGCATGCGAGAGTTGAAATTCAAAAATTTTTCTAATGGGCCAGCCTGAAACTGCTGGCCCATCAGGTGCTTTATGCGTTACTTTACTTCACTTTTGCCGTTATATCTCGTGAACTTTTCTACGAACTTTCTTCAAAAAATTTTCTTCTTCCACTCCTTTGATGAAAAAAACTCTGACGGATATTTAGGACAGAAAAAGGTCCACTTTTCGGATAGTCGATGAATAAATAAATTATGAAATATAAAATATTACTGATTGTGGGATGGTCAAGAACTGATGGCGGGGAGGCATAAGCGAGTGTGCATGTACAAACACACAGAATGAGCATGTGTTGAGATAGGGGCGCTTCAAATGAGGTCCAAAAATTACCTGTTAAAATTCTAATAAAAAAACCTTTTTTCACGTAGTTTTCGTCAAAAAGATTTTAAGAGCAGATAATATGATTATATTTGTCATTCTCATGCCAATCGACATGGAATAGGAGAGGATGGGGCAAAATGAACCGTAGGGCAAAATAGACCCCTATTCTTTTTGCATGGAATTTTTTTCCACTGAGCCAGCACTAGTTCATGTAGAATACATTCACATGCTTCTATTCAGAGGAAGGTGGAGCAAAACGGACATCGAAATGAAGCTTCTGAACTTTTGACTACTTTTAATTAAGTTATGTGCACTCTTCTGTAAATCATCTTCTGCCCCATAAGTGAACCACAGATGGGTTCCTGATAGATATAGTGCCTGACCGAATCGCTATATTAATATAAGAAAAGAAATTTCCTCGAGAGAGGAAGTGAATTTGATTCAATCAACTATTAATGTTTGCCAATGATAAAGAGGAATTTTCTTGCTTCGGAACGTTCCATTTGATTCAATTGTGAACCCTGGAAGTATTTGAAATTTGATGATATTCATGAACTAATCTGTGATTCTGTTAACGCAGCCAATGGCTGAGCGATCAGCATAAGAAATATTCAGGTTTCGTACCTAAAAATTCATCGAAATGTGAGTGGCCAATTGATTGAAAATGATTGAGATCTTTGGAACAATAGCTAGTAGTACACTGAGGGAATTCCCCATGGTAGATTTAACAAAATTATATAGTCGAGGTCAAATCGAGCTATTCTTTTTTGCTATTCTTCACAGATTTTATTGTCATATACACAATGGTGAACAACTATACTTATTTGGGACGTGTAACATGAATGTAAGAGTCCAGTTACCCAAATGCACCTCTACAAATTCGGTTTTACTAAATATTTTGCTATCGTCACTTTTCAACATTCGTTATTTGCCCATCACGAGAAATTCATCCACTTACATGATACGGTACATGTGAATTTATTGCAACTGGTAGTACAATTTCATTTGGAGGAAAATCAGGAGTTCATATATATATGAGGTATTCCACGTGGGAACGGCGGACTTTTCCCCTGACCCCTGCCAATTTGGTTCAGTTTTTTTTGTATGATTATATCAAGTTCAAGAGACACCCCGAAATTTTTTCATATTTTTCTACATAACCCATGTTGAGAAAAAAAAATTTTTACCTGAAAAAGAACGCCCAATTTTAAAAATCTGAAAAAATTCTCAAAAACACGTAATTATATAGAGAAATTTTCAAGCCATCGTCCATAAATTTAGGGAGGCATCGGAAGTCAATATCTGTGCTAGCAGGCCTTCGCCCTTTGTGTGTCATTTGAATTCTCAGATTTACTATTCTGCCAATGCCATTGGCAGCATGCTTCCGAATGGAATTTCTAAGCTCTAATTGGAGCATCGCGACTTTTATTGATTTGATTCAAGTTCCCTTATATTAATATGTGCACATGAATTATTTTCTACTGTTCATTAATTCCATTTTCTCATACGATGAGGGTTCTAATCATCATATCAGGATGAAAATGATCTCATTTTAGGTGACAAAGTATATATTTTATTATCATGAAATAAAAACTATCTGTGTTCTCAGTAAAAAATTAAGAAAAATTGAAATTTTTGTTTTTTTCTAAAAAAGTTAATTTTTTTCATAACAAAAAGAAATACTCCACCGATAAATTGGGAATCCACAGAGTTCATTCCCTTCATTATAACGAACTTTTTGAATTCAAGTTGGTGTTAATCAGCCCAGTAGTTTTTGAGAAATCCGCCTTTTGAAAAAAATCATTTTTTGCAAATATCTCAGAAACCACTGGACGAATTTCGCCCAAATTCAATGCAAAACTCTACCTCCAATAGATATACAAACTGACAGAATTTGAAGTCTCTAGCTCGAATACTCATCGAGTTATCGTTCTGCTGAACTCTGAACTGAAAATCACTAAAATTGAAATAAGTTCCAAAACGAAAAATCAGAGAAAAATTTACCCAGAGTGAAAAATGTGAGTTTTAATGAGATGAATATCATAGCCCAGACGGGGGCTACGTATTAATTTTTCATCGAAAAAATTCAAAAAAACGCTTTTTTCGAAAAACTTATTTTTCTCGGAAACTATTCAACCGATTCCGCTGAAATTTTGCTGACAACATTTTGCACACCGAGGAAATATACTGTCGATTTTTGAGAACGCTAAGTATAGCCGTTCTGGAGAAAATGACGATACATGTCAATACACTTAGTCACACACAACCACACACACAGACACTTACAGACATGATTTAAAAATATGATTTTTCGACGTTTTGGATCATTTGGAGTCATATTCCGATGAAAACTCAGAATCGAAAAATCCGACGTTTACAATGCTTCCATTCGGAAGCAAAACGAGATTGAATGTTACGTAAGAAGAGGGAGGGGGGGTTCGAGAAATCTTATGTACCCTTACATGGGGGTAGGGGGGGTCAAAAATGGCCAAAATCATCTTTACGTAATTGATGAATAGCCCCTAAAACCTAATCCTACGCAGATTGGAGCTGTTTATCTGACATGAAAATTCCAACAATACTGAAAGAATTCAGTAATGTACTTTTCTTTCATCATCGGATATTATTTTTTCACTCAATTTTTTCATGAAATAAAACTGTAAAGAGCTTGGCTTGTTTATTTTCAAATATTCATGTTGCCGTATCTTGATACAAATAAATCTAATATGCTTCTGGAAGCCCTGAGATGTTTGGTTATGCATAGAACACCGAAGCGAATACCCTGAAGGTTGTTTACGTATCATACGACACGATACAACGTCCACGTATAACAACATTGCATCCTATCTTAATTATTCTGCGCGAGTCTCTAATATTCCCGAAGTTAGAAGGAATCGAAATACCTCTAAAATTCGCTAATAGCTAAAATTCCGAGAAAAGTGAAAATTGAGAATTTTTGAATAGGGAAAATTCATTTATTTGCGTGATATGAATGAATGGAAACAGATTCATTTGCAGGAATTGTTGAGACAAATAGATTGGAAGGAAAATGCCGGGGACGCTTGTTTGTAGCTTATGATATTCTCTAAAAGAAAAGTCTCGATATTTTTCTCTAAATCTTGTTATTTTGGAGATATTCAGAAAAATTATTCTTTGTTTATCTTCACTTATTACCATTATTGTTTTGAAGATCTCCGAATCTACTGGGTTTCTGAGATTTTATGGGGATATCTCTTTCCTAGTTTATGAAATTTTCTACGAAGAAGGTTTTTTACTATTAATAATTTTCCTCCGACTAATATTTTCACATTTATATCGTTCAAAATTGGCCATTGTGATCACTCCAAATGAATCAGTTGATCGAAATTCATTTAGAAAGCACACTGCAAATCCAGGGGTCTCATTTTGAGACCCCAAGGGTCTCATTTTGTAGACACTTTTGAGACCCCAAAAGGGTCTCATTCTGAGACACAATGGCGGCCGAGCTGGGGAATTTTGTCGATAATGCAGAGATAGAATTCCCCAGTTATGTAGGATAACGCTCAATGTTAATAATATAAAGAATTATAGAATTGAATTCTGAACTCCGCATAATTATTTGTTGATATTCATCAAAAAATTCGAGACAAAATTTTCATCATCAAAAACATTTCCATTCAGAAATTCCATCTATACATTATCTGAAATGCGCTGAGAAAAAAAAGTAATAAAAAATATCAAATATTAGTTTTTCCATTGGTCAACTAATAATTAGAAAAATTGTTGGATTTACTGAATTTTCCGCATTTAAATAAATCAATTTTCTAAATTTATTAAATTTCTTTCATCTAAACAAATGTACTGTTTGAATAAACGAAATTCAATAACTTCTTTAACTATTTTGAAAAAATATTTTCTAAGGACCAATGGCACAAATATTTGAAATATTTGAAAAACCAATAGGTTTCAATTTTTCTATGTAACTTATTCTGTTGAAATTTTTTCTATAGAAATTTCTCGGCATAAGTTTCCTCTCCATTCGTTTTTTCGTTTTTCATTGGGAACTTCAAACTAAACAAGCCGGGGATTTTCGAAAAATTTTTAGCAAAAAAAGAGACAGAATTAGTTGTATCAATTTTCTATCCAATTGCTTCATTCTAAATGATGTTTGGGAGGATCGTAGCATTCTCAATAGAATTGATTTCGTACGAGGACATTGATTGTCATCGTACGAACGAATTGATTTCGAATCCTGAAATAATTTTTTTTTTGTATTGAACTGGGATTATGAATATATTTTCTTCATTAAGAATGATTTTATTAGGTATTCTTTATGAACATTCAACAGAAGCAATGTTAATTTCACAGCAAATTAAATGAAATACATTGCAATCTGAGAGGAAATGGATGAATATGAAGGGATCATTTTGGAGAGAGAGTGTCTTATATATTGATAGTAAGGGTATTTTTTCTTAATAATAATTTATTTGTTCAGAAAATTTTTTTTCCTTTTTTCGACCCCAGTGGACTAAACGTCACGTCAAAGTGCCGAAAATGTTAACAAATAAGAATAGCAATGTATTGGAGCAATAAGTTATTTTATTTCTTGAAATATATTAGATTATTAAGAAGGGAGCAGCCCTGTGGAGAGAGGTGTAGTGAAGTAGTATGTAGAGAGCCGAGAGGCTATACAAGGAACAAATAAATAATGATCAAATTTTTCAAGATTTAAAGGAATGTGAAAAATTAATAAAAAAAATTCAATTTTCAATTAACTTTTCATTTCTAGGACTCATTTTATTCCTCATTACACTCTTCACAGATTCACTGAATCAAATTTGAGAAGTTCATCTTGTATAAATTGTTATTAACGATTTTATACAAATAATCAACATTTTGCTTCCGAATGGAAGCATTGTAAACGCGATTTTTTTCGATCTCGAGATTTCATCGGAATATGACTCAGAATGTTCCAAAACGTCGAGAAATGACATTTTTGAAAAATGTCTGTATGTATGTGTGTGTGTGTGTGTGTGTGTGTGTGTGTGTGTGTGTGTGTGTGTGTGTGTGTGTGTGTGTGTGTGTGTGTGACAGATATCAGCTCATTGCTCCGGAACGGTAATACTTGGTGACCTGAAAATTGAACAGTACTTTCTCTCCCCATGCAAATTGCCCTCCGTGAAATTTGAGCGAAATTGAGTACTTTTCGAGAAAAATCAAATTTTCGAAAAATCGTTTTTTCGTTTTTTCTCCGCGAAAAATTGATTCACAGCCCCCACTCTCAGCGATGAAATTCATCTCATTTGAACACACAATTTTCACTCGGGGTAAATTTTGCTGCGATTTTTCGTTTGCGGATAATTTCAATTACAGTGTTTTTTATCCTGAATTTTGTATACACGATAACTCAAAAACTATTTGAGTTAGAGACTCCAAATTTCATGGGTTTGTGCATCTAATAAACGAAAAGTTTGGTATTGAAATTGGGCGAAATCGGTCCAGTAGTTTCTGAGATATTGCACAAAAACCATTTTATGAAAAGAGGTTATATCTCGAAAACTACTGGAGCGATTTCGTCCAAGTTCAGCTTAACCCTCTGCCTCGCAGCCTTACCCCCACTACTGATGAGGATCTGACGTTCGATGTAGGAGGGGACGAGTAACGAGCGCGCGGACAGTACCGTACCACCAAGCCTACGTTCGAATACAAGGGTCCCAAATATGAGATTTTCCAAAAAGAAATTATCGGTGAATAGGAATAAACAAATTTAAGAAAAAAATAATCCCATTGCTCCGTGAATATTATAATAATTATATTCAATATTATTCGTATCGAGAACAATAGATAAACATATGACAATTTCCAGTCATTTTTCTTTCATCTTCATTTCATAACTAAAACTTCACTGAATTCGTATTATTAACATTTCTCCTTTTTTCTCCCTCATTATTCTTTGTTTATTCGACGGAATATCTTCTCCTTTTCACGCGAGAATTGGCATAGGAGCCCGATAGCTTTGCAACACGTACGACGGTCCTGATGTGCCAGGAGAAAGGGAATAGTCACGTGACCATTTTTCACTAACACATCGCGCGGCACGCTGTGATTGGGCGGTTTCACACCGATACGGTTTCGTGCGGTTTGCGAGGCAGAGGGTTAAAAGATTCATCTCAATGAGCCCCACAAATGATGAGAATTTCAGATTTTTCAGAGGTAGTCTCTTGTAAGAGTTTTCGATAACTTAGTTTTTTCAAAAATCACGGTTTTTCTTAGCTTCCTCCCTAGGAACACTACTATTTTTCATTTCACCATTCGAAAGGAGACAATTTTTTTTACCAAATGAGTACATTTTCTTCTGACGACAATGGGAAAGAATAGGAATCCTATTTGAAATCTGAACTTCAATTTTTGCTTCCGAATGGAAGCATTGTAAACGCGATTTTTTTCGATCTCGAGATTTCATCGGAATATGACTCAGAATGTTCCAAAACGTCGAGAAATGACATTTTTAAAAAATGTCTGTATGTATGTGTGTGTGTGTGTGTGTGTGTGTTTGTGTGACAGATATCAGCTCATTGCTCCAGAACGGTAATACTTGGTGATCTGAAAATTTAACAGTACTTTCTCTCCCCATGCAAATTGCTCTCCGTGAAATTTGAGCGAAATCGGTTGAGTACTTTTCGAGAAAAATCAAATTTTCGTAAAATCGTTTGTTCGATTTTTCTCCGCGAAAAATTGATTCACAGCCCCCACTCTCAGCGATGAAATTCATCTCATTTGAACACACAATTTTCACTCGGGGTAAATTTTGCTGCGATTTTTCGTTTGCGGATAATTTCAATTACAGTGTTTTTTATCCTGAATTTTGTATACACGATAGCTCAAAAACTATTTGAGTTAGAGACTCGAAATTTCGTGGGTTTGTGCATCTAATGAATGAAAAGTTTGGTATTGAAATTGGGCGAAATCGGTCCAGTAGTTTCTGAGATATTGCACAAAAACCATTTCATGAAAAGAGGTTATATCTCGAAAACTACTGGAGCGATTTCGCCCAAGTTCAGCTTAAAAGATTCATCTCAATGAGCCCCACAAATGGTGAGAATTTCAGATTTTTCAGAGGCAGTCTCTTGTAAGAGTTTTCGATAACTTAGTTTTTTCAAAAATCACGGTTTTTCTTAGCTTCCTCCCTGGGAACACTACTATTTTTTATTTCACCATTCGAAAGTAGATAATTTTTTCTACAAAATGATGACAATCGGAAAGAATAGAAATCCTATTTGGAACCTGAACTTCAATTTTTCAGATTTGTCGTACGATCATCCATTTATGATTGAAAAATTGATGGTTTTTTTTTTGTGGAAACAATGAATAAATAAAGTTCACCAAAGATCAAACCATCATTGAATTTGTCCTCATAAGTACATATTTGTTGAGAAGATCATATTTTGTTACGGCATTTGGAATAATGAGAGATATAAATAGTAATTTCATGAATACCGTATTAAATTTCATTCGGAAGCATTTTGCCAATTGAATTGGCAAAATATTAAATGTCGCATAAGGAGTGGGGTTTGCAAATAACGCACAGGATATAACGCCTCTGCTTGTTAAGTTTTAGCGTAGGATCTCAGTTTTCATCTAATATTGAAAATTTATGTATCATATGACATTATTGCAGCTTAATCGATTATGGTGAGCTAGGACTGCAGGTCCTGAGATTGCATCCTGAACAGATCGATGCGGTCTGGAACAATATTCGTAGGAATGTTTAAGTGCGTATTTGTCGTAAAAATGATGTTATTTTTTTGAGCAATGGAATACATGAATAGCGATTTGATGCAATATTGATGAAATTCCATTCGGAAGCATTTTGCCAATCGAATTGGCAACATATTAAATGTCGCACAAGGAGTAGGGTTTGCCAGTAACGCACAAAGAGTGGCACTCCTGCTTGTTTAAAAGTATTGTTCGTTCCAATTTCAAAATTTTGTGTGAGCAATCACCAGATTGACGATTTATTTACCGCTCGAATATTTTTAAAAAATTGCGCATATGTTGACAGCTTTTCGCTGCGAAATTAATCGTGAATTCACCGTGAACTTATCGTTTTTCAATAGTAACTACGGAACCGCCAGGGATCTCATATTTTCGCTTTTCAAAAGTATATTATAACGAAGTTAGCGCACGTCTCACAATTTTTTACATTATTATTATTATTATTTATTTGTTCCTTGTATAGCCTCTCGGCTCTTTACATAGTACATCGTTGCACCTCCCTCCACAGGGTTATTCCCTTTTTAATAATCTAATATATTTCAAGAAAAAAAATAACTTATTGCTCTAATACATTGCTATTTTTATTTGTTAACATTATTGGCACTTTGGCGCGACGTTAAGTCCACTGGGGTAGAAAAAGGGAAAAAAATTAAAAGAATAACGAAAAGACAAATAGAACAATTTTTTACACTTTTCTGAACAAATAAATTATGATTAAGAGAAAATGCCCTTACTATCAATATATAAGACACTATCTCTCCAAAAATGATCCCTTCATATTCATCCATTTCCTCTCAGACTGCAATGTATTTCATTTAATTTGCTGTGAAAGTAACATTGTTTCTGTTGAATGTTCATAAAGAACACCTAATAAAATCATTCTTAATGAAGAAAATATATTCATAACCGCAGTTTGATACAAAAAAAAAATTACTTCATGATTCGAAATCAATTCGTTCGTACGATGACAATCAATGTCATCGTACGAAATCAATTCTATTGAGCATGCTACGATCCTCCCAAACATCATTTAGAATAGAGCAATTGAATAGAAAAAAAAATAGTCTGAGTTTCTGATACAACTAATTCTGTCTTTTTTTTTGCTAAAAATCCTTCGACTGAAAATCCCCGGCTTGTTTAGTTTGAAGTTCTCAATGAAAAACGAAAGAACGAATGGAGAGGAAACTTATGCCGAGAAATTTCTATAGAAAAAATTTCAACAGAATAAGTTACATAGAAAAATTGAAACCTATTGGTTTTTCAAATATTGGTGCCATTGGTCCTTAGAAAATATTTTTTCGAAATAGTTAAAGAAGTTATTGAATTTCGTTTATTCAAACAGTACATTTGTTCAGATGAAAGAAATTTAATAAATTTAGAAAATTGATTTGTTCAAATGAGGGAAATTCAGTAAATCCAACAATTTTTCTAATTATTAGTTGACCAATGGAAAAACTAATATTTGATATTTTTTATTACTTTTTTTTCTCAGCGTATTTGAGATAATGTATAGAAGGATTTTCTGAATGGAAATTTTTTTGATGATGAAAATTTTGTCTCGAATTTTTTGATGAATATCAACAAATAATTATGCGGAGTTCAGAATTCAATTCTATAATTCTTTATATTATTAACATTGAGCGTGATCCTACATAACTGGGGAATTCTATCTCTGCATTATCGACAAAATTCCCCAGCTCGGCCGCCATTGTGTCTCAGAATGAGACCCCTTGGGGTCTCCGAATGAGACCCCTTTGGGATCTCAAAAGTGTCTACAAAATGAGACCCTTGGGGTCTCAAAATGAGACCCCTGGATTTGCAGTGCACCAACGTTCTTTCTGCTATGAACGGAATTCATCAGGGTGCATGGATTCATCACCTGAATCTCTATCAGTCATACGAGTAGCCCGATGTTTCCCAGGCTAAACCAACGCATCATGACGCATAACTACCAAGACTACATCATGTCCAGTACCTAAGTACAAGAAAAGCCGTCATCGATTCGATAAGTTACTTAATTTAAAAAAAACTCTATCAGTCATAGTTTTTCTTCAAATATTTTATACAGAAAGCTTTTCTGATTACATCATCTATCTCAACATTTCATTTTCATTCGTGGCAGCTATCTTGGACCTCGCCCATTGGTCGAACTAACGACAAGTTCTTTCATCCATCATTTAAATTTTTTTTTTTCAATTCAAATAATTTTTTGACCGTAGTATTCTATTTTTCTCCTTCCAGTTCCACCAAATTAGCAATAGAGACGTCACCTTGTATTTGATATTTTTTTGCAATGTCATTTTTTTTGAAGTGTTTTTTTTCAGGAAAAAAAAGGTTTTCCTCAATTCAATTATCGTTCACCTAATTATTCATGTAATTTTCATGATAATACAAAGAAGTAAACAGACTGAAAAACGTAACGTTGAAATCAATGAAAACTTTTCCAGTTGAAAAACCACCCCGAGGACTAATGTGACTTTGGTATTTCGAGGGAGTAGATAAAAATAAATTTCATTTTTTTTTTCATTCTTTAAAGAGCTGTGTAGTCAGAAAAGTTGAAGTAGAAAACGGGTCGTCCAGATGTTTTGTTTCTCGATAATTTCTTCAACCGTGAAAATTATTTTCTGCCTCCGACTAATTTTTCCGGAAATATTTCTATCGGAAATGCGCAAATAATTTGCATCAAAGCATTCATTCAAGTCAATTTGCACCAACTCAGTTTTTTAAAATTATTTTAGTTTGTTTTCATGAGGATCTACCTTCAAACCGAGTGAATTTCACGAAAAATGTTATTAAATTTTTTTTTAGAAGAAATCTTATTACCCACAAAAAAGACTCGCTGGGAGAATTTTTCCTATCAAATGGAAAGGAAAGAGGAAATGCATTATAGAAAAACTTGAAGTAGAGTTATCGAAAAAGAAGAGAAATAGCAAGGATGAAATGAAATAACGTAAAAGATGGCTATAAATACATTAAAATAGGGGAAAAAAAGTGAGTTCAAGCTGTTAGTCATTATTGAGTGTCACCTTTAACCTGTTCTCTCTTTTCCATTATTCTCCGAAGCTTGTAAAGGACAAAGATGATTTTTTCCAATTTTTATTCACCCGTTTATTGACGTCAAAAAAAATGGGCACGGGTACTCCTCCCATAGCGTGACCAGTCTTCGGCCACGAAGCGTCATTCAACTCGGAAACGATCGTGACTTCCCCCAGAGACTGAATAAATAAACTAAAAATTCGTCGAAATTTTCGTCAAAGTGCAAATGAGAATTATCGAAACTCCTAAACTTCCCTAGAGACTCGTATATTCTCTACGTTAGTTAGATCCACAAATTTAAACTATGCACGAATACTATCGTGAACGATCAAAGTTAGCCGACGATATAACGTCACTCTGTCTCTCATCACGTATCTGTTTATCATGTTTGAAATGTATTTGCAACAGTGGCTGTGGAACTTCGTCCCTGGGACAACTGATAAGATATAAACCCTATGGACTTTATCAAAATGCTCCAGGACCGAGGGGATTTACATTGAAACGAGGAGGATGGAATACCCTAACAAACATGAATTCACCATAAAACAATTCCACGAATGTTGTATAAACACAAGCTGTTTGATGTTATGTTCATCAAACAATAATATATCCTCAAGCTGTAATTTATATATTCACTTGATACTAATTCCTATTTATGCTGTTCTGTGATTACAAATTGTGATTGATCTTCGGGTCTATGTGTGGTACGCTGAGAGACTTTTTCGGGGGCTCGAACCAGAAATGTATCATGGAAAAAGACTTTGACTATAAAAGTATTGTTGGTAAATATTGTAATCGGAAATAGGCATCTTCATTGTGAAAACGAATTTTATTAGCTTCAAGTATAACTATCAGATGGTAGACATCAGTGTGAACTATTGGTTTTCATTATGTGAAATTCGATTGTCATGGTTGTAATGCAAAAATAGTTATAGCAACTAAAAAGGGGTAATTTGTAATTTTTTACTTTTTTGAAATTTTCCAAAGTTTTTTATAATCATTTTTCTGCCAAGGAACTCTTCAGAGAAATTCGAGATTAATGGAAAATTTACATAGATAGAAATTTCACTTACGCGATCATTAGTAGTTTAAATATAAATTCATGAATTCTGTTCTATTCCAGTTGAACAATTCTTCATAAAGTGTGGGTCATGAGACGGAAATTGCTAACAGAACTAAAATATTATAACGAGTATGTTACACGTCTTGATTCAATGTAATAATCTGAAATAGTAATCTTCACATTATAATTCTGGGTGCCATAATTGATTTGAAATGGTTCATTTTGACCTTACCTAAAAAACAGATAGACATGGCAGTGCGAAAAAATGCTCTCAGTGTGATAATGTTTTTCCATTTGAATGATTAATTTATATTGGATGGTTCAAGTGTTTTTACGTTAAATTTAACCAATGAATAATAAAGTTACCTGTGGCAATTATTCGAAAATGTACTGAAGCTCGATAACGTGATCAGTGATCCACAAGCGATACCGAGGGAATAGAAGATTTGCGATGCTGCATCACCCCAAACCGTTGCATCTAACAGTGTCGACCATTTTGGTTTGATGAACCACAGTGCACCGTCACCAGCTCCATCAAGCGTTACACCTGGAATATTTTTACTTTATCATATCGATTTTCATAAGTGTTTTAAAATCAAGAATTTTCCAGGGAATTGTTCAGTAAATAATTCGTTTTTTTCTGTCAATATTTTTATGACAATATCTTGGACACAGAGTTAGATAGGGCGATTTTCAGGGGTGTGCGAATATTCCGGAGTCGCGAATTATTCGTATCGGATTGAATATTAATATTCGATTCGATACGAATAATTTTCGCATAATTTGAAATATCTCGAATTATTCAGAAATTTTCGGATTATTTGAATCACAATTCGGATCAATAGTTTCTCAAGGAGTTACACCACTGTAGAATTTTTTAAAAATCGTTTTTTTCGGCTCTAGAAATTATTTGGAATTTTTTCTCCGGTATTTCTTAATATTTATAGCATACGTCATAATCACTTTTGTCTCATCTTTTTTTGCAGAGAATTGGAAGAACTATGAAAAAGATAAGGACAATGGAAATAATAGTGGAGTCATTTAAGCAAATGAAATGCAAAGAAAAAGGGGAGTAATGAAAAATATATCAATCGATAGATAAAAATTCCCTCATTAACATATCAAAAGATCCCACGGATATTGTTATCCGTTGAGTTGTAATTAATTAAAAACAAATGAGAATTCTGACAAAATATACTTTGATCATTCGTATCTTTTATTAAGTTACAATTAATCAGTAAGCGAAGACGCCATTTTGTAGCTGATTAAATTTGCTACGAAAAGTGAGCGAGAACCACTAGTCAATAATGCTTCGCTAATTCAATATTAATTTTTTAAATATTTTTTCCCGATATTTACCAAGCCATCAGCTGAGTTTTTAGTTCCGCCCCTTCGCCACCATGATCGGGTCACGTGAAGCGCGCCGAACACCCGAAGTTCAAACATCTTTCGTTCGAATCTTTTCCTTTTTTCCTCTTAATTATTATTCATTTTAGATCACTTATTAATTAAATAATAATAAAGAAATAAATTATTAACTCAATCGGAAAACCAGTAGTTTTTTGGGTAATCCAAAATTATCTATCAAATGAATTGAATGAATAATTATTAATATTTATTTTTCATGAATTTACACGGAGAGAAATAAATTTTTGTGGTAAGAAAATTTCTTCGCAGCAAACTTTTCCTTCGCAATTCTTAGATCTATATATATTGAACGAAGTTAATTTTTTTGTAACAAACACCTATTTTTTCTGTGTATTCTAGAAACGATTTTTATCAATAAAAAATGTGCAAATCAATTTTTTGAAAATCCCCGACGTATTTCTGTTCGGAATTTTGTTCTCAAGATGCTGTGGGAAATTGAAATGAAAATAATGAAAATTATTGGAGTTATGCAGCGTGCCAATTTGAAAAATCAGGTTTCCAGAAAAACGCGATTGAAGTTCCGACTAAGGCTATGAATATAAATAAATGCCTTGGGAAAAATTCAAATTTCATGAGAAAAAAAAGGTTTCAGGAGATAACTTTTCATGCTCGTACACTGAGAGAAAAATTTACTTCTGCCAAATGAATTTATTTGGCAAAAATGGTTTTCTCTGATTTCTGCTATATAAATCAGAGAAATTGATTTTTGCCAAATAAATTCATTTGGCAGAAGTAAATTTTTCTCTCAGTGTATTCTGGGAGGCCCAAAGTAATTTTTAAAGCACCAGAAAAAAGATTGATTTTTTGAAAATTTGACAGTGGTTTTACCCCTTATTTAATTTATTTTTTTATTATTATTTAATTAATAAGTGATCAAAAATAAATAATAATTGAGAGGAAAAGAGGAAAGAATTCGAGCTCAAAAAACTACTCGTTTTCCCCATTCCATTAATAATTTATTTTTTCATTTATTATTTAATTTATAAGTGATTTAAAATAAGTAATAATTGAGAGAAAAAAGGAAAGGATTCGAGCGAAAGATGTTTGAACTTCGGGTGTTCGGCGCGCTTTACGAGACCCGATCGTCGTGGCGAAGGGGTGGGGCTAAAAACTCAACTGATGGCTCAGTAAATATCGGGAAAAAATAATTAAAAAATAAATATTGAATTAGCGAAGCATTGTTGACTAGTGGTTCTCGCTTACTTTTCGTAGCAAATTTAATCAGCTACAAATGGCGTCTTCGCTTACTGATTAATTGCAACTTAATAAAAGATACGGATGTTCAAAGTACATTTTGCCAGGATTCTCATTTGTTTATAATTAATTACAACTAAACGAATAACAATATCCGTGGGATCTTTTGATATGTTAATGAGGGAATTTTTATCTATCGATTAGTATATTTCTCATTACTCCCCTTTTTTTTTGCATTTCATAAAAAAAAAATGCGTAGCCTGCTTGAACTTGGAACAAATTGATTTGAAGATTAGTCTAATAACCACGTGGTGATCATTTCGTAAATATCTGGTGAACGAGAAGGTTTGGGTGAATTCATGAAAAGACCATTTTTTCTTGAAGCTCATGAAATTTTCTACGAAAAAAATTTTCCGATAATTTTTTCTAAGTCTACTGAGTTTGGAAATATTTTGCCGGCGAATTTACATGTGATTGCTCAACTCATTCTACTTTGTCATTTCTGATGAATTTTTTTTTTTTTTTAATTTAATTTTTATTTTTAATTCCTGATGAATTATTCTCTTTTATTATAATCATAATTAGCCAGACCGATTTCGTTCAAGATATCTTGAAAGTATTTGCAATTCTAAAAAAGTGAATTTTTATTGAAACAGAAAAACTCGTCTTGTTTATCGCTTCAATACTGGAATAAAATGCAGCCACTTGTGAGTATAATTCTTTAAATTGAATGTATTTATAATTGCGATTTATACATTCAATAATGAAATATTTACGGAGTCTTCTCTCGCCAATCAGCAACAAAAGCCCCTGAAGATTAAAATAAATTTATTTGTTCCAGCTCCAAAAAGAAAATCAATATTATTCAGTTGAATATTCAATAGTGATTGAAACAGAAGGAGGAAGAAAAATTCGAGCAATTGAGTTTCAATAGAGTCCCTTAATTCAATCTCTCCATTGAATAAATAAATAAATAATATCATTTATTCGACATTTTAAGAACGATAGTTTTCATCAAGACTATTTTATCAAGCGAATTCGAAAAAAAATGATATAAAAATGTCACAGTGAAGGAAAATTCGTTGATTTTATAAGCAAATGTTACATCACGAAAAGAAAATAAAGAGAAATTGATTTTTACACTCGAATGAATACTATTTTGTTTCGTTGAAGAATAGCATTTTTAAAGTTTTTACTGCATATCTGTCAGAAAATAAATAAAAGAAATGTATGAAATACATTGAAAAATATTTATCGTATATTTTTCACGGTGAATAACTTACCACGAATAAGTAGTGCAGTCAGTACAAAATACGGGAATAGAGCAGTAAAATATACGATCTTTCCGACAGATTGGACACCACGTATAAGACACAAGTAGCATATAATCCAGGCAAGAGTTAGGCATCCAAGCAGCTCCCATCTTATGCTGCCCCAATTTTCCCACGTAGCACCACGTATACCAAGCACGTAATCACTGTAGACCGATAAATTTTATGATTAGTGCAATTTAATACGTAAATTTTGAAAATTCAGTTGCTCACGTTGATTACACTTGTGTAATCTTGATGCTATCAATAATAATTTTATTGGGTGAGGAAGAGAATTATATTTGTGGAGTTTGAATCGATATTTGATTATATGAGAGTCAAATTGATGGAAATAATAGAAAAGAATTCGATTATTTTGTTGAAATTTTCAGTTTCCATGAGAATATCTCCCGGTCTAATTACCGCCGCGTGTTGCGGCGAATTGGAAGTGATAGAAAGAGATAATTACGTATCGATTTCTCTTGAATAGAATCTTATTTTCATGAAAACTGCGGGAGATATCAAACAATTTTATATGAATGGGCTCTTTAACTGTATTTCCTTTGATTATTGTCAGAAATCGATTCGATTGGAGCTCCAGCACGTTACGACAATGAAAATTACAGATTTTTCCTAGAACTGGAAATTTCAAAATATCAAAAAGACAATTCTTCCAATTCTAATAATAAAAAACAAATTGAAAGAAATGATAAATTCATTTTTTTATAACATTCACATCGGATATTTTTCCAATTGTTTAATGGAAAAATTTGGAAATTTTCATCTCGAATATTGTCAAAGACTTTGTAAGAATAGAGAGAAAATGTGAACGAAGAATGCTTTACTTTCTCGATAAACTTTCAATATATTCGAACGCTCTTCACTCACCTGTAATACTCCTCGGATGACAGTACTTGTTTAGTAATATTACGCAAAGGAATAGCGGAAGTATCATTGTAGCAGTGTGTCAAGTTTCCACCGTCTGGATAATTAAATTTATCACAAACATCCTTGATGAAGGAACAACTTTTATTGAAGAATATCAAATTGGAATCTCTTTCTTGGCATTTTTTGTTCTCAAGTGCACTCCAACAATCTGAAAGTGTCAAATTAACCATTCAAAAACTCTGAAGAAAACTCTCGATCCGTGTAATGAATGCCGTTGAATTATTGATAGCTTAAGTAATTCAACGTTTTTTACATTGAAAAGTGGCTCTCTCTGACGTTCCACGGAATTTTTAAAAATTACTCTGATATTTCATGAGCCTCTCCGAGTCGAAAAATAAGTCGTCGTAAGATGTAGTTTTGATTGCTTCGAGTGTCATTTCTTTTGTTCTCCAACCTTTTTCATGTCTTCATTTAACGTTTTTCAACATCAAAGACTTCAATGATTTTGGAGGGAGTCAAAAAACTTCAATTTGACGTCCACTATTGTCGTTTTACCTTTTCCTGCAACGTCATCCGACAATAAAATGAAGGTTCGGAACGACAACCGGAGGAAAACATCATAAGTAGTCGAATTGGTGTTACGAGTCTTCAAAAAATTTTGAGCCGCGCCGGGAACAGAGGGTTACAGGTATGATAATCATAAAAATTTGATTGTCTCCCCCTGAAATTTCCTAGAGAAGGGTGGACTATCATTTGGGCAGGCTGAGTTTCCCTTCATTCAGGAACTTAGATAATTTTCAAACTCCATTGGACTTTGAAAAATTTTAGTTTTCGTTACAATTGAAATTTTTTTATCTTACTGTGGGCTCAAAATTTTTGATGCACTTTCAGAGGCTGAATTTACTGAGATATCAAGTAAAAAAAAATTGTTGAAAATTTTGATTTTTTAAATTGACTGATACTTCATGCGTTTCTCAGGTAACAAAACCCGCAATCGTCAGAGGGCTGCCAGTATGCCGTATAGTACTGGGTACAGCTATGGCTCGTACATGTGGTCTTTTTTTTCATCAGGTTTTTCCCAGGTTTATGACGAGAGGGTGGTAAAATAAAATATACCGAAAAGTACGAAGGTTCGAGGTATTTTCTCGCCATCTCCGGAAAATTAAAAGACCAGAGGCATCGAAAATTCAGTCTTAAGCCACTCTTGTAAGGAGTGCATCATTCAAGGCAGTCTAAGTGAATTTATGTGTAAAGTGTTGTGCTGTTCGGTTTGTCGTAATTTCTGCATTAATTTTTCGGACAGGGAAAAACAAAAGTGATATTCTGCCTGCTAATTTAATTTAAGACACAACTTTTTTGTATTAGGATTTAAGACGCTATTACCATGGTGGACCCAGTTACCGGACATACTCCAGTTTACGGACGTCACGGCAAGATATACTAATAATCAATGTTTGCGTGAGAAAACCAGTTTTTCCAATACGTGCAAAGTGTCAAAATAAAAATCAATTGAATTATTTGATTCACTGAAATGAAATCTTTTATCATTTTAATGAGTTAATTCTCACTGTCCAGATATTAGTGCCATTCCCTCAACTTTCCGATAACTGGTGCTTCCATGGTATCTTTGAAATATGCAAAATATAACTCATATGATGTATTAGATATATTGACGTGTTTAGATATATGATATGTTAGATGCATAGACGTATCAGATTAGAAGGAGACGGAGAAAAAAGTTCAGAACTTCAAGATTTTTATTATTCTTGATTGAAATAGCCTGTCTTTAGTGGTCTGTATGTTTTATATTTTTTTTCCAGTTCAAGCGTAAATAAATGAACTAAAGTTTCAATTTTCAAATAAGTGGTTTTAATCGCGCAAAAAAATGGGGAAACCCCCATTTTCATACCTGTAATCCCAGCCTTCCTGAAGCCATGAAAGGATTAGAGAGAGATAGATATATCTTTCAAGGGTCATAAAAATGAAACTATCCAACGTCAACTCGAAACCAAAAGTCGTGCTACCCTCATTAAATATTGATATCGAACGAAGATTTTTGATGTTATGAGTCGTCCTTTTTTGAGTAACGACGATTCGAAACGATATTTTGACACCAAATGACTTCAATACTTTCATGACTTCTACCGAAATGGGCGTCGTTTAACTTTACATTGATGTTGGAAATCTTCGAAATACCTCCGAAGACGAGGACTCTTCTGATGTCAAAACTACATCTTATGAAGACTTATTTTTCGACTCGGGTCGTGCCTTAAAATTCTTTACAATTTATCGATGTGTCCACTAAATAAACAGCTGTCATGGATCATCAAGAACAATCATGAATTTTGATTGCGCAGTTAATGACTGAAAGGAGAGAACCTCATTTAAGAATTAAATTAAGATTTCACAGTGTTTCAATTATTCTTTATGGATTGGAAAAAACATGATCTGCACGTTACGTGTGTCACTGATTCTTCCACTCATCGATGCCCCATTGGTTCATGCGCCTGCCGATGCCCTATTGGTCGAAATTAATCGTGGAATATTTTTGTTTCTGTCCAAAAAAAATTGTACGTACCGCTGAAGTGTCCCTACTGGTTTATCATTATTCCGACAAATCCCTATGACTTTTCAACGGTCAGAGCGTTTCGCGGACTTCATTCGAACCCTTTTGAACCGAAATATCCATTTATACTTGACAAACTCCAAATGGTTTATTACTTTAACTCATTGACTGTTTTTGTCCACTATGGAAGACATTGAGATTCACGCCCTAGAATTGAACTCAGTCAACGACAATTGTTGACTGGTTTAAATTTTAGGGCGTGAAACCCAATATTCTCTATAGTGGACGAAAACTGTCAACGGGTTGAAGAAGAAATCTATCGCAACTTTTTACAGGATGACGTCAGCGGCCCTCTAAACTCATTTGATGGAATTGAAGAAAAAAAATGTGAATATTACGGTCGAAGAATTATTTCAATCGGCAAAAAAAAATTTCAATGGTGAATAGAATTTGTTGATAATTCAACCAATGCTCAGGTTGGAATTGACGAATGACCCAGGCCTGGATCGAGCAGTAAAAGATCGATCGCTTAAAGATCGAGCAGTAAAAGATCGATCTCTTGAAGATCGATCTTTTTTTTGCTCGAGGGAAGAAGAGAAAAGAGGAATTGAAAAAAATAGGAAAAGTCGAAAATTAACAAATGATGAAACGATTCATATAATTTTTTAAAAACACATACTAAAGCCATGTCAACTTTTTCAATCTTCGACACTTCCTTTGAAATACCGTGAGACAGATTCTTTTTTTTAGTACAAATTATTTGCCGATTTCATTATTTTCAAATGCAAGTAAAGAAGCTACACCCGACGCGGCCTGGGTCAAAGGCTGTCGGGGCTCAAGATTTGACGATAAATATAATTTTGTTGAGCGCCAGTTATTTTCCCAAAAATTAACCAAATACCAATTAATAAGTTAACTAATTCAATTTGACAATAATTTACTGAAATTGGGTTCGATTGGGATGACCCACAAGAAGATTGAATTCCCAAGACAATACGAATAAAAATAGGCAAAAGAATAGACGAGAAATGCACAAGAGTACTTACAATATACGTGATAATATTACAATAAATAACAGTGATTCAATGAACTTAACCAATTTCAATTTCAAACAATATTCTTGATATAACAAATTTTTCAAACAGAAGGACTTCACAAAATTATTACAAGTGACACCGTTCGCGTACGGAACAGGAGTGTGTGCTCTATACCTCACCGGGCGGCTTGAGCCGATTGTTTTTCGTCAATTTTCTGATTGGTCAATTTCTCCTGTACACGCAATTAGTCAATAGAGTCAACAGATACTTATTATGGCGCTGTTACCATGCTCTCATTCAGCAATTGGTTTTCGCGGGAATTCAATGAAATTTTATATTCTGTCATCTCCTTCGTCTAGGTTACATAATGATAATTTATTGTCAAATGACGGTGGAAAATCGACTATTTTATTTATCCTGTCACAACCGAGTCCTTTCAAAAAGAAAAATTAGACGCTGTTCAATTTTATTAATTTTGGTTCTTTTCTATTGATACAAAGGGGATAATCACTTGTGAAATCTGATGTGCATTCAAATCAGAAATCTTACGAAAATTTGGGATGTTGTTAAAAGATTTTTAAATTTTTGAAATCTCATAAATCCGGGAAAGAAGCAATCATCCACAAACTAGTGCAATCGGATGAAAATTTCACGAAATCTTTGGAATTTGTGAATCTTTCGAATTTCTAAAATAAGTTGTGACTATGGAGAAATTTAATCAAATTTTTCTTATTTGATTTTTTATACATCTCTCTTTCTGCCATGAAATCTCGAAATCTCTCAGCATTCCCTCAAAATTGTTAAATTCTCATGGAAATCTATGGAATCTGTTAGATTCTCATGATATTGAAAATAGCAGACATTTGACAATATTTAGTCTCTTTTCTTCTTGCCAAATAAGTTATTTTTTTCAGAATGAAAAATATGCATACGTAGGAAATTCGAAAAGCTGTGAGTGCAAATTTTCTTAATTATTGTTTTTTTTTTCGAAATGAATTACTTGTTTAAAAATTTTTTTTTTAAATTATCAGATGTCCGATATCTTCAGTATTATAAATGTTCATAGATTTCAAGAAATCTCACGAATCTCCATGAAATCTGCTGAGAATTCAAGAATCGTTGAATTTTTGCAATTTGAAATTTCGTGAGGCTAGATTTCTCTGTTTCTAGTACCGGCAATTAGTCTCATGTTGTTTTTCACGAAAGTCTCTTCTTCCTACAAACCACGTGCGTGCGCGAAGCGAAAAAACGCTTATGCGTCGGTACAGTCGTCTCAGCCAAAGAAGTACCTCCGAAGTTGACCCGAAGATGAAATTTACATGTTGTAGCTCCTATGCCGAATATTTCCGAGGATCTTCCTTTGGCTAGTACGACTGTACCACTGATCATATTGAGAATGTAAGATGAGGTCGGCACATTCGTTCTCTCATCATCATTCTCATAATTTTAGTTCGAAAGATTCGCTTTTTTTTATTCCACGATCACGAAAAAATATTCATAAATTTTTTTTTGTCGATCAGTGTGACTGAAAAAAGATCGATCTTGTGGATCGATCTCAGCAAAAAGATCGATCAAAAAAATCGAGGATCGACTCCAAAAAGATCAATCTTACGATTGATCGAAACCTGATCGAGAAACCCTAAGGCCTGGTCCAAGCTTGACTTAAGTTTCGTCAAGCCTGGCTGAGGCTTGGTAACTAGGCCTGGTGAAACCTAGGAGTGAAACATCGGGTGAGACTTGGATATTGAGCCAGTGTGAACTTAGGATTTTGATCTAATTCACTGGAGGGCACTTGTCACCCTGTACATTCGTAGCATAGTGGAGAGACGCTATTGAAGAAGAATTTGAAACATGATAGATAAATTTAGGATAAAAATATGGGTAATCTGTCATTTTTGCCAAATTTCCGCTCTCCATATTAGAATTTTTAAACTTTTTTCTCCAGGAAATTCATGAAATCTAATCCCTCTAATATTAATCCTCAGCTGAAAACTTACTTAATTAGGGTATCAACATATCATGTTCAGGGTTGAATGTCAGAGAATGTTGGCTTTATTTATGATGAAACCGCGAAGGAGAAAGGTGTAGATAAAGTGCGAGAGAGAAAGACGTGGGGTTTACACCGGGGGCGCTTGGATTTCGACGTTGGTATTCTATCAGTGGTGGTCTAACGATGACCATGGCATCCAGTGGCTACGTTTACACTGGAGAAGCCCCAGGCACATAAGCTCTGGCTACAAAGAGAGCAGGAGAGGAGAGCGAGATGGTGGGGAGAAGAAGGAGAAGATTTTGCAGTGCGGCAGAGCAGTGGTCAGTGAATGAGTAAACTAGAAAATGGGAATAGAGCGGAGGAGGGTTGGACCAGTGCGTTTACTCCGGCCTTTTCGGAATGGCCCTTTAACGACGATAAGTATGTTTTGAGCCCTCAACGGGTTCGGCCAACAATGTAGATAAATTATACTAGCAGTCCAGTCGTTTGATGTGCTACTGCTCTTGCTTATATATGTATATGCGACTAATCAGCATATACATCTATAGATGGTGGATGATGACTCCACCGTGCTAGCTTTGTGGTAATTTTCTCTCACTCCGGCTTGATATTCATGTTAATGGCAACGCTACCTCAATCATCAATTATTCAAATTCTGCGAATTTCCAAAATTACCAATTATGTGGAATAATCAATGTAAGAGCTTTAAAGATAGAAAATTTATCCTGTGTATATTTTTTAATAGCAGAAACAAAAACCTGCAATGTAATATAAATTTGGGTTCATTCCAGAGTCAAAGCCTTCACGAAAAAATCTGAAAAAATTGTAATCATGTTCTAGCATGCCTCTATTATCGACTATTCTCTTTGAATTTTTCCATAACGGTTTTCACTCAGCAGAAAATTCTAGTTCATTCTACTCCACTGGTTCGTTTCACCCAAGGTCTTCCCCACTCTTCTTTCATGGATAAACAACTTGTTCATGAGAACAGGAAAATCCACAGAGACCTGCTAATTTCAATGTCCGGAAGACGCGGGATTCAGCAACGGCCTCAATTTGAAAAGAGTTCAATGTTAATGGTCCATGAAGTAATTCGCATTGACATATCAATATCTAATGTTTATGAGTTTAATAGCTCGTTCAATATTCATTATTTATCAAGCTGCGGTCGGAAAATGAGAGGACACAATCACGAAGTGACCGCACGGAAGTGGAAATTTTTTATGCAACGTTTCCAGTTACGCATGACGCTGCTACAAGCCACGTGTACGGTCCACTTACTGGGTAAAAACGCTACACTTCGGAATACGTTGGCGTAGCCATCATCACGTAACTAGCCACGTTTGGTGGAACGAGTTGAGAGTGCCGAGAGATCGGAATAATGTTGATGATATGAAAGATGATTCATCGGAACAATTTGATTTTTTATGCTTCAACCCGAAGTTGTGAGGTGAGATAATGTGAAAAATGTGATGTGGATTAAATTTTAATTAATCTTCACTATTTTTCAGATAATTTGTGCACAATAGAAAATTTAGACACTAGAAAAACAAGTGGAAACTTACTATCATTATACATATGATTATAGTTTTATCTGCTAATTCATTAGCAAGTCGCTTTCGGATGATTGGCCTTTTTTCTTAGTAAGCGCTACATTTTCGACATTAGTTCAATAATATTGAAATTTCAAAGAACAATAACATTTAATGATTTTTTGGGGAATTCGAAAAAGCTATAGAAACACAGCTGATGAAAAACGATCTTACTCCTTATTCAAGACCATTTCAATTCGATTCTTATTCTTATGGTCAAATGGCTCTATTCATTGATTTATTTTTCAATAGAAAGAGAGTTTAACAGTACGCGACGGACAAAGCTAGTTCGATCTAGCACAGTTAACTAATATAATGTAAAATACTATAGCTCGATGTTGACGAAAAAGACTATGAACTTATTCTGATTTTCGAGTAAAATTAAGAAAATATAAATTTCGAAAATTATTCATGTCTCGGGAGAATTCCTATCAACATTATCCACTAATGATAAGACTTTGGGAGATGGATTCAGGGAACCGAGATATGAGCAGAATTTGAAGCTGCTATCTTTATTATTTCGCTCGTTATCGTGAGTACAAAATTTTTAATGAAAAATGATTAAAATCAAAATAACTCAAGAACCGAGTACCAGAAAAATCTAAAAAAATTCACATAGTTGGATGATATTTTGTTCAATATTATAGCACAATATAGATAGAATCGATTCTTTTTGGAGTTTTCTCAGCGAAAAATCGATTTACAGCGTCTATCCTCCGCGAGGAGATGCGCGGGGATGAGGCGCACATTAAACCCCAAGGGTGACCAGGGCTCCGATTTTTAGTTTTTTTTAAATATTTTTTTTACTATGATTTTTGAAAAATCGCGGTTATTGCGATAACTTAAAAAATATTTGAGCTAGAGACTTCAAATTTGGTGTGTTTATACATCTTATGAGTGCCAACTTTGCTATTGAATTTCAGCTAAATCGGTTCAATGATTCTCGAGAAAAAGTGAATGATCAAAAAATCGTTTTTTCGAGTTTTCTCAGCGAAAAATCAATTGACAGCGTCTATCCTCCGCGAGGAGATGCGCACGGATAGGGCGCACATTAAACCCCAAGGGTGACCAGTGCTCCCATTTTTACTTTTTTTATTGTATTTTTTTTTACTGTGATTTTTGAGAAATCACGGTTATCGCGATAACTTAAAAAATATTTGAGTTAGAGACTTCAAATCTCGTGTGTTTGTACACGTTATGAGTGCGAATTTCGGTATTAAATTTCTAGCGTCATTGACCGAACAGCTCCTGAGATATTAATGAAAAACTATTCCATGCATTGAGCGTATATGCACGGAACTGCTTGTCTTACCATATCCAAGTTGAGCTTGAAAGATCAATTTAGATGACCATCACCAATCCTAAAAATTTCAGATTTTTCAAAGGATTCTTCTACAAGAATGCTGAATTTTTTTTTTCTTCAGAAATTCAAATTTTTTTCCATTTTTTTTTGAGGTCACTAGTATTTATCATTTCATCATTAGAAAGTAGATAATTTTTGCTAAAAAATAAAACCGCATCCATCCTGATATCATTTTGAATCTACACTACTCAAAAAAATTAAAGGACCAAAAAATTTTTCAATTTTTTTCAGTGATTTTTGGAAGACTGTAACTTCATGAAAAACGATCGGATTGAAATAAAAAAAAAGCGTTTTGAAGCTTGAAATGTCTAGTTTCGAAATCTTTTAAGGAAATTTTTTTTGGAGCATTCCCTATGATGCAATGAGAGGAAAAAAAGCGAAGGAAAAAAAATCAAAATTTTTTTCATTTTTGAAAATAGTCTACGGGCTCAGAAAAAATTTTTGCAGCTTGACCAATGCAAGGATCATTTAGCCTAACTCTTGAGCTTCAATTTCTTTTTTTTTTTTCTTCGTACAATCATTTGTCTCTGAGATATCGACTGTTGAATGAAAATTCGTCTTTTTCTCTTCGATCATCGATATATCGTGAACTACTGATCGTACAGCGAACGGATGGTGGGTTTCACAAACTTGAATAAATTCTCTAGAGGTGGCTTTTGAAATTTGATTTTTAAAAAAATTAATTTTACACGTAATATTGGTTCGAAAAGTTACCAAAAAATAACGTTTTTTCACTGTTCTCGTAAGTCTACCTAAACTTTGTCATTTTTCAGAGGACTGCTACTGTCTTTGGGGTTTTTCTTAGCGGAATGTATGCCCTAACACCCTGGAAAATTTCAAGTCAATCGGTTGAGCCATTTTTGCTTCCGAATGGAAGCATTGTAAACGTGATTTTTTTCGATCTCGAGATTTCATCGGAATATGACTCAGAATGTTCCAAAACGTCGAGAAATGACATTTTTCAAAAATGTCTGTATGTATGTGTGTGTGTGTGTGTGTGTGTGTGTTTGTGTGACAGATATCAGCTCATTGCTCCGGAACGGTAATACTTGGTGACCTGAAAATTTAACAGTACTTTCTCTCCCCATGCAAATTGCTCTCCGTGAAATTTGAGCGAAATCGTTTGAGTACTTTTCGAGAAAAATCAAATTTTCGTAAAATTGTTTTTTCGATTTTTCTCCGCGAAAAGTTGATTCACAGCCCCCACTCTCAGCGATGGAATTCATCTCATTTGAACTCACAATTTTCACTCGGGGTAAATTTTGCTGCGATTTTTCGTTTGCGGATAATTTCAATTACAGTGTTTTTTATCCTGAATTTTGTATACACGATAGCTCAAAAACTATTCGAGTTAGAGACTCCAAATTTCGTGGGTTTGTGCATCTAATAAACGAAAAGTTTGGTATTGAAATTGGGCGAAATCGGTCCAGTTGTTTCTGAGATATTGCACAAAAACCATTTTATGAAAAGAGGTTATATCTCGAAAACTACTGGAGCGATTTCGCCCAAGTTCAGCTTAAAAGATTCATCTTAATGAGCCCCACAAATGGTGAGAATTTCAGATTTTTCAGAGGCAGTCTCTTGTAAGAGTTTTCGATAAATTAGTTTTTTCAAAAATCACGGTTTTTCTTAGCTTTCTCCCTAGGAACACTACTATTTTTTATTTCACCATTCGAAAGTAGACAATTTTTTCTACCAAATGAGTACATTTCCTTCTGACAACAATCGGAAAAAATAGGAATCCTATTTGGAATCTAAACTTCAATTCTTAAGTTTTATCGTAGGATCTCAGTTTTCATCTAATATTGAAAATTTATGTATCATATGACATTATTGCAGTTTAATCGATTATTGTAAGCTAGGACTGTAGGTCCTAAGATTGCATCCTGAACAGATCGATACGGTCTGGAACAATATTCGGAGGAATGTTTAAGTGCGTATTTGTCGTAAAAATGATGTTATTTTTTTGAGCAATGGAATACATGAATAGCGATTTGATGCAATATTGATGAAATTCCATTCGGAAGCATTTTGCCAATCGAATTGGCAACATATTAAATGTCGCACAAGGAGTGGGGTTTGCCAGTAATGCACAAAGAGTGGCACTCCTGCTTGTTTCTCCCCGACCGATCAAAGTTGTAGCAAGAATTGAAGGAACAATATGCTGGTTCATTCAATCCTAATTAATGAAGGTTTTTTTTTGTAAAAATTTCGTTCCACACGCATACACATATTCTTGCAAATTTCAGTTTTTATCAAATTTATTTTTAATAAACGAAATGTTCCGATATCCAATGTTCCAATGTCTTTTTCTCCTCATTTTCCGATCATTAGGTGAACCTTTAAGCCGAAATTCCTACAAAAAAAAACCTTCACTAATTAGGGTTTAAGGAACAAGCATATTGTTCCTTTAATTTTAGCTACAACTTTGATCGGTCGGAAAAAAAAATGGCTGAACCGATTGACTTGAAATTTTTCAGGGTGTTTGGGCATACATTCAGCTAAAAAAAAACCAATAACACTAGCAGTCCTCCGAAAAATGACAAAGTTTAGGTAGACTTACGAGAACAGTGAAAAAACGTTATTTTTTGGTAACTTTTCGAACCAATATTACGTGTAAAATTAATTTTTTTAAAAATCAAATTCCAAAAACCACTTCTAGAAAATTTATTCAAGTTTGTGAAACCCACCATCCGTTCGCTGTACGATCAGTAGTTCACGAGATATCGATGATCGAAGAGAAAAAGACAAATTTTCATTCAACAGTCGATATCTCAGAGACAAATTATCGTACGAAGAAAAAAAAAAAAGAAATTGAAGCTAAAGAGTTGGGCTAAATGATCCTCGCATTGGTCAAGCTGCAAACATTTTTTCTGAGTCCGTAGACCATTCTCAAAAATGAAAAAATTTTGATTTTTTTTCTTTCGCTTCTTTTCCTCTCTTTGCATCATAGGGAATGCTCCAAAAAATTTTTCCTTGAAAGATTTCAAAACTAGACATTTCAAGCTTCAAAATGCTTTTTTTTATTTCAATCCGATCATTTTTCATGAAGTTACAGTCTTCCAAAAATCACTGAAAAAAATGGAAAAATTTTTTGTTCCTTTAATTTTTTTGAGTAGTGTATAAAAAATGAAGAGTTAAAAATCCCATTCGGAAGCTTTATGCCAGTGCAATTGGCAGAATATTAAATGTTCCTTGCGATAAATTTTTTAATAGTAAAGACACTATCAAGTAAATAACGAGGATTGAAATTTACGAAGAATGCCCATGGGGTGAAGCCCCTGCTTGTTTTTTCTTTAAAATTAAATATATTACTATGTATATTAAATATATTTAGATTCGAAAATGGAATGTATATATGAAATTCGTTACAAAACTATATTTTGGCAAAGTTTAAACGATAGGAAAAGTGGGGTAAAATGGACGCAAGTGGTGTAACGGATATGTATTAGCAATTTTATTTTACACTAGAAAATTACTCTAAGTTTATAGAAATATTGCAAATTGGGTTTTTCTAATTATTCCATCGGAAAGCTGAGGAAATTTATCATGATAATGATGTGTCAGATGTGATTTTTTAAATTTTTTATAAATTTCATTTTTCCCTCAAGATTTGAAGATTAAATCCTTCTGTTTCTGAAAAATTTCAGTTTTTCGGGAATATCTCGGGTTCTATTGATCATGGCAACCTGGGGCTGATCTTAAACAAAGGGTGAGCTCATTTCTCATCGATTTATGGGGTTTAAAAAGGAATGAATCAATTTTTTCAAGTACTTATAGGGCAAAATCTGAGTTTCCAAAAATGAGCCATAATTATTTGAAAAATTAATTGATAAATATTTGAAAAATTGAATCGGACACACTCCGGAAATTTGTACATTTTTTAATTCAACCATAATATGTCCCCATTATATCCCAGTTCAGAAGCTGGATAAATATACTTTTGGAGGAAAAGAAGAGTTATTTTCTGAACTTTCCTTCCCATAACTTTGTTTAAACTGCCTTGAATTTTATAATAGGGGAGGGTGGGGTAAAATGGTCATTCTAATTGAACAGCTCGAGATAGAGATTTTCTGATGATTCCATTGAAAAGCTGAGGAAATTTTAGGCGGATAACATGTGTGAAAGGTTTTTTTCTCTCAATTTTTGGAAAAATCTACTTTTTTGGCCAAGTTTTGAAGGGGTTTTCCTTCTGAAAATCGAAAAAATTCACTTTTTCGGCGATATCTTCGGTTCTGTTTGTCGCAGCGACCTGGGGTTGATTTCAAATGAAAGGTGAGTTTATTTCTCATCGATTTATGTGGTTCAAATTTTTTTAAATCAATTTTTCAAATATTTATGGCTCATTTTCGGAAAATCAGATTTTGCCCTATAAGTACTTGAAAAAATTGATTTATTCCTTTTTAAACCCCATAAATCGATGGGAAATGAGCTTACCCTTTATTTAAGATCAGCCCCAGGTTGCCATGATCAATAGAACCCGAGATATTCCCGAAAAGCTGAAATTTTTCAGAAACAGAAGGGTTTTATCTTCAAATCTTGAGGGAAAAATGAAATTTATAAAAAATTAAAAAAATCACATCTGACATATCATTTTCATAATAAATTTCCTCAGCTTTCCGTTGGAATAATTAGAAAAACCCAATTTGCAATATTTCTATAAACTTAGAGTAATTTTCATAATGTAAAATATAATTACTAATACATATCCGTTATACCACTTGCGTCCATTTTACCCCACTTTTCGTATCTTTTAAACTTTGCCAAAATATAGTTTTGTAACGAATTTCATATATACATTCCATTTTCGAATCTAAATATATTTAATATACATAGTAATATATTTAATTTTAAAGAAAAAAAAGGTTATTCTTTGAAATTCCCATCCCATAATTTTATTCAATTATATAATAAATAAAATGAACTTCTGAATTTAGTCAAGAGATAATTTTGTGACAGATTTCATAGTCTACAGAAGAGGTCTCTTGCTAAATTGTTATAAATTCATTATTTTGCAAATTATTTGCAAAGTAATGAACTATGTGCACAGACGGGGTATGCCATGTACATTTAAATTCTCTGCGCATAGCGCGTGTTCGAATGAGCGGCGTGCGCAAAAGTAGGTGGAGCGTCAGCCCTCAGCTGATCGTTCCCCGAAATATTTATTTTTTAAGCTTTGCAATTTTTTTATGCAAAAACCAAAGCTTTTTGCACAGCACTCTCCGCATCAAATTTGTAGAGTATTGTCTTCTCTACAATGGGATATTTTTATTTTTTTTAAACGTTGAGTTTTATATAAATGACGAGTTTTTTTGGCGTAAAAGTCGATTTTTTCAATAGTTTTTAATTAATTTAAATTATTTTGGCACATTTTCACACGGACCCATTCTGATATGTTGTTCTGAATAATTTTCTGAACACATCAGTATTTTTTCCTACCTGTTCCGAATTATTTGTGTTTCAACAATTAAATCGAGTAGTCTAGTAGTTTTGATTTTAGCTCGATTCTGAACCACTCATACTAAAAATGCTGTATTACCGTCAATTCTTCTCGGATCGACTTGAAATTTTCACAGAATGTTCCTGAAAAATGGTACTTTTATCTCAAATTTTTTCAAAAAATCGAGGAAAAAAAATTAAATACCCTACCCCCCCCCCCCCCCCCATTAAGGAAAACATATTTGAAGTTACAAAAATACACACACACACACACACACACACAGGTATACGGAGAGTATGTGGATGCAAAATGCAGGCCGGGGGTATTTCATGAGTCTACCGATGGAAAAAAATTTTTTGCGACGGCAATTAGTAATAGGGCCAATAAAATTTCCAAGATGAAATATCACAATAACTGTTATGTGGCATTACAAAAATATTAGCTGATAAATTTTTCTCTGGAAGCTGAAGAAAAATTGTCTATCCGACAAATGATAAATCATCGGGCCCTTAGGAATTTTCATATGCTACTAAGAATTTTTATAAATTTTTTTTAGAATTTTTCCCATGCCAGCCTCATAATGAGTAGACGAAGGGGCTAGTCGGGTACCTTCGACTGTTTTCGGTACATGAGCGATTGGTCATTTTACACTTGGCTTCGGATTGAAATATCTTAGCCCAGGCGTCAGGGGTTTCTTTGCTAAAAAAATTCCTAGAGAAGGTTTTATGGTTTCTATCGTTAGTTTCATGTGTTATGAACCAAATTTCAAAAATGTGCAAAGAAATTCGGTCGGGAACATTCGTTTAAATAAATAAAACAGAAAATTTTTGTGTTTTTTTCGATTTTTTTCCAAATATCTCTGAAAATATGGACTAAATCGAAAAAAACATGGAATCAGAAAAGTTTTCTCATAAAATTCTCCATAAAAAAGGTTGAATCATTTATTTCGAATCAGATGATAGTTTTGAAGATACGGCCGTGCGAAGTTGGCCCACGCCGTTAGAGCTCGTGCGTGACGTCAATAACGTAGAATAACGTTCCAACCAGTTGCAGTAGAAAGGTTTGAAATGATTTCTCAGCGATATTTATTGAAAAAACCATTTATCTAACTGAAAAACAAATCGGAGTTCGAAAATAAAAAATGAACAATTCTTTTCTTCCCTGAATATTAATTGCTATAACATTATCGCGTTATTTTGAGGAGGAATTTCCGATTGCAGAATTAGAGGGAATAATTGAACAATCTTTTGGTTGATCGAAATTCTGCAATGTGAGCTTCCTTTCTCATTTGCTCATTCTCCGTCGTTCCCGTTGGGGTTGGTCCCCAAGTTCAAGGTACATCGATATTCCTGGTTCTTCACTTTCCTGACTGTTTTCAATTTTTCAAGTCCTTCAGCTTCTCCTGATTTTTCGCCCTCCTCATCAGACATCAGAAAGCTCAGGAACTTTTCCGAATGAATGTCAATGCTTTCATCTCCATCTCCTTCGATCTCTATTCCGACCAGTTTGGCATTGGAACAAGTTTGGCCCTCACAATTGGTTCATATAATTGAACAGCTCAGTTCATATCTACGACAACCGCAGATTCCCTTGCATCCACCTCTGCAAGTGCAATTGATCATCCTGAGCAATACTGCTGGTGCTGCTTCCTTTTCAGTAGTTACTGGGAAAGTGGAGAACTAGGAATATCAATGCAGCTTGAACTTGGGGACCAACCCCCGAGTCGAAGATTTCAGCCTCGAAATAGCCCTCATTACTCTCATTCAACCTCTAACTGCCCTCGTAGACCGCTGAGAACTCAGATGTGAGGCTCAGGTGAGACTCAAGAGCACTTGGAACCATATTTGAGCCTCTGTAGTCTCTTTCCTACAGCCATCCATACTTTTTTGGGTATCCGAAATCTCGTTAACTTCAGATGAGCCTCAATACACTATTTTTCTCAATTGTTCCCATCGCAGTCCTCGGTCGACTCTTTTTGAAAGCCCATTGAGCAGGGCTGTAAATCTCCTCCATACTTTCTCTCAATTTTTTTCTAACAGCATTCCTTTGCAGTGAACACATGTGCGCCTAGGAGCCGCACAATGCAACGTTGTTCTTTCTCAACAAAACTTGTCAACCATTTTCAGAGAAAAGAATATTTTTGTTTACCCTTCAGTAGCCAGTTGAACTCCAGCTCGGACACATCGTTTACTTAGCAGGCTTCATCGAGTCAATTTTCTATTCCGTTTTAAATTCAAATTATAAACATCATTTGACTATGACTGCAAATTTCAAGTGTGTTATGTAATAGATAAGTGTTGAATGACGGTGCGGCAAATTTAAAAAAGATCCAGTCAATTCACGAAAATCAATGTTAATGCTCATTTATTGGGTGAATATTCCTTAAAAGGACGTTAGTTCAGTGAAATTCGTAGGGAAGAATCACTCAAGTGTGGGTGATATGAGAACTCTTCCATGGAAGGACAAAGCAAGTGGACAAACGATAAAGAATGACGCAAAAGTGCTCGCATTTGGTGGTGAGTTCACTCTTGTAAATTTTAATTCTTTGATTTCATGGATTACGACACTTCATACGATGTTGCCCTAATCGTTTTTTGTAGCTCTCGAAATTCTTTACAGAAAAAAATGGAGCCAGAATTGCCCTTCTTCCGTTATATCTCGAGATATTGGAAGAAAACCGATCATAAAATCCAATCAATTTGAATGAAATAGACTTATTCCAAAAAAAAATGACTCTCTATTCTGATGACTTTTTAGAATGTCGCTGAAGCCAGCGTCGAAAACATCGTCGAAAACATTCTCAGGAATTTGGGCCTTATGACTGCTATGATTTATCCATATTTAAGAGATGATATTCAATAACTTTGGCGATATGGTGTATAAAGGCATGAAATTTTTTTGTGTAATACCTGAGAGCATTTGGGAGCCCCCGGTTTCGGAAATCCAGGGGAGGTTACAAGGAGGGAGGGTGTTAGAATTTTTTCTCACCGTCACACCATAGATTTCGGTATCTTATTCGTTATAAGTCCTCTATGGCGAATTAAGGCATAAAGTTTTTTCGTGTAACACTTGAAGGTGTTTACGAGCCCTTAGTTTTTGTAATTCGCGGGAGGTGACAAGAAGGGGGCCGTTAGTTTTTTTTTCACCGTCACACCATAGATTTCGGGATTTTATCCGTTATAAGTCCTTCTCTGTGGCGAATTAAGGCATGAAATTTTTTTATGAGATACCTGGTAGCGTTTACGAGCCCTCAGTTTTGGGAATTTGTGGGAGGTTACAAGAAGAGGGGTGCTAGAGTTTTTTTCCATCGTCACACCACAGATTCTGCAATTTCATAAGTTATATTTTCTTTATGGTGAATTAAGGAGTGAAATTTTTTTGTGTAACACTTGAAGTGTTAATTATAACCTGTCAATAGGTTTTTAGGAATATCTCGGAAACTAAGCGATACGTTCGAGCTTCCTTGTAGAACATTTGAAGAGTTACAAGAAAGGATTGAGGCTAAATCACTCTATCTCACGCAGTTTGCGAGATGTTTTCCAAAATCTAATAACAAAAAATTAACATCCATTTTCAATTTATATTTCAGCCTCTAATCACGATCAAGCGGACAAGGAAACATGCCATGATAGGCGCTCCTCCAGGACTCTTATATACAGTTTTGTAATTGCTCTCATTTTCATTATATGATTATATGAAATGTAACATTCACATGTATACTTTTTCCGAATAGAAAATGTCATCAAAAAACAAATAATAATGATTTTTTTAATTCATAATTTTTAAGATTTATTTTGGAAGCAGTGAATACAAAGGGGAGGGAGAGAGGCAAGGGGCAGCGCGAAAATAAATTTTGAGGTCCAAGAGGCTCTTTCCCGGCTGTACAGCTAAGCCTCATATCAGCCTCTGGACGTCTAAAAGGGAAATACTGAGCAATCTGAGGGTGATATGAGACCGTAGATGCAATACATTTTTCCTATGCCAAGAGCCTCATTTTAGTCTCATCAACCTCAGCCCAAACCGCAGTATGAGGCCGAAATGAGGCTGAAATCTTCGACTCGGGCCCCCACGGAAAAGAAGGAGAATGAGCGAATAAGAAAAAAAGCTCAAGTAGCAGTATCTTGATCAGCCGAAAGATTGTTCAATTACTCCCTCTAATTCTGCAATCGAAAAATGAACAATTTTTCAAAGGAGGAATCCCCGATTACAGAATTAGAGGGTGTAATTGAACAATCTCTTGGTTGATCAAAATTCTGCTAAGTAAGCTATCCAATTTAAGAAGAATCTCAAAAAAAACTCTCGAGATAGTGAAAAACTCTGCAGATATCGGAAAACTCTAGAATAGCGAAATTTCCAGATTAATCTCAAATTTTTAAATTCTTGAGAAATCTTGATTTTCTCTATGCGATATATCGTATTATATGCATATTATCTCCTATTCATTATTCTATTTTACAACTTCGATTTGTTTTTTGATTAAATAAATAGTTTTTTCAATCAATATCGCTGAGGAATCATTTCAAACCTTTCTACTCCAACTGGTTGAAACGTTATTCTACGTTCTTGACGTCACGCGAGAGCTCTAACACCGTGGGCCAACTTCGCACGGCCGCATCTTCAAAACTATCATCTGATTCAAAATAAATGATTGTGTCTTTTTTATGCAGAATTTCATGAGGAAACTTTTCGGATTCTATATTTTTTTCGATTTAGTCCATATTTTTAGAGATATTTGGAAAAAAATTGGAAAAAACATGAAAATTTTCCGTTTCATTCATTTAAACAGATTTTTCCGAGCGAATTTCTTTGCACATTTTTGAAATTTGGTTCATTACACATAAAACTAACGATAGAAGCCATAAAACATTCTCTAGGAATTTTTTCATCCATTCATCAATTATGAGTCTCTGACGCTTGGGCTATGAGTGTTGGGAAAAATCTCAGCTCCCATCCTTGCCATCTGAGCCTTAGACTACTCAGCCTCAGTCTTGGGCAAAGACAAGCAAGGCTTGTCCCGATCATCTATTACTACCTAGGTAATGCTTTGAAAGTTTCGTATGAAATTTTGAATTGCTCGAAGTAGCGGAAATTTTATGATAATATAATAAAAATAATTTCATTACTGATTCATTTCCATCACAAAAATTGAAATTAATTTTCCTAATATGATTATTACATTCGTGATTTTTTATGTACATCTTGAAAAGGATCTGTCTTTCATGTCAAAATTATCTCCTACGACTCCAATCTCTCCCTCAATTCCATTGTGTCTTGAGGAAAAATTTCTTCTGTCTACCAAAAATTCCCGGCAAAAAGCCAATTGCTGATGACACAAGTCGTAACCACTGTAGCAACAAATGTAAATAGCGTGCACATATATGTAAATTTCCGTTGATAAATCTTGTGAAAAGTTAAAAGTGATAGATTGTAATGGGCATAATGGGTAAAGTGGCCCAACCTCGTAATCCAGAATACCCTAGTTTCCCTCTCTCTCGTGTGTGTCCAGAAACACTGGGCAATTCAGTTGGATTATTTAATTTTACTCCAAATAATATGTGCACCAAAAACCAGAGGGCAAGCCGCAGTTTCTCCCGCAAAATTCACCGCAATAAAATATTGTACACTCAGGTATCACAATACAGGGCTCTGTGTGCTCTACAACCTATTTTACATAAACAGTAAACAAGAACAGAATTTTTACAGCGGGAAAAAACAAAAATACTGAAAAATTTATATTCCATTTATGATTTGATGATTATTTTGAAAAGTGGTTTCCCCAAAAACTCCCTCTGATTTTTTTGGCTATTGATTACTTTACTATGTTGATAATTACTCTAGGAAATCAGGCGATTTGATAACAAAAATCTGTCAACTTATTTTTTTCGTCTATTTCAATTGTCGCTGTTTCTAATTTAATTTCCGTTCATCAAACTATAATGACAGTGTCATAATAACATGCACTAATAATAATAATGTTAATAGTAATCGTTTTTATGGTGAAAGGATGCCGCATTTTCTTTGTTTTGTGGTTTTTGGAAAAACCACATTTCTAAATAATTACTATTTACAGTTTATTTTTAAGGCTCTAAAGAGGCCATCATTATGGTAGCCTATCAGATGCGCCGCTCGTTCTTTCTGTAGTTACATTTGGCTTCGTATATCATTGCTCATAAATGATTTCAATAAATCTACTTGGAAAAAAATCTTTTCAAAGTTGAGCAAGCTTTCTATAAGCTCGTCGCCTCAATCCGATTAACACTCCTCGCATCTGAGGCTTAATTGGGTAATAAGCCATGTACCGCTCAATTATACGATTATGGATATTAATGCTTATTGAAATTTCGGATGAACTGTGAGATTATGCGGAAAATTTCACATATCCTTTTGAAAACACGTATTTCATCAAGTCGGAGAAGGGCATAAATTATTTCAAACCATACCCCCTTGAAAAATATATATCCCAAAATAGATGCACAGATATATGTAAAATATGATTTGGAGATATTTTATTGTATAGTATATTATATATAAAACATATACTAAATTTGCCCACTTAGTATATCCTTGATATAATACTTATATCGGGTTATATATGAGGTATTCCACGTAAAAACGGCGGACTTTTCCCCTGACCCCTGCCAATTTGGTTCAGTTTTTTTTGTATGATTATATTAAGTACAAGAGACACCCCGAAATTTTTTCAGATTTTTCTACATAGCACTTGTTGAGAAAAAATTTTTTTACCTAAAAAAAACCACCCAAATTTAAAAATCTGAAAAAATTCCCAAAAATACGTAATTATACGTAGAAACTTTCAAGCCATCGTCCAGAGTGGAAGTACGATTCTTTCTGTGTTTTACGAGCCATTAATGTTGAAATAATTTTGCAAAATTCGAGAAAAATTCACTTTGGGCAGATATTTCGATATTTTGGTACCAAAACTGAATTTCCTTGCTATTTTCTGAATAATCAAACTACAAATAGGAATTTTGATCAGCTAGAAGCTGAAAAGACCTGCTATTAATTTGAATTCAAAAGATCTTACCTTACTAACTCGATGGCATTCGACTTTGACCCTCTACGATTTGTTGAATTATTTTTCAAAATATTCAATCTGCAGGAAAACCTACTCTCATTTTGTTCCACTCTTTGCAAACCAGCCAGCCT
Source organism: Aleiodes leptofemur (assembly GCA_963942555.1). Classification (NCBI taxonomy): domain Eukaryota; kingdom Metazoa; phylum Arthropoda; class Insecta; order Hymenoptera; family Braconidae; genus Aleiodes; species Aleiodes leptofemur. The sequence continues at coordinate 8,298,668 of OZ012621.1, forward strand.
CTCGAAGAAAATTCATGGTCGCGTTTTTATAAAATAAACGCTCATATTTAAGAAAAAATGTATTTTCCAGGAATTCACGGAATGTCAGGATCACAGAACAACGATTCTGAGTTATAATACATAGTAGGAGTATTTATTCATCTGTTTTGTTTGATATTAGAAGACAGCAATTCAATGTCATTTTTGTTCATAAAAAAAAAGTTAATTGTCTTTTAAAATCTTATGAGATCTGTGGTCTCCACAAGCGGAAAATGGCTTCACAAAAATAATTCCATCTGCTTGAGGAAGTACACAGTGGATCTTCTGAGTTCCCGGCATTGGTCTGCCGATTTTGTACCGATTCTCGAGCATGTCTTTCGCTACATCGTAATCTCCTTTCGGAGAAAATTTGACTACGATATTCGGCAAATTGGTTGGTTGAGAGGTCCAGTTGAATAATTCTTGTGGAGTCGTGATTTGACGATCAGGTGGTAGTTGTAAGCTCGCACGAGCAGCCATCTTCTTGACAGTACCCCCCAACGCCATCACAGCCTCCTTTTCCATGTGCGGTCGGGAAATAATGCCACTCTGCGTAGATGCCGAAATCAGATTCATGATAATACATGTTGAGAATGTTTTCATAATTCTTAAACTGCGGTGGTGCACCATCGGAGCAATAATAGATTTTGGAAACATTCGCATCAATCGATTTTATGAAGTCAGTTATAATTTTGGAAAATACGTGAACGGCGATTGAGTCGTGATTTAAGCGATCGGATATAATGACCAAACTTCTGTGATCAATAACATCTTCGCTTTTGAAGTGGTCGACAACTGAATATATTGTGGCCTGGTTATTGTTCCAATGAAACCCTGGAGCTGCTTCTTGCACAACAAACGCGTAGTTTTCGGCAAAGTCACACTGAACCAGAAATTCATTATCTTTGAGAGATTCTCTCACCGATTTCACGGAAGTTGATTGTGCTTTCGCGATGAAAGAATGTGGCAAAAGAGTTTCAACTTTCTCACAAAAATCAACAACGAAATCAGATGTTTCTTTGACGGTTGTTTCGAGACTTGTACGAGGCGTTGAAACCCAATATTTGTACGTGGGTCATTCCATGTCAAATTGACAAATGGTTGGAATCGACCCCCTCCGATTCGGATAAATTTTGGTGGAGAATTTTGTCTTATCATAAAACAAAGTTCTGCCGAAGGAAAAATTTTTAAAAAATTTCTCTTGAGAGTTATGCAAAATTGAAAATTTCACTGTTTTTCTGGTTTTATAAGTTTATTTATTCAATATTTCATAATCTACTGTATATTGAAGAAAAACGGCCGGTGCATTCAAAGAGGACACTTAGGGGTGAGAGAAAAAAAAATTTTGGCAATTTTTTTTCAAAATTACCGAAATTGGAAAATTTTGAATTTTTCAAAATCGTAAAAAATAAACTTCGCAGTAAAATTTTGGGCTCAAAATTTTCTATTTTATAGCTCTAACATATCTTAAGAAATTCTGAAATTTTCGGAAGGGTGTCCTTTTTTTTTTTTTAAATATGAATTTTTGAATTTTGACAAAATAATTTTTTTCAATTTTTCCAACATTTCTGTTGATTGTAATTATTCTACCACATGATTATTGAAGTTTAGGCGCTAAGATATTTTCCTAATGTTAATGGGATTTAAAAACAAAATTATCTCAAGCATTTTATATTATTATTTGTTTATTCAGAATAATGTTTGAGATTCCAGGTTTCTCTGATCAAACGAAAGGATTAAAAGCATTAAACAAGTACTTAATAGCATTCAATTTTCAAGCCTAGCGAATTCGTTTCGATCTAAAAAATACCCAAATTATCCTCTGAATTTGGGTATATTTTTAATGATTTTCCTGTATAATGCTGGAATTATACCTAAATTATACCCCAAAAACACCGGCCTTTGTGAATTTTCGTTACCCAAATTATACCATCTTTTTTTTAAATCAAATTTTAGTTTAATTGGTACTTCTGTACTACATGGAACGTTAAACGTTTATAAAGTAACATTTATAGAGAGGAATAACAAAAAAAAAATCGAACAATCTGAGGGGATCGAACCCAGGACATTCAGAATAGTAGTCTGCTACTCTGCAACTGAGTTGCCGGGTATTTAGGTATTCTCTAGGCAAATTTTGATCGTCACAATTTTATCGCCACTTAGAGGCTCAGATATTAGAAAAATGGACCATGAAGTATATCGTCGCATTTGGAACAAAGGGGCGTAAATCCTCTGGATAAGTATAGCATTTGCGCCTCTTTGTTTCTATGGCGACGATATTCGTACAGATTAATTGAGCGGACCAATTCATATTTCTTTTAATCACACTATGTTTTCAATCAAAGAATTTCACAATTCTCTGCTTGAAAATTAACGATATTTTGGTTTTAGTAGTGAAGAAAGGAAAACAACGGTGTTTCATCGGGATAATTTGGGCATAAAAATTTCACGAATATACTGAAAATATTAGTATTATTTGAGTATGATTGGGGTATAATCTGAAAATTATACCGAAATCCTACCCAATGTCTACTATACCAAGATTACACCCAAAAAATACTCAAAGAATCGGTATAAGTGAATTCGCTAGGGAAGATTTCGAATCCTTTTGAATAGCACTTCATTTCATGAGAAATCATTCCTAATCTTTTTGTTCTTTCAGGGTCTGTTGTATTTTATTTGGTACGACGTTTTTTGGTGATTCCTTGTTCTGATGTTGTTGTCTCAGTCCTCTTTCTCAATCTAACAAGTGGATGATAGTATTGCTTTCCAACGGATATAGCTTTTTCTGCTAATACTTTAGCAATATGCTTCCGAATGGAAGTTATTCATTCAATTTGTCGGCAATTCGTATTGTATTAAATTTATACATTTTCCGTTCACTTATTTACATTAAGTTTTTCATTTACAATAAAAAACCTGGTTTGTTGAATAGGCTCCAATGACTTACTCAGCAGTACATTATTGAATAATTATATCGATTGAGGATAGTGTATTGAGATAAATATTAGGCGAGTACCAGATGCAAATTATTGACCTTGCCTCCTCTATTGCCGAACCCAACTCCAGTACTTATGAATTTTGTCCTGAATTCAGAATACTGACCTGAATATTCGGAAACTATCATTTATGAAGCGATAGATAAATTTGGCTTACGAATTCGTCATCTATTCAAAGCGTAAAACTCCATAATGGCTGAAAACAGGAGTTTCTCAGGTGGATGCATGTCATGCATTCTTTTCTAATTCAGTTATCTGGCAGAACTATTAATGATATTAATCACTGCAACATTCCATCCTCTATTCACTCCGAGCCTCAATACCTTCAAAAGCACTGATATAACTTTTCCGAAATCATCATCAAAATATCAAATTTCGAAAAACTCACTAAAACGGCAATAACTCGAGATTTAATCATGCAAATAAGCTCAAAATTGACAGGCATCTAACTGATACAACTATCGAGATAATATATGAGTATAAATAACATGAGGTGAATAGTTCCCAGAAATTTCATTAAAAACTGGTTTTCGAAAAATTGACATATCTCAAAAAGTACTGATCCGATTCTCTTCAAATAAAGCTCAAAAAATAGAGTTCGTCGACAGGAAGTTTTCCACACAATATAAAATTTTTCTAGAAAGCCGTTCTACTGGAGTTGAGACTTTTATGCACATACAGACACACACACATACACACACACACACAGACTTGCGCTGAAAATATCATTTTCTTTTCTTTTTAGACCATTCCGAGTATCTTCTATTAAAAAAATTACAATCGAAAATTCTTATGATTACATAACTTCCATTCGGAAGCAAAAAGAGACAGAATCACATTAATTTTCAATAAAAAAATAATTGTTATAAATAACATATAAATAACAATTAATCTTTTATTTAAAAATTGATACGATTCTGTCTCTTTTTAGATTGAGGAAAAAGACTGAGAGAACAACATCAGAACAAGGAATCAGTAAAAAACGTCGTACCAAATAAAATACAACAGACCTTGAAAGAACAAAAAGATTAGAAATGATTTCTCATGTAATGAAGTATTATTTAAAAGGATTCGAAATCTTGAAAATTAAATGCTATTAAGTACTTGTTCAATGCTTTTAATCCTTTCGTTTAATCAGAGAAACCTTGAATCTCAAACATTATTCTGAATAAACAAATAATAATATAAAACATTTGAGATAATTTTGTTTTTACATCCCATTAACATTGGAAAAATATTTTAGAGCTTAAACTTCAATAATCATGTGGTAGAATAATTATATTCAACAGAAAAGTTAAAAAAATTGAAAAAAATTATTTGGCCAAAATTCAAAAATTCATATTTAAAAAAAAAAAAAAACACCCTCCCGAAAATTTCAGAATTTCTCAAGATATGTTAGAGCTATAAAATAAAAAATTTTGAGCCCAAAATTTTACTGCGAAGTTTATTTTTTACGATTTTGAAAAATTCCAAATTTTCCAGTTTCGGTAATTTTCAAAAAATAATTTCCAAAAAATTTTTTTCTCATACCCCTCTTTGAACACACCGGCGGTTTTTTTAAAAATATACAGTAGATTATGAAATATTAAATAAATAAACTTAGATAAAACTAGAAAAACAGTGAAATTTTCAATTTTGCATAACACTGAAGAAAATTTTTTTCAAAATTTTTCATTTGGCAGAACTTCGTTTTATGATGAGATAAAACTCTCCACCAAAATTTATCCGAATCGGGGGAGGGGGGGGGGGTGGGGGGGTCGATTCCAATCATTTGGCGATTTGACATGGAATGACCCAATACTGTTATATGAGTTTTATAACTTTTATGTATAAAGTTTTATAAAATTTGTGAATATAACAGCTATAGTATTACGATCGTACCTCCCAATCATCCTTAAGGAACAGAAAAATAATGTAGGGGGGAAGAAAACATCAGCCAACATTGAAGAACAGAAGGGTAACGTAGGCAAAGAGGGAACATTATTCAAAGTTAAAGAACAGAAAGGTAATGTGAATGATACGGGAACGTTATCCAATCTTCTTCTTATATAGAAAAAAAAACACAAACAGCCAATAGAAATCATCGTGTTCATTGAAAATTCCCTCTAAAAAAATTAACGTGAGTTAGAAGGATCGATACACCGACTGATCAAGAAAACGCGCGCGTCAGCGCGCGGTCGTTCCCGTCATGTCAAATTATGAAAACTGGGCCCAGCTCTCATGATTTGGCTTGATATATAAAAAACCTATTTTCTTCATATTTACATATTGCTATTTTCAAAATGTTTTTTATATATTCTAGGATATATTTTTAATATATTCCATATTTTCAATATATTTCTTATATGCTCTGAGATAAATTTTAAATATATTTTATATCTATTCTAAATAGATAAAATATATACGAAAATCGGCCAAAAGTTGTATATTGAGAATATATTTTTTATATACATTTGATATATAATTAGATACTTTTTCTACATTTTTCTATATTTTTTATATCCCAATATGTATTTCATTTATATTTTATTTCCATGAGGGGGTCTCTTGTTGTTTTCTCGCGTTCTCTGATCGATGCACCTGGAATGTGCATTGTGCTGTTCACATCCCGGCCCGGCTTTCTCTCCCACCATCACTTATGTACACATCCCTTCCTAGATTCGACGAGAGTTCTTACTCTTTCAGTGACGGAGAGAGGTCTTTTATAAGTGTCAAATTCCGAGAATTGGCAACCCGCAACGCTGACAGTTGACCAGCCTCCACTGTCCTCCACGGCGCAATGAATTGTACAGAGGAGACTGCTCTACGTGAGAGTAGGGAACGGGACTTTAACGGGAGATCATGGCTGGACGGGGAAACTTATTTGGAAGACTACTGTGGTGGCTATTTTACAATTGCCAAAACGATTTCCCACCGCAAACTTCACAGGTATTCCAATAAAACTTGTGCGATGCAAAAGAATCATTAACTTCATCACCTCTGAAATACAATTTACCCAGTAAATCTAATAACAAAACTATAAAACACCAAAAACCAAGAAAGTTCTACAATCCCAAGTCGACACTCAAACCAGAACCCTTCTCCATAACTCACCCAGCACATAAGGAAACTTCCAAATAAATAATGTCGCAGTTTAATCTTCACGATGAGAATGAGAGAGGAGTGAATGTACGGATAGAATCCAAGTGAGTGAGTACTGAGAGGAAAACGTAGAATGTAATAGGCAACGATGGCAAGAGTATTTTCCCCTCCGGCAAATTTCCGAGTTTCCCCGATCCACCCGCTCTCTCTCTCTCTCTCTCTCCCTCTCTCCCTCTTTTCGTTTGTCGATTGCTGTTGGCACCCAGCGATTTTCAAGCGCACTGAACACCTGTCTAGTATAGAAAATGACGCGTTCAGAGAGATTCTGTCTCTCTCACTTTTCATCTCTCTCTCTCCTCTCTCAATTTCTGACTTTGAATGGCTTTCCTTCTCACGTGAAAGTCACAAGTAAGTCCTAACGGATAAAGGCAAACTCCGAGCCCTCCGGGGCTCTGAGCCTTGATCGGCCCCAATGTATACAGCTCCATCTCTCACTTTATATACTCACTGATCTAACCTCAAAAACTTTCCAATGCCCCGAAGAATAAAGAATCCATGTCATTCAGCGAGCAATTGTGATAAAAATGAAGAATAAAAAAAACTCTGAAGAAAGAAAACTTACTCTCTGTATTGAAGTCATTGTTGCAGTAAGCCCAGTGTAGTGTCGGTGAGAATGATGCAAATGTATAAAATAATGTCCATGCAACTAATACCATATAGTACACAGTTACTAGGCCAATCACAACTAGTGTAGAATATCCAATACCACGGAATCCCAGGCCCATACGTCCGTAAGCTTCCACTGGTCCAACACCAGTGTATTGACCAAGGCAGAGCTCAAGATAAAATATTGGTAGGCCCATTGTTATCAGCATCAGGATAAAAGGGATGAGAAATGCACCTGAAATACGGAAATACAATTTTATTGATGGTTCTATTTTGAAGACGGCATTATTTTTTTGTTGAACAATAAAATTCATTCTAAGAATGGAGAATAATGGGGGATGGAAATGATTGATTTTTGATGATTTAATGATTGAGGAATGAATGTGAATTTCTTAAATTTTTTTTAACGATTCTGATTTTTTTTGTGAATTTACGACGGAATTGTAGGAATTCAATGTTGATAGTTCTGTTTCGTGAAATATTGATTACAAACATGGAGTACCTATAATACGGGGTATCAAATTTCACATGAATAATTAATAATATGGAACTTGGATATGACATGGAAATTGAATAAAAACGATGGAATTTTATGGTAGAAGTTTGATAGCTATAAATCTTTTAACGTACATTTACGTGGGGAATTTGAAATGGTTTTTGGAAGTTCATGGGATTTATTGAAGACTAATCATAATTCCACGTTTACAGAATGTCTTGTTCATTTTCATTCGGTAGTTAATGTTATTTGATTTATTCATACACGAAAAAATAGATTTAGATTTTTTCACACAAATAATTTTGTCAGATATCCTTTTTTCAATATCAAATTTTTTAGTGAAACCAAAGAGGCATTTTGTCGCATAGAATTTTCACTAGAATCAGCAAAAATGAAATAAAATTTTAATAAAATTTTATAGCCCATACGCTGGAATTTCTTCATGCGTGTCATTTGAATAAGATGTTCCTAATCATGACGGAATCTCCGATTATAATTATATTCAGGATTACTCTATATGCTTAAAATATATCAGAATGTTCACATGAGCTTTCACGGAGACTCAGCGAATTTCAAGCCATCACCCATTAAGCTACACGTAATTTTATCCGTTAATTCCCTATGTTAAAAAGTACCTAAATCCGCAAAAAATTTTATTAAATTTCCCCGATGATAACAATAATGGATTTTTTACTTTCTCAACATTTGTAAAAGTTGCAGATAAGTTATCTTTTCTCATTCATTTCTAGCGAATGTCTTAGAAACTAAGAGCGATAGCATTTTTGTAGAGAATTTCAAGGGTTACAAAAGAAGATTCGGGCAAAATTGCGCTATCTCACGTCACTTCTGAAATATTTTCAAAAAATAACCGGCAGGAAAAATCGACTCATTCTGGTCTACCTCTCTACACGGAGAGAAGAATCCATCAGAATTTGTAGTGAAAGTTCTAGAAAAATCACCGGACTGAGCAGTAACCGTGGGACATAGTGGCCTTAGTATGGAAAGATGCGAAGCCAGTCCGGTGAAATTTGACACTGACGGGTTCCAGTAAAAATTTCAGTCTCAGTGAATGAAAATTCAGTTCTACTGAATGAAAATTTATTAAGACGTCACAGTAATAATTCAAATTCCTGGAATAAAAATTTTAGTTTTTCTAAATTTTAGTATTATTATTAGTTTTTCATTATTCTTATTCATTTTTTATGCTCAAAATAAATTTTTAAAACTCATATTGAATGAAAAAAATATTTATTTGACATCCATTTTTGAGCAATAAAAACTCTATCAGGGATCATTGTCTTATGAGCAGGGCCCGGAACTTCGTACCTCTAAAAGTATTGCCAGCCCTAGCTGATACCTTGGTTACGAGAGTAAACAAACTTTGAAAAATGCCAATTTCAGTGCAAATTTCATTCAAATTTGTATTGCACGATACGGGATTTTTTAATTGATAAGACTAGTGATATGTGTGCATATATGACTCGAAACTCGTGAGTAAAATGATGCAGTGAGTGGCAGAGAAGGACAAATTCAAGGAAGCCATTATGGGCAAGCTTTACTTTCTCCTAAAATCAAACGATCTCTCCCGAAAAACCAAAATGAAACTTTATAAAACAATCATTAGACCTGTAATTTCATATGCTGCTCCGATCTGGCATAATGCTGCCCCCACTTTAATTGCTAAACTACAAGTCACACAGAACAAATTCCTCAGAGTCATTAACCACATTCCCCGTCCCACCCCTATCCCCACCCTCCACGAAATATCTGAAATAGAAATGCTAAATAATCATCTACTCCAAATCACACAAAACTTCACTGAAAACCTAAAACTTCATCCCAATAACCTCATAAACCAAATAAATCCATACCTCATATCAAAGTGGTCCACAAACCGCCTCTAACTCCCCCCCTTAATCTTTAAGTTGTAGGGTTTTTCACTCGCTTTTCCCTATAAATATATTCCATGTTATCCTAGATCATTAAGCTAAATATTCCATAATCATTATGTACTTATATGTTAAAGCCCACGGGCTGGGACTATAAACCCGCAAACGTCAAGAAAACGTAGTCCAATGTATATAAAATTGTGTCTATGTAAAAATCTATTAATGTTAATAAAAATTGTTAAATTTCAATTTCAAGGAAGCTCTATAAATTATTAAGAAAATGTAGTCAAGGCACATGAAAAGGAGAAAAAAAATAATAATGATGGCCTGAGATAAAAAAAATCTCTTCTCCATTAAGTTTTCTTTTAATCGTCTCCAAGTGTTTTCTGAATCTTGCCACTGTCTTTTTCAAATCTTACGCAAGTGTTGTTTGACTCTTCCCCAACTCCCTTCGAATATTGAATTATAGAGGTTAATCTTGGCATTGGAGTAATATTATTCAAGTTTATATTTATTAAAAAAATGAAGTGAACGAATGACATTATATATAAATTGAGGATGAATTGAATAAAACATCAAAAACTTAATATCAGATTATTTCATTCCATTTTCACACTTTATGATGTTTTTTTACATTTTTTTTAAATTTCAGGTTATTTTATTTTTCGTTTTCTCCATAACTCTATTTGTATTTTTTTCATTCTTTTTCACTTTTAGTCTTTTTCCAATTGTCATCCTTGTCTTCCACGCATTGCGTTAATCACAAGCACAGCTCCACCATGCATATCTGAGCTGATCACCAAGTCTGGCAGGGAGGAGATTTGAAAACGACTTGGGGAATATTCGAAAAAAATTTGGAGAAAATTCGAAAAACACTTTTGGAAGATCTTAAAAAGACATGGGGAAGATTTAGAAAAGACATGAGGAAGATTGAAAAAATACCTGGAGAAGATTCCAAAAAGACATGGGGAAGATTGGAAGAGACTTGATGGAAAAGAGTGTTTCTTTCTACCTCAGTTCTTCATTATTATTTTTTGTCTCCTCGTCATGTGTTTTGGCTACATTTTCTCAATAATTTGTGGAGCTTCTTCGAATTTATTCTTCTCTGCCACTCACTGCATCATTTTACTCACGAGTATCAAGTCATATATGCATACATATCATTAGTTTTATCAATTAAAAAATCCCGTATCGTGAAATACAAATTTGAATAAAATTCGCACTGAAATTGAAATTTTTCAAAGTTTGTTTACTCTCGTAACCAAGATATCACACTGAGGGGATTTTTTCATACGGGCATGACTATCTATTGATAGTGTGCATCGGATAGCTGCGGAGATGGCTCGTTTTGCTTGCGATTGTATTATTATTTAGTCATGGTCGAAACGAACTATACAATTAGTAATGGCACTCAGAATCATAATGTTGAGGTTACTAATCAGGACCGCTATATTGAATTAGGATACATGAAATACTCCAGCAAGTCCTCTCAGCTAAATTCCGTCGGAATTTCTTATTGTTATAAATGTTTAGTTCCGTTGATGATTTCTATATCATAATCTATACGTTGAAAAGGATTTTCTAACTGGGATAACCCAGAATGCATGAATTTATAGCTGAACGATTGTAATTATTTTTGTTGAGAGTGATAATACACAAAGTGAAGAAAAAATACAAGAATTTATTCAAGTAAGTTAAAATTATATCCCAAGTGAAAATTTTCGGGCTCGTTCACCCTACATTTCGACTTCCAACTTACTTCCAATGTACATTTCTTTGATGTCCAAGAAGTCCCGCCAGAATCTCACCTTCCTTTCACCGTATTTCGATTTTACGTCTCCAATGTAAAGCGAAATCACTATTTTAGATTTATTATTGATTATTATTATAAATTCGATTCATTATTATTGTCCTTTTTTCTTCCAAAGACCCTAAAAGGCGCAATGAGGATCGAGATAGTTATATGTTTCAGATTAGCAACAGTCAACAAGAGAACTCCAGGTGATCACCGAAGTTAAGCAGCATTGGATCTGGTCAGTACTTGGATGGGTGACCGCCTGGACTATCTCGAGAACTACTAGACCGAATTCTTTTATTTTATTTTATTTATTTCATTAGAAGAAAACTAGAAGAACCGTGCTCGGGGGCTATTTTTAATCATACAATTGACCGCGAAATCAATCCATTGCTATAACTAAATCCGCAGTCGATATAACTAAATCGCTATAACTAAATTCAGTTGCCATAACTAAATCCGCATACAACTGAGAATCAACGAATTATATTTATGATAACTATCCGATAATTCTACTTGAACTCAAGACAATTCATTCTCAGAATGAAAATTGTTGTACAACACCAAAATAGGTGCTACTAATATATTTATAGTCATGGCTTTTTTCTACCATACTTTTTTAGCTCCAGACTCCGAAAAATTCTCTCAGTGCAGTTAGGGCTAGCAACACTTTCAGATGGACGAAGTTCCGGGCCCTGCCTATGAGATACAATGGTCGAAAGAAGGTCGGAGTCCTCCAAAAAATTCTCAAGAATAGTTATATATATCATAAATTTCATAATATCCTGTGTGCTGATCTAGTATGAGAGAATGAAATTTCTTTGCAATAATAGTTATTTTGCTGTTTGATACAATTAAAAATTTGATTTCATAGAACTGTGGTCCATTGCTATCACGATGACAGTCCAATATGGCGATTCGTCCAAATTTTCCATAAGTCCTTGCAATTCACGATCGATTCCGAAAACACCCGAACTGAGTCGATTGACAGACGGGTGCGATAGAAATTACTACTCAGTCCGGTAAAAAGTAACCCGAGGACAAGAAAATAAACATCCTAGTTCCACAATTTATTGGTTTTTTACAATAAATTTTGTGGGATACAAGAATAAACTTTATGAATGGAGGCACAGTTATGGAAAAATTACCGACCAATCCAGTATAATGCACTAACTCCTTTGGTACATATTATGAGAAGTTTTTCACTTTTTCATTTCTCTAGGAGGACTTTTTCACCCACACGCCTCTATGTCCCACGATTACCGGACTGGTCCAGTAATTTTTCATGGATTTTTTCCTCCGTGTACTACGGAATCATTCGATATTCTTTAATATCTTCATAGTAGAGGTCATAAAAGAGTGTCAACGATTGAGGAAAGTAGCTCGGAAGTCAATGCTGTTTCCATTGAAGAGATTGTAATCATTGCTAAACAATGGGTTACAAAATTAAAAAATTCACTGGGTTTTCCTTTGTCACTGGAGGAGTAACATAAGGTTTCGTATGTCATGAATTCTCAAACGAGCTGTTGGATTATATTCATCACTATTCTTTATGGAAGAAGTCTATCAACGACTGGGACATACTATTAGAAAATTGATGCTGCTCTGATTTCTTCCAAAAATCTATAAATATCGCTAAATAATGAACTTGGAAATTCATCGGGTCTTTCGTTTTCTCTTTAGGGGTTACAGGAGTTCTTGTGTGTACAGTAGATTTTCGAATAAGTTCACCCGTCCATCCAGACCCTCTTGTTGAAGTTCCTGTTTCGAACTTATCTCCACTCTTATGTAGAGCGTTTTCTTCTGCGCAGTTCATTGTGCCATGGAGTATTCTCCATGTTAAAATAAGTCCAAAGATACATTGCAACTGCCATGCTTCTAACGTCAGTTCTGATGAGCCCACTAAAGAATCAGAGTGGGGAGCTAACGAGGAATTTCAATGGAAGAATCCTCAGAATTTCAACAAAAGAGGAACTTCATTGAAAGTCTATTGCATTTCATCTTCAAAGCGATTTTTTTATTCTATTGATCTTCGAAGCGATTGTTCGATGATATTCATCAACATACTATTAAACTAAAACAAGTGCAACGGAACTATCCGATCTTATGCGATGTCTCGAATTCAATGTGAGGTATTACATTGATTAGTCAATGTAGTAAAACTCCTGTTATGAAAACTTTCTTTGTTTCAACTGTTCCCGTTTCTCAATTTCTTCGCTCCTTTAACCCTTTAACGCTTATGGGCGTTTCCCCCACTCTGCAGCCTGCTAAGCAGGCGGCGCATATCTGCGTTAGTGTGTATCCGTGAGCTCTGGCGAGCAATACCGTACCTACTCTGAGGTTACTGTTTTTTCTTCAAATTTTATCGGGTATGTTATTAATAGTCAATAATTTTGAGTTTCCACGTTCCATTTTCGGTAATTTTTTATTCTACATAATTAGAAATAATTTAAAAGAAAAAGATGATTTAAGACTATTTAAATAACAAGGGAAAGGGCACTAAGGGAACCCATCAGACGTGTGTATCACGGTAATGAACGGGCCTGAGTCTCGTAAACTGAGGTAGTGGGGACTGAGAGTGCACGCGATTGGCTATCCCCACTCTAGCGCCACGGGTACGAGTTAGTCCGACTTCAGCGTTAGAGGGTTAATTTCATCTTCTCCTCATCACTGTTATACTGTTATCTACACTACGAACTCGGAGGTCTAGTGCGGAGTGTATTACGCATCAATAGATCGGTGTTTATAACCTCAGTTTGCCCTTTTATTTCAGTTTTTTTTTAATTTCAGAGTTTCAAATTATAATTTGCAGTAACGCTGAAGCTCAAATCCACTTAACACGTACCTAACATGTACAGGAAAGATCCTTGGCTAAACTGCTCCTTCTTCTTGGTTTATGTCTCTGAGAACAAGCTTATCCGGGCGTTAGTTAAACTGCGTATGCTTCGAATTCTGGGACTCCTGGGCTATGTTCTTTAGGGTCTGAAGTGATCCGAAGAGCGTTGAAGTGATCCACTCGCGCTTGCGCAGAGCGGATACGCTATCTCTCTTCAATTAGGTTAATGTTGTTGTCGCTCTCACGTGCTGTGGAGTCTGCACATCAACCTCATTGAAGAGAGATAGTGTATCCGCTCTACGCAAGCGCGAGTGGATCACTTCAACGCTCTTCGGATCACTTCAGACCCTAAAGAACATAGCCCTGGGCGGGAGACTAAGGAGAAGTTGAAACAAGACAAGTGGGCTGGTCCCGAAGAGATGAAACAAGGGGAGCTCTACTGTATTCGGAAATAATCAATTGGAAGTTGATGTGATATTAACTTTTTAAATTTCATTCAATTATGTTAAAATGTGAATATTCATTAAAAGAGTGTCTCCCCAATAAATTGATGTACGTGCTTCCAATTAGTAGTTAGTTATAATACAATAATACAATGATAATTATAATACAAAAGCGTCAGTGACTGAGGAAGGTTATTAAAAAGTCAATGTTCCTCTTATTTCGTGAGAGAATGAATAATTATCACCTAACGATCGGTTTGAAAATTTAAAATTCACTGAGTCGTCTATTTTTCTTGAAGGGATAACATAAAATCCAGTCAATTATGGAATTTCATACCCATTGTTCAGCAATATTTATAAATTTTTCCATGAAATAACAGAAGCATCGACTTTTTAATTACCTTCCTTAGTCATTGATACTCTTTTATGAGGAAAATATCGATAAATATCCTTCAACAATGGATGTGAGAATGCGATATGCACAAGAATTCCCGTTACTCTTTAAGGAAGTTCATCCGGTATGGGATTTAATAGTACGAAAAATTATCACGACTAGCGTAGTGGTTATACGACTAACGTAGTCATAACCTGTACAGCTGCTATGTACTAGAAATTCTTGTTCGTCGATCATAATTGTTTTTTTTTAAAAATCGAATTTATAGAAATAATTTTTTTGCAGATCAAATAGAGAAAGGTCAATTCAGCACATTTTCAACTAGTTTTGTATGATTTAATGTGCAAGCATAGCATACAGTGCGTTATTCGGAAAGCATTCTTATTGATTTCAAAAAGCGCGCGGTTCTGACGTCACTGTCATGCTAGTAAGACAGAGGTTAACTTCCCGAAAATCAGCATTTTTCAAGACAAATTAATTTATTCTAAAGTCACCAAGTATCTAATGCATTTAAGGAAGCTCTTAAACTGTTCTTTATATATTTATTTATCCATTATGGAAGTTTCTCCCCCAAAAACCTGTCAATTGCCACAAATTTCATGTTTATAGACGAAAACCCATAAGGGACCGTGTTAATTGAAGAATCTTTATTTATTAATATCTACCGAACAAGATATCCGAAGAGTTTAAAATTTTAACAGGTGACTTTTTAGATTTTCAGAAGTATATTTCAATTTTTTCATAATTATTGGTCTGTCAATTCAGTTACCGGATGAACTCCCTTAAGGGGGGGGGGGAGGGGGCAGGGTTTTGGCGGTCGAGAAAAGAGCTTATTTTCAAGAATTTTTTCAGACGATAAAGATAAGGTTGGTTCCTTTGATGAATTTCTATATAATGATACAACATATGAGATATATTTCTCGAAATTTTTATTGCAAAATATTGATAAATGAGCCGTTGCCAGTAAATATCCACAGGCATCCCAAAAAACGGTGTACACTAGAACTCTTTACTGGATCAACAGAAACGGAAAAATCCAAGTGCGTTGATTAGAGGAGATGTTTCTCGAGGTAATGTCATCGATTTTTTTTTAAATTGATTTTTCAATTTTTGGTAGCACTTGATAGTCAGAAATGCGATTTTTGCTTAGAAAAATTAACTAATTTGTTATTATAAAATAACAAATAATTATAAAAAAAGAAAAAACTCGACGACATTACCTCGAAAAACATCTTACCTAATCAACGCACTTGGATTTTTCCGTTTCTGTTGATCCATTGAAAAGTTCTAGTGTACACCCTCTTCTGGGGATGCCTGCGGATATTTACTGGGAACAGCTCATTTATCAATATTTTGCGATGAAAATTTCGAAAAATACAGTTCATATGCTGTATTATTATATAGAAATTCATTAAAGGAACCAACATTGTCTGTATCGTCTAAAAAAAATCTTGAAAATATGCTTTTTTCTCGGCCACCAAAACCCTACCCCTCCCCCCCCCCCCCCCTGAGCGAAAACGGAAGGCCTCGAATGTATTAGAATTTTTAACTACTTGTTTGACGACACTTATTAATATTTTCATCATAAAAGAGTGTTAACGACTGAGGGAGGTTTGCTTCTGTTATTTCATTTGAAAAAAATATAAATATGACTAACGAATGTGATCACAAATTTTGAATTCACAAGATCTTCTGTTACTCTTCAAGCAGAAAATCACCTTGCGAACACAACTGATTTTCCCGATAATGTAACAAATGACATTTGAAGAGGTTTTCAAGACACAGCCATTGTTAGAAAATAGATCTGGCATTTCACCAGTTAATTGGAACTAAGTGCCGGTGTCGCTGACACCACGGTGTCCAATGACAGAGCCCAGTGGGTAGCCGGCGGTTCAAAGCCTGTAGGAAGCCACTCCAGATACACACAGCCTTTATGGACTGTTTGAGAGGGTCAGGAAGGACGCACTATATACCCAGTGTACTCAGGGTATATACTGCAGAAATGGTGTGGTGTACGCTCTGAAGATGTGTAAACCTAGGAGAAAACGAAGAGGGAGAACGGGGGAAAATAGAGGAATGAAGTGTGTGGATATGTGGGCAACAGAGAGAGAAAGAGATAGAAGCATAGGAAGAGTATGGGCGTGTCGACCGTTCAACTCGTTCGCTTGTACAGTGGATATTGCCTTTCGTAGCTCTTGAGGACCTACGTTTTACCTCTCGAATGACGTACGAAATATTGAGGCGGAGATGGGCACAACGGATATCGCATTTCCCTTTCAGTCAACTATTTTTCTATCCTATGTACAAATAACTCTCTCTCTCTCTCTTTTGGACATATTTTTCCTTCTCTCGATCCAATATGCAAAAGAATGTTTATGCGGAAGATTCTGCCAGCAAGCACCGGTATGAAATTTGACTATTTTCTATATGTATTTTTATAAAATTTTTGCTTCATTTTTTATTAGCTCCGAATTGAATTGAATATGTATCACATGTTAACGTTCTATACGTACCACCGCCATTACGATAGACGAGGAAAGGGAAACGCCAAACATTTCCAATCCCAACAGCATAACCAATGCAGGATAGAACAAACTCAATGGGATTTGCCCAGCCTGCTCTCTTCTCTGGTAATTCGACGAATGCACCACCGACTCCCAGCGATATCTTCTTTCCCTGGTTTTATCAATAAAAAGTCAATTAGTTTTATTTGCAGTTTCGTTTGGAGAAGCTTGGTTATTTTTCTTAGATGACAAGGTGGGTTAGAGTGCGGTGAATTTTTAAAAATTTATTTATGCTGTATACATGATTTAGGGTAGTTCAATTATGGAACGATTCTCGACAGAAAGCCCTGAAATTCATACAGGTCAAGACATAATGGATGAGTTGTTAACTGACACGTGTGAAAAATTCCAAAATTTTCCTGTGTTTAGCAATTGAGTTTGACGTGATTGAATATGAGGAAAAATATACAGAGGTATATAGCTAATGAGTGATTCGAGGGAAATCTCTCAAAAAACTGCACAATACAACTCACTATATTATCGAGCTCTGCAAAAAATTCAACGAATATCTTGTGTTTAGTGATAAACATTTATTGAGTTAGAGTTTAAGTCAAAATGATAGTGAATAAACATCTGACACAACTGTGGCAACATTGTCTCCCGATGACGTAGCAGCCTCCTCGACTGCGGCTTCATGCATACACTCCAGTCTTCTCTCGCTAATGGTGGAATCCACCCGAGGCATTTCTTGCAACGTTGAAGAGCCCGAGCGAAATCGTATCTCTTAAAGCGACGGTGAAGAGTTCGCGAAATCCTATCTCCGAAAGCGACGGTGAACAGCCCGAGCGAAATCCTTTAAGCAACGGTGTAGAGCCCGCCCAAAATTGATGAGTGAAAAGAAAATAGTTATTCGTCTAAATAATCACTTTCATATTAATTTGGGAGTAATAATATTTTCAATCGAGCTTCAATCCTAACTCCTAATCCTAGAAAGCTACGATCTCTCGTAAGTGAAATGCCTTGATACCGAAAATTAGAAAAAAAAATTGGAAATTCATTATATTATATATTATAGGGGGGGGGGGGGGGGGGGGGCTGGGCAAATTGGACCCCTATTTTTTTTTTTTTTTATCGAACATTCAGTCAAGCAGAATACATTCACATTTTTGTATTATTGAATTGTGAGCAAACTAATATTCGTCAATACTTAACGAATGGTTCATTTAGGGGACTTCGATTGAGGCAAGTGGACCATTCGTTAATAGTTATTGAAGGGTTGTCTCAAACAAAAGGCTATTTGACAGAAATTTACATTGATTACGATTAAAAAGATTATCGATTAATCAATAATTTCAATTGAATGAAAAGATGATTAGCTCTGCTAACATGAGGTGGAATGGACACCTTTATGAGATTTCTCAAAATCGAACTCCGAAGATGATTCTGTTGAAATCTAAGAAAAAATTGCAACAAAAATGATGTCGAAAAATAGACGTTTTCATTGAAACAAAAAAAAATATTTTCTTTCAGACAATTAAAATTGCATTTTCTTCTCATCAAATCCAATTTTTCATTTTCTTCTGAAAAAATATCTTGTTTTTTTTTTTGAAAATAGCTCACCCCCCCCCCCCCCCTCTATCCCCCAAAAAATGGAATGTGTCATGGAATTAATAAAAATAAATTACTACAACGAGGGCACGCACGTTCAAACAAGAGGAAGATTGCATTTTGCCATCACAGGGCCTCAACTACGCATTCGTTAATATATAACGAATAAGCTGTTGAGCGAACCAGCTCATGTATTTGAGAGCACCTAATATTCTCAAGGATAAATATAGCAATTTGCTAAGATACAATATCCATTAGGAACCCTATCTGTGCCTTAATTATGGAGCCAAAAATTATTTACAGAAATGTGTCCATAACTCAATTAAAAATAGTAGAGAATTTATTATTGGATTCATTTCCATACGTTAATTAAATGCATTAAAGGTCCATAGGGATTTTGGAAAAATAATTAACAACATCAAATTATGGTCAAATCACGACGTTTCGCTGAACAATGCCAGCTTCCTCAGGCTCTGAAACCAAACGTGAAATATTCTTTTTTATCCATAAATTACAATTTTATCCTCTTTATCTCTTCATAACAGAATATAAAAAATAAAAAATTAAAAAATTAAACTTGAAAATACATGGGAGCTCTACGGAAAAGAGCTTCAACAATTTATCTAATATGAAATTCATATGAAACTTATTTAAAAAATTTTCAATTATAATCAAAATATTCATAATAAACGTCGGATTATGTGAATAACCTCAAATGTCACACCTCTCCTTTACCTGGACATTATTGATGTCTAGTCGATTTATAATTACTTTCTATAATATGTAGTAACAAGCAGTCTTCCACTCTCTCTTTCATTGCAACGAATCGTGTACACAAAGTGAAATAAATAAATAGCGAATACACTACACGATGACAGATAAATTAAACAGATGAGACAAGGTTGAGCCAACACGAGAACGATTGTGCTCCAATAAAAATACTGAAGAGAGAAAAGACGGCACTGGCGATGCATCATTTTGACACGGGTCATTCGTTTAAATTTGACGAAAAATCTATATTGGACAATGAGGCGGATTGGAAGAAGCGGAATATCAGTGAGATGGTCTTCATCTGCATCAACAATACGGTGAATAAACGAGAAGACACATCCTGGTGAGAATTTCATGAATTATATCGATCGCTGTCTGATCACTCAGTCGATCGAGTAATTCATGTTAATTGGGAAAAATATCATTGTGTCAACGTATTCCTGTCTTATCTGTTTAATTCAGTTGTCATCGTGTAGTGTATTCGTTATTTATTTATTTTACTTTGTGTACACGATTTGTTGCAATGAAAGAGAGAGTGGAAGACTGCTCGTTACTCCATATTATGGAAAGTAATTATAAATCGACTAGACATCAATAATGTCAAGGTAAAGGAGAGGTGTGACATTTGAGGTTATTCACATAGTCCGACGTTTATTATGTAATAAACTAATATTTTGATTATGATTGAAAATTTTTTAAAGAAGTTTTATATGAATTTTATATTAGATAAATTGTTGAAGCTCTTTTCCGTAGAGCTTTCATGGATTTTCAAGTTCAATTTTTTAATTTTCAATTTTTTATATTTTGTTATGAAGAGATAAAGAGGATAAAATTGTAATTTATGAATAAAAAAGAATATTCCACGTTTGGTTTCAGAGCCTGAGGAAGCTGGCATTGTTCAGCGAAACGTCGCGATTTGACAATAATTTGATGTTGTTAATTATTTTTCCAAAATCCCTATGAACCTTTAATGCATAGTAAAGAATTTGAAAGCTTCACTTCGATGTCCGTTTTGCCCTCCTTTCTCGGGATACAAAACTGTAAATGTATTCTACGTAACTCAATGTTCACTCAATAGAACCAAAAATTATGCAAGAAAAAGAAAGGTCCATTTTACCCCGGAGGTCATTTTGCCCCGAGGGTCCATTTTGCCCCAGAGTCCATTTTACCCCGGGGATCCATTTTGCCCCACCCTCCCCTATCAACCGATAGTTTGGCTGCCAAACTAAGCAGCCAGAAAAAATTGGATGGGTGATCATCTCGCTCAAGGGCTCGTGAGCTCAAACAACAAACTGAGCGGGAGGTATGCAAGGGAGCTAGTGTGCCTTTTTCGTCAGTGTGATAGAGAGATACACTAGGGCTCTGCATAATCGAATGCCTGTACCGATCAGGGTTTTCCATGGTTTTCCCTAGTCCTAGACGAATGTCCGATGTAGGAAACCGAAATAGGCCCGCAATTCGGGGCAATCTCGAACTGCCGAGTTTCGATATAGGGAAACTATATTGGTTGGAACTCCTAGCCAATAATGGTATGTCACAGCGGCACGAAACCGAAAATTAAATACGGCGTAAATCGCATCTGATTTCGACCCGATATAGGGTCTTGAGTTAGGCCTGAAGGTCGGGCTAAATTCGATGTGACGATCCTCGACTTAGCGCTACGATATACACCCAACATCCACCCCGAATTCGAAATCGATGTCACCGCGATACATCTACGACATACTTCTAGTTCGATATGAGGGCATTTATAGGCCCATTGCCTGCAGCAAAATGAATCTCTCTGAATAATATGTCTAAGTTGCTGAGTAACTTTTTCAAATTGTTCCATATAGACTTTCACTGTGAAGGAAAATCTCGGCTTATTTTATCCCGGTCTTTTCTATTATATTTTTCATTTTTATTTTTCTTTATTCCATATGTATGACCTCTCGGCCTTTTACATTTACCCCCCCCCCCCCCTCCCCCGCTGTACCGCATGCAACGAAGGACGAAGGAAAACCTCATTTTTTCTTTTTGAGGAAAACCTGCCCAGATACAGTCGTCTCTTGCGAGACTCCCGCTCGGTTAAGTGAAACTGTGAAATTAGAGCTTTTTCAAATTTTTGGCTTCCCCTCGCCGGGATTCGAACCCAGGATTTCTGCGTGCCAAACCCCCCGCTCTAACCACACAGCCACTGCCGTTGGTTCTATTATATAGGGGAGACCGGGGCAAAGTGGAGTACCTACTTTTTTGGAGCACTTTTTTTTTTGTTTTTGATCAAAAATGGTTGCTCGAGTTCTCATTCTTTATTGAGTGAGGGAAATTGGGGGGAAGTGCAGTATTTTTAAAGTTGAATTTTCTTCAGCCAACATGCGTCAATATAGACAATAATTGGTTTTATTCGACAACGGTTGTTTACCTTTATAGTTTTCATTATAAACAATTGTTTTTCGTCTGGACACGAGATAAATCAATAAATATGGGAGACCGGGGCAAAGTGGGGTACCAACTTTTTGAGGCACTTTTTTTTCTATTCAAGAAATCAACGTATGCTCCAGTGTTCATTTTCATGACGTTTTGGGCATTAGTGATGGCGCAAAAAAGGAATGAAAATGAAGAAAAAAAAGCAAGAAAAATTCAGCTTTTTAAAATGGCGCACGGTCTTTAAATTTTTTTTTTTGAATTGACCCGTGTCAGAGTCGTTCTGCCTAATCCTTTAGCTTTGATTCCATTGATTTCCGTCTCTTTACGAACATTTGTTATCGAGATATCGGTTCCAACGAACGGATGGTGGGTTTCGTAAACTTGAATCAGTGCTCTGCAAGTGTGTTGTGATGTTTCGACGAGAAAATTTTTTTTTCATTCTTAAAATTCGTCTCAAAAAGTACCGACAAATGACCTTTTTTCGTTTTTTTTAAGATCGAGCTGCATTTTGCAGATATTGCAGAAAGTACTGAGGTTTTAGCGTTTTTTCTTTGCTCAATATGTGCCTAAAAGCCCTGTAAATTTTGAAGCCAATTAGTTGAATAGTTTTTTTCCCCGAATGGTAAAAGTTGTAGCGAAAATAAAAGGAACGTTTCTTTGTTTCTTAAACATCAATCAATGATAATCAAGAACGGAGATTTTCTTTTTTCGTGATTTCTTACTCACCCCATCCACAGCTTACTTACTCAGTCACCTCATTCACACATAGAGAATCACGGAAAGATAAAGAAAAAAAACATTTTTGGTCTTTGTCATCATTAATTGATGTTCAAGAAACTAAAGAGCGTTTTTAATTTTTGCTAAAAGTTCGATCTTTCGGGAAAAAAACGGTCCAATCGATCGGCTTCAAAATTTACAGGCCGTTTAGGTACAGATGAAGCTGAGAAAAAACGTTAAAACATTTGCTCTTTTTGCAAAATTAGCAATGTTCAGCTCAATTTAAAAGAAAAAAAAATTATTTTTTGTTTCCTTTGAACAGAATAATCAACTATTGAAAAAAAAAAGAAAATCTCAACTTCTTATAAAATTTCAAATTTTTTTCATGTAACCCACTTTGCCCAAAATGCGATAAAAACGAACTATGTTGGCAAAAATGCTCCAAATACTCAGCAGAATGATCAATTACTAAAAAAATAAAAAACTCACATTCTTATAAAATTTCCATTTTTTTTTTGGGTACCCAGATTTGCCCCAAATTGCGATAAGAATGGACTATCTCTCCCAAAAATGCTTCGAATACTCAACAGAATGATGAATTACTGAAAAAAAATAAAATCTCAACTTTTTATGAAATTTTAATTTTTTTTGGGTACCCCACTTTGCCCCAATGGGTTCAACATGATCGACGTGACTTCATTGATTGAAAAATCAAAAAGATAGGTAAAAATAGAGATGATATCAAATTTTGGGCCCTGAAAGCCCTCTCCTTCCCTTAGGTACCCCACTTTGCCCCGGTCTCCCCTATTATGTATTATATTTTGGCGACAACCAACGTTTCATACTTATTGAAAAAGAAGATTGATATCCAATGCTATAGAAGAACTAAATCGCAATCACGTGAGATTCCAGAAGGATTTCGTTTTTCACGAACAATTTGCCACGAATATTCATCACAGTATGGTGTATCTATGTAAAAAAAATTCAACAGTGTCATAATAAAAAGTTTATCTATAGTTCCGTTTTCGTTTGATTCTCCTCTCCTCGTATTGTTCTGAACTCTTCCCCGTGAATTTTTTCAAAACTGTTAAGCCGCTCTCTAAATTTAAGCCTCGTAAATACTCGAATACAACTTTGGATTAGAAATTTTTTTTTTTTCAAAGTAGATACTGCGTTATAAATTTCACTAGTGACTATTCTGAAAAAAATAATGCAAACTTTTTTCACTTTTTGTTGTTTTTTTTCTCGTTTTTCAAAAAAATTGCATCACCCAAGACACAAAGAGAGATGCAAAAAAAACGGAAAAACTATTTTCGTTTTTTCATTCCAAAACTCTTCCCAATTTTTTCAGTTACCCTCAGTCACTCAACTATTGTCAAATACGGCTAAAATGAACTAAATTCTGTAATTCAACGGATTCAACAATAGTCTCTTTTCATCTATCAATTTTCTATTTTCATGGATAATGAATTCATATACATAATTTCAAATTTTTATTCAATATCCCATAAGTAATTCCACGAAAGCACGACCAATCCCCAAGCAATATCTGCTCATTCCATTAACACCAGGAAGAGGAGAGAGTGGGAGAAATGAAAGAGATGAGCATTTCATTTTCTCTCTATATTTACTGAATAAGAAAATCTTCAATTTTTCACAATTCATGTTTACCCTAGCATTCCAATAACATGTCATGCGAATTTCTTCAAATTTCTATCAATCTCAATTTTTTTTTCTTGTTTTCAAAAGAAAATGAAGGAAACAGAAAAAAAGTTGAATAACAAATGTGAATTTCGACTATTCTGTTAAAAAAATTGCCACTAAAAACTTCGCAAGCCCATTCGTCAACAATAAATAGAAACAAGCTCCTAAAAAAAGCTTTTTCCGTAAACTCGTTTTTTCCATTTTTATAGGATTCCTCTCCCGAAATCCGCCTAAACTCAGTTGCATCCGAAGCCCATTATTTTATCGATTTTGTTTACCCCTCATCCAGAATAAAAAATTGGAAAAAAAAGGAAATTCATTGAATATCCCATGCATAATCCTGCCCTCACGTTATCGAATACGAATTTTCACTTAAACAGAGCAAAAACCCTTTGCCTCTAAATCGACAGAGATAAAGAAAAACAACTTGAAAAATAAAAAAGTGGCAAAAAATCTGGGTGAAAAGAATCCAAAGAAATGAAAAAAAAAAAAAACAAGATAAAGAAAATAAACAAAAAAAAAACTATCCGAAACGTATCCGTTTTTCACTAGCTCATCGAACTTTATCTCTCCATTTTTATTTCCCAATGCACTCAACAAAGAAGCAAAAGAGAATGAGAGAATCAATGACTGAGTGAGATAAAAAAAAACGCTGTCGAAAAGTCACCACACGATTCGAACGTTTGTCTTATCTCTCACGGCAATTTTTCTACTCCAAACCTGTCCGGTTAGTTTGAGTTTCCGTCTGCGTTCTGTGTTCCAACTTTTTTCCCTCTCCATTCTTAGCCATTTGAAAGAGTCAGAATCATAGCTGACCAACCAACTGGACTGCAGCGAAAGTATTACCAATGTCCTCGACCTCCCACCCCCCCCCCCCCTCTCCCCCTCTCCTAAAAAAACCCTCACTCACGCACACACACACACACATACACACAACAACAGAGAGAAGCTGGCATAGAAAAGCGACCTGCGTTTGGCCAGTGCAGTTTCACTGTGGCAAAACCTCTATTCAAACGTATAAGTACATGTATAGAAAAAGAGGAATAGGAGAAGGAGAGAGGGGAGGGGTAGTGTTGCTCTGTGACACCTACGTGTATTTAGCGGGAGCTTTGGCAGTTTGAACGAACGATTTAATGGTTTTCGACAAGGCACAAAGCCCCCCGAGGTCTAGCCACCCTCTTCCTCTCCTACCCCCCATTTTGCCTTTCCTCTTTTTATTCCTATATACAGTTAGATTGTCCCTGCACACACAAACGTTAATGGATCGTGCACGCTGATTTTCACTTGACGAGTAAAATGAAAAAAAAGCCGGCTTTCATTCAATGGGTTTTCAAAAAGAGAAAAAGCGAAAAAAAAGCTAAACCACCTCTGGACAAATGCTGATGCCTACATTATACAACGTTTAAACACACATACGTTGCGGATTTTCGTGTTATTTTTTTTTTGTTAAAAAAAGCTTTTTGAACTATACGAACCCTCGATTCTCTCCTCGATGATGAAGCCATTTGCAGGGAACAATTGTGACTGGATCATTCGGATTTTAGTTACGAGGCAGCTCGTGTTTATCGTTTTTTTTCTACTCCATCTCTTTCTCTCTGTTTGTCTTTTTTTTTATTATCGAGATTAATTCTATCGGAGTTTTACTTTTTATCATCAAAAAATGATAGTGGACGTGAGAATGAAAGTCTCGAAACTCCAGTGATTACCGGTGATTTTTATCTGGTATTTTTTTATAGTCGATTTCTGGGGAAATTCTTAATCTCAACGATGTCGGGAATCACATCAAATGAATTTTTTATGCTGATTGTTGAGATTACCTTGGATTTATTTTCTTGAGATTTTTTCAGTTGCGTATTTTTTCCATATTTCCCTTCTTGTCGCGATCAAATCGATTTCTCAAGGATTTTTTGATTATGAGAAATTCAATTCAAGCAATTTTACTAACACATAATACAAAACTGGATAACAAATATTATTTACAGTTACAGCTAGACAAGTATTTACATAGTTTCCGCCCTTAGGCTTTTACTTATATTTGAGTGATTTTGTGGTTTTTTGTGAGGCTGGTGTGGGGTTTCAAAAAGCAGGAAATTTGGGATAGGGAAAAGTTTAAAAAAGAAAAAATCCTATGATTATGAGAAATGAAAAAAAAAGTGAATTTATTTGAGTGGCAGGTAATACGTTACACGGTTGCACTCGATATTAGTTCATTGCTTTTTTTTTTAATCAATCCGGTGAAGTGTTCTTAGGAGGAAGAATTGTGTGAGTCGTGTCGACTTTTTTTTCGTTGATTGAAAAACAAAGATATAGCGAAAGAGGAATTATTCAGTTGCGAAAAAGTGGAACACGATAACTCGATTTATTCTGTCAATAGTTTTTCGTGAAAATCTTCGACACTAAGCAAGATAGCGCAAATTTGTTCTGTCCCATACAGAAAAAAATTATATGCCGAGATATTTAATCCATAGAACACACATTCACGGTCAAATATGTGAAAAATGATATTTATGTGAATACCGGAATCAAAATTTTTAGGTGGTTTCAATTCCTGTTTCAACTTACAAAAATTGTAGGTTGAAGGAGAGCGAAAGGAAGCTGAACGGCGTAGGGTCACCGTGTATTTTAAACTTACTTTGAACCTACAAAACGGCTGAAATGTGCGTCTCTTCCACTTTGTAAGTTCAAAGTAAGTTGAGTTTCTTCCACTTTATAAGTTCAAAGGAAGTTGAAATTTTCTAAAAATTCTCCTCCATCCCCTCCCTTCATGCTTTTTTCCCCCTACATTCGCGTTTTTGATTGATTTCGCGGTCAATTGCACGATTAAAAATAGCCCCCCAGCACGGTTATTCTAGTTTTCTTTTAATGAAATAAATAAATAAAAAAAAAAGGAAATCGGTCTAGTAGTTCTCGAGATCGTCCAGGCAGTCACCCATCCAAGTACTAACCAGTTCCAATGCTGCTTAACTTCGGTGACTGCCTGGAGATCTCTCTTTGACTGCTGCTAATCTGAAACATATAACTATCTCGATCCTCATTGCGCCTTTTAGGCTCTTTGAAAAAAAAAGAAAAATAATAATGAATTGAATTTATAGTGATAATCAATAATAAATCTAAAATAATGATAAATTAATTAATTCATAAAAAATGCATTTTAGCTGGAGAAGAAGCGCCAGAACTAATTTTTTTTTACTTTTGAGAATTTTCGTTGTTTTGAGAAATTCCCGGTTTCAAAAAATCTTCACCTCTAGAGGTGATACCGTGAAATTTTTCAAAAGAGGTAAAAGACAAGATCATTTACGATCAATTTGCAGGATTTTCAATTGGAAAATATCGATTCTTTCAGGATTTATGGGCACTTGCCTGAAAATCAAGGTGAAATAATTCTATCTCACTTCGAGATATTCATTTTTCGAGATATTAGCCAAAAATGAAAAAAACTGGCAATTCAAGGAGGCTAATTTTTTCCATTAATTTTTTCAATATTTCTCAGGAACTGAACGAGATAGTGCAATTTCACCTGAATCCTTTTTTATAGCTTTCGAAATTCTTCCCAAGATGCAATCGGCACTAAATTTCTCTATCTCGCTCATTTTTGGAAATATTAGCCTAAAATGAGGAATAAAAGAATTCAATGAATGAATCGAGGAGGGGCACAAATATCTCGTTATCATGCGATTACAGATGCATCCCCGATCATGATGCACAACAAAAATGCATCGGATAGCGAAAGAAGTATCAATCGCAGGGGAAAAGAGTTATTAAAACAAAAATAATAGAAATTTCCGGAAATAAAATCGAAATTTTTTTAAATTTATTATTCATTTTTATTTTTTTTCTGGCGATAAGTTCCAGAAGTTTAGAGTAAGGTGAACCAGGTAAGTTGAACTCATTCACTTTACCTTTCGCCCTACACTGGATTTCTGATAAGTTTTAGACGTCAAGAGTAAGGTGAATCAGGTAAGTTGAACTCATCCACCTTACATTTCGCCTTACATTTCGCTTCACATTGGAGACGTAAAGTCGAAATACGGCGAAAGGAAGGTGAGATTCTGGCGGGACTTCTTGGACATCAAAGAAATGTACATGGAAAGTAAGTTGGAAGTCGAAATGTAGGGTGAACGAGCCCAAAAATTTTGACTCGGGTAGTAGGTCATCTAATATTCGAGGATATATTTGAATATATCCCGAGTCGAAGATTTCAGCCTCGAAATAGGCCTCATTCCTCTCATTCAACCTCTAACTGCTCTCGTAGACCGCTGAGAATTCAGATGTGAGGCTCAGGTGAGACTCAAGAGCACTTGGAACCACATTTGAGCCTCTGCAGTCTCTTTCCTACAGCCATCCATACTTTTTTGGGTATCCGAAATCTCATTAACCTCAGATGAGCCTCAATACACTATTTTCCTCAATTGTTCCCATTGCAGTCCTCGGTCGACTCTTTTTGAAAGCCCATTGAGCAGGGCTGTGAATTTTCTCGATACTTTCTCCCAATTTTTTTCTAACAGCATTCCGTTGCAGTTAACACATGTGCGCCTAGAAGCCATACAACGCAACGTTGTTCTTTCTCAGGAAGACTTGTCAACCATTTCCAGAGAAAAGAATATTTTCGTTTACCCTTCAGTAGCCAGTTGAGCTCCAGCTCAAACACATCGTTTACTTAGCAGGCTTCATCGAGTCAATTTTCTATTCCGTTTTAAATTAAAATTATAAATATCATTTGACTATGACTACAAATTTCAAGTGTGTTATGTAATAGATAAGTGTTGAGTAGACACAATGACGGTGCGGCAAATTTAAAAAAGATCCAGTCAAGTCACGAAAACCAATGTTAGTGCTCATTTATTGGGTGAATATTCCTTAAAGAACGTTAGTTCAGTGAAATTCGTAGGGAAGAATCACTCAAGCGTGGGTGATATGAGAACACTTCCATGAAAGGACAAAGCAAGTGGACAGACGATAAAGAATGACGCAAAAGTGCTCGCATTTGGTGGTGAGTTCACTCTTGTAAATTTTAATTCTTCGATTTCATGGATTACCACACTTTATACGATTTTGCCCTAATCGTTTTTTGTAGCTCTCGAAATTCTTTACAGAAAAAATGCAGCCAGAATTGTCCTATTTTCGTTATATCTCGAGATATTAAAAGAAAACCGATCATAAAATCCAATCAATTTGAATGAAATAGACTTATTCCAAAGCAAAAATGACTCTCTATTCTGATGACTTTTCGAAAATATCTTGGAAACTAAGCAAGATAGGACGATTTTCTCATGATTTATATTTGTAGCTCTTGAAATGCTCGGCAAAAAGTGCAAGGGTAAAATCGCTTGATCTCGTTTAGTTTCCAAAATATCCTCAAAAAATTATTGACAAAAATATTTTTAAAAAAAGGAAAGTCAGTATTTATTGTCAATAGGTTTTTAGGAATATCTCGGAAACTAAGCGAGATAGAGCAATTCTACGTTCAAGCTTTCTTGTAGAACATTTAAAGAGCCACAAGAAAGGATTGAAGCTAAATAATTCTATCTCGCGCAGTTTGCGAGATGTTTTCCAAAATCTAATAACAAAAAAATTAATATCCATTTTCAATTTATATTTCAGCCCCTAATCACGATCAAACGGACAAGGAAAAATGCCATGATAGGTGCTCCTCCAAGACTCTTATATATAATGTTGTAATTGCTCTCATTTTCATTATATGAAATGTAACATTCACATGTATAGAAAACATTCCGAATAGAAAATGTCATGAAAAAACAAATGATAATGATTTTTCTAATTCATAATTTTTAGGATTTATTTTGAAAGCAGTGAATACAAAGGGGAAGGAGAGAGGCAAGGGGCAGCGCGAAAATAAATTTTGAGGTCGAAAAGGCTCTTTCCCGGTTGTACAGCGAAGCCTCATATCAGCCTCTGGACGTCTAAAAGGGGAATACTGGGCAATCTGAGGGTGAAATGAGACCGCAGATGCAATACATTTTTCCTATGCCAAGAGCCTCATTTTAGTCTCATCAACCTCAGCCCAAACCTCAGTATGAGGCCGAAATCAGGCTGAAATCTTCGACTCGGGATGTCTCATATATGAAATACAGTCGTCAACTAAAGTTCGCGAACGGGTTGCGAGCGCCCCCAGGGGAAAAAATAAAAATGGGAGCTCCCATCTATTCTGGATAACCAGTGGTTAATTCTCAACAGAAGGAACTGGATATAGAATGAGGGAAAAATTTGAATTTGAATAATAAAAATTAATAATTGCCCTCTAATTACTTGATACAACACTGTAACGTGGATAATTGTCAATAAATATATATTCGGGATGATTTGATAATAATTTATTTAATCTTTTATCAATTATTCAATAACAAATTGTTTTTAGTTAAAAAATCTCTTAGGCATTTAATAAATAGGCAAACTAATTAGAAACTTTAATAATTAGATGACTAATTGGGAATAAATTAAGAATATTACATTAATTAATCAAACAAGTACAAATTTTCTTTAAAAAAATCTAGTGAACATTTCTTTCCTCGCTTTATTTTTTTTAATTCCATCTAATTCTTATCTATCTATGACAGAAGAGGAAATTTATTAAATCTGCTTTAATAAATGATGCTGAGCATAGAGCCGACATCTGACAATTGTAGTTTTTTTTTTCTTAACAAATGAACTATTTTCTTAAAAATGAAAAATTTGTACATGTAGAAAACTCAAAGAACAACAAGACCCGGGAAAAATGAACAGATCTGATTAGATCTAAGTAGATCTCGTTCAATGCCATAACTGCATTAACTTTGTCTAATCAGATCTGGTCTGATCTGAGCATCTAACTGTGCCTTATGTCAGATCAAACTAGATCTGTTAGGATTTGATCTGATCCAAACAGGTGATATTGAGCAGCATGCCAGATCCATCTGGATCAAATTGGATCTGATCTGATCTGAACGGATCTGGCTGAATGTCATATCTATTCCAACCATATCTAATCAGATCTGGTTTAATCTAGCCGGATATCATTGGATCAAAATCATATCTATTCGGATCAGATTTGATCAAATTTGATCGCGTTTGATACATGAATATATATTATTAACTTGATCATTTACAATTCAGAATATATCCAATAAATATACATGCTCTAAGAGGAAAATGCATGTCATATATTTCTGAAGTTCAGTAAACTTCATTAAGCTATTCGAAAGTCATAGCCGAGTCGAAATTTCCGGGACAATTCAACGGAGTTTTAATGTAAAAAATATCTCTAAATACATCAGAACTACGCTGATTTTGTATTGAAGCACTCATGAATGCAGGTACTCTGGCGTAGTTTTGATGTATTGAGTTGGAGTTAGTGCCGTTTTACGTCATTTTACAATTGAATGACAATCATTTACGTTGACCACTTTGATGTATTTGAGCGTAACTTGAACGTAATTTAGCCTCCTTGCCCCTCCCCTCGCATCGCTTTTTTACCCTAAATTTACGTTTTCAATTGATTTCTCTCTTAATTATGTGCTTAAAAATAACCCATCGTGACCGTTATCCTAATTTCCTGGAAACGAAGTGAGTAAAAAATAAAAAAAGAATTCGGTCCAGTAGTACTCGAGATACTCCAAGCAGTCACTCATCCAAGTACTGACCAGATCCAATGCTGCTTAACTTCTGTGACCGCCTGGAGATTCCTCGTTGTCTGCTGCTAACCTGAAACATATAACTTCTGCGATTCTAATTGAGCTCAAATATGCATCGCATATTTATACAAGGATTTTCCAAAGAAATGATTAATAGTTGCTGTCAATTTTTTTTAATGACTATCGAAAATTAATTTCAAAGAATCAATGAAAAAATACATTGACGATTTTCATTTTTCTTCACTCCATTTCTTTTGGGAAAAATTATAATTTTTCCTCAAACTCTCAAATTTCCGTCCAAATCCTCATTTTTTTCCGTTTTTTATTATTTCATCTCAATTTCAAATTCCAATTAAGGATAAGTGGGGTGAAATGGACATGACAATAAAACCGTTGGAGATAGATTTTTCTGACAATTGCATTGAAAACCTGAGAAAACAATAGGTTAAGAATAAGTCCCAGAATTTTTTTTTGTTTTTTGAGAATTCTAATTTTTTGGCTCATTATTTGAAAAGCCACACTCCATTTTTAGAAAAATTCACTTTTTTCCAAATATCTCTAATTCTATTAGCCATAGCTTGGAAATTCCGAATGGAGTTGAAAGGTGAGATCATTTGGTGTGGTTTTATCGGATTCACCACTCAAAAATATCTATTTTATGAGTATTTATGAGCATTTTTATGGAAATCTGTTCTTTCCCCATAAATACTTTGAAAATCGACATTTTCAAATTGACAACTCCATAAATCATTCGCAAATGATCTCACTTTCCACCTCCATTCCGAATTCTCACGCTACGCTCAATAAAACTGATGATACTACCAAAAGAAATTCCGAATTTTGTCTTTAAATCTTTACCAAAAAGTAAATTTTTTTACCAATTACAAAAAATCATTTCTGACAGATGAATTCCACTGCAAATTTCTCCCACTTTCCACTGGTCTTACGAAAAATAATAAATTCTTAATATTTTTACTAATTTGAATTCTTTTTTCATAATGTTGACATAAAAACTCTAACGTGTCTGTTCTACCCCACCTTTCCCCCTCTCCTATCTTTCTCCCTCTCCTCTTTTTCTCCTCCATTAATTTCGTCAATTTTTAAAATACAAAAAAATGTACATTAAATCCACGTCAGAATCAACCGCATCCAACTGTACGTTCAAATACGTTGAATGGACGTTCAGGCTTTCGGGCCTTCTCGATGTATTCTGACGTTTGAATAGATTCTACGTTAGAATATGGTAAAGGTACGTTCGGCATCCGCAAAGATCAAAGGAATACGTTGAAAGTTCGTCAAATCTGTCACAAAAATTTCGACTCGGGTATTCTCAGCTTGTGAATATAATTTCTACATGTTTCCTGATTTTTTTATATCACTAATCTTCTATCACATGAGTGAAATAGAGAGAGAAACATATACAGTAGGGCTTTTGTAATTTCGACTCTCCGAGAGACTCGATTCTGGAAAGTCGAAATTAGCTGACAGACCAGCGATTGGTCGAGCTACTTGGTGGGAGAAGCAGCTAACGTAGCAGCATGGAGGAAAGCCCAAGAGTGGGGGAGACGATTGATCCTCCGGTCGAAATTATGCGACTCGAAATTACAGGAGTCTTACTGCAGTCACGACTATTTTCCAATTACGAATTTCTTAGTTACTATACGGAAAATTGGATGCATTTTTTTTTATTATTCAGTTAAAATATCTTTCTCGTCATCAATAGTTTTCGAAGAATGGGTCAACTGTGTGGTTCTTGAAGAATTTCGTCATTTCCGTCCGATTTAGAGCATTTCATTCCCAGCAAATTTACGGGAAACAAATTTATGGGAGAAAACAGAAGAATGTAAAAAGATATCCTCTACATTACGGAATTAAACCCAATAGGGGGATTACTTGTCAACATAACTTATTGAGAACGTGGTGTGAATTCCCCAACCAATGGCAAGACATTGAACGTTCAGAAGTACCTAACTCATATTGCTTTTCATATGAATCGTTATTCCACCCGATTAGCATCAATTCAACAGATGGACCAAAAATAAAAGAATCCAGGAATGCCAATTTAATGTTTAATGGAATTATAGAAGAAAAATATGCAGACAAAACTGTTATATTCACTGATGGATCGAAAATGGAGGGAAATACCGGAGCAGCGGTGTGGTGCCCAGCATTTAACATTTCAAAAAAAATTAGAGTTCACAACAGAAATCCCATTTTCCATGCGGAACTGTTAGCCATTAAAGAAGCACTTGAAATAATTAAATTCATGGAATGGAAACATACAGTAATATGTACAGACTCTGAATCTTCAGTTGAGGCCCTTCACTGCGGCTCCTTAAACAAATACAACAAGACGCTATATGAAATCAGAGAAATAATTAAAGTTATGGAAGAAAATGGGTTTTCAGTGGAGCTGTTCTGGATACCCGCTCATTTAGGTATCGCTGGCAATGAGAAAGTCGACAGTCTCGCTAAAAAGGCATTGAAACTCCCCTTTAGGAATAACTACGAGATACAATGCACTGAACTCAACGAGGACTTCAAAAAACAATTGTATGAAGATGGTTTCGAGGAGCTTCGAGAACAAGCGCAACGTAAAGGTGCCAAATACTTTCAATACCAAAAACAACTAGATAAAAGACCATGGTTTAACAATACAGGACTTGATAGATTTAAGATTTCGCTAATTAATCGCATTCGCAGCGGTCATTCACTAGTTAAAAAACATTTATTTGACAAAAACATTGTGGATAGCCCGGTGTGCATTTGTGAAAAACGGGATATGAGTGTAAATCATATAGTGTGGGAGTGCGAAACAGTGGATCAGATGGACAGAATTAATCTCATCAAAATATTGAGGAGGCATGGTATTGTTCCAGATGACGATATACAGACAATTTTTCTTGGTATGTCAGTTAGTGTGATGAACGATATCATGGACTTCATAAAGAAGCAAAAACAAATCAAAGTTTGAAATTTGCCTTCAAGTGAAATTAAATAATAATAATAATATTATAATTAAGTTGAAAAGAAAAAAAAAAAAAAAAAAGAAATTAAAATATGTACACAGGAAAAAAAAAAAAAAAGGTAGAAGAGTTAAAATACACCTTAAAAAGTTCGTGAATTATAATTGATATTTGAAGTAAATGTATAAATGAGTTAGTGGAAATTTAATAAGATAAATAATTAAAATGAACGCGATATAAAGAGTAACTCATTGCAATAGTAATGGAAACCAGTAAATTAAAATAGTTTAAATAAAGTGAAAAAGTAACATATAATTCCCGCGTTGAGCGCGGAATGAAAATAAAACTAGTGACATCTAGTGAGTTAAAGAACAGTCTTCGAATTTAGCACATACTCCCAAGTGGGAGTCTAGCTAGAAGGAAAAAAAAAAAAAAAAACAAATTACGGAATTGAAAGAATAAGGGATTAACTGTACTCGAATTCGCTGGGTCACTACCTTAAATAGAGCTAATATCTCTTCTTGCTATTAAGTTCGCAATATGCTGAAATAGAATAATACTCAGATCATGAAACTCGAAGGAATGTAAGTGGAAATTGGGTGATGAAAGAATCCTGAACCCCCCCCCCCCCTTTAGGGGTTGCACTAATCTAAAAGCCTAAAAAAAGGCCTTTTATGTATTCTTTTTCTTGAAGAAAAAGAGACAAAATAAAAAAAGAGTATGCGTAAAATCCACGCACATCAGAAGTGAAAGTTTTTGCTCAGAAGGTATAGATAGAGATGGATTATTATTAGTATTATTGAACAAGAAATAATGATTCTAATAATAAGGATACGAGTATGATCTCAAATGAAAACAGCCAAGTGCACAGGTTTGCACATTTATCTGTACAATGAACAAAGGTATACTTTGAAAATTTAAAGACCTGCCCATAGCATATTAGTTTTTTGTTTGTTAACATATTATAATTTTTTCCACGACTATCAAGTATTGAGGCAAATATATTTTTCCAAATCATAGTTTTTCGTAAATATTTCGGCAATGTATCGAGATAGAGCAATTTCGCTTCAATCCTCTTTCGTAGCTCTTGAAATTCTCTACAAAAAAAGAATGAGTGCAAAATCGCCCTATCTTGCTCAAATTCCAAAATATTCAAAGGAAATTGATGATCGAATAAAATAAATTTGTCTTAAAACTTTATATTCTTTTTTTTGACATTCGATTCTTTAAGAATATTTCTGAAATTGAGCGAGATAACGAAATTTTTCTGAAGATCTTTTTTGTAGGGAATGTCAAAAAAATACAGGAAAGGTTTCCATAAGAATTGCATTATATCGCTCTGTTTCCGAGATATGTTTGAAAAATTCTACCACAAAAAATAGACTTATAGATGAAATTTCTCTTTCAATAATTTTTCAAGAATATCTCCGAAACTAAGCGAGATAAAGTCATTTCGTCCTAATCTACTTGTATAGCTCTGAAAATTCACTACATGCAAGGATTTCGGCGAAATTATACTATCTCGGTTAGTTTCCGAGATATTCATATCACAAATATCGAAAAATACTTATTTTTAGAAAAAAATGACTCTTTTTCAATGATTTTTTAAAAAAATCTCGGAAACTTAACGAGATAGAGCAATTTCACCATGGAGCTTTGTTGTAGAGAATTCGAAGGTCTACAAAAAAAGAAGAAAGTAAAATCACTTCATCTCATTTAGTTCCTAAGATACTCTCGAGTTACTGATAGTAAAGTGATATCCTGTTGTATCTCTTCACCATTAATTTATTTTTCCGAGAATATCTCTGAAACTAAGCTAGATACAGGGATTTTACTTGAATTCTCTTGTGTAGAGAGTTTTGAGAGCTTCAAAAAAAGATCAGAGCAAAATCACTTCATTTTGCTTAGTTTCCAAAATATTTCCAAAAAACTGTCACCAGAAATTGAGACTCCCCTCCCCCCACGACTAGAGTTTCAACTTAGGCTATGAATATGAAGAAATTCCTGTGAAAAAGTTCGGAATTTCATTAGAAAGAATGGGTTTTAGATGATAGCTTTTCTTGCCCATATTAGTAGCCCATATAGTAGTTTTTGAGAGAAAGAAAAATCAATTTTTTGAAAATTCGACAGTGGTGTGACCCTTCAATATTCTGCATCCTGAAATCATAGCTCTTCGTATTCTGTACGAAAGGTCCCAAAAACGAAATCGCCTTATCTCGCTTAGTTTCTGAGATATTCCACTGAGAATCATCACAAAGATAAGTCGACTTATCCTGTTTTGACTCTTCACTACGGACTTAATCTATAATTGCTCGATGGACTTGTGTCACTTATCATAATCATGATATTCAACAAATTGAGCTGTTGACCTGGAATTATTAATGATATTGATCGAAATGAAAATAAAAGTAAAGAAAAAAAAATTCTCAAATTTATTCGTTATTTAAATTTTTTTAATGATTCTTTTTCTCCTCGATTCTAATTAGAGAGAGAAAAGTATTTAAGTTAAACGGAACGAGCAAAAAAATTCATTAAATTCAACGCATGAGTCTTAAAGGTGTATTTTTTTTAAAGAATTTATTTAGTTCCCTAGAGAATTTAGGATAAATTCCGCAGTGGAAAATTATGAGACGGCAAGGGACTCTGGCAACTGTAATTTGCACACAGTACAACCCCTCCATGCATATATTTATTCAGTTTGTTCTACTTTGAAATTTTACTTACATTATTTCGTCTCTCTATTCTTTAGTTACTCTTCATCGTTATCAGTGTGGAATTCATCAATGAAAATGGAATTTATAAGACCTGAATTTTCGTCTTCTGTTCGTTTAACAATTCATTTTTTGTGACGATTCTAATGATTATTGTTAAGAATCAAGAAAATAAATTTTTTCATATTTCAATTCGCGAATAAAAGATGAAATGACATCATTTAGAGTATCCCATGAAAATTCTAATGCGAATATTTCTGGAATAGGGCACTTGTATATTGATTTTTTCTCACTTCCATCCATTTTACAGTATTTTTTGAAATTCGGAAAAAAGTGGGAAAATCATCAATTGCCGAGAATTTTATAATTGAATTAACAAATCCGATATCGCTCTAATTTGGATGGGACGTCATCAGAAAACGCGGGAGCGTTCTGCGCCATGTGTACGTTTAGAACGTGCACTGGCTAACTATACTTTTACTATTGGACAGTTTTTTTTTATTTTTTTAATTACGCCTCTCCCATCGTCACAAAAAATACTAGACGTTGATTGCAATATTTCAGTGGAGAAATGGACCTTCTTCACTTGAAAAAATAATTTGTTTATTTATAAAAAAATATTTCGATGTAAGCCACGCCCCATCCCGACGTTTTCGGTTAAAAAGTTTCTCGGTGAGACATTTCGTTGTAACCTTGGCTGCATTCGGCTGGCTGAAATGAATTGGTGAGACATTTTTCCTTAACGTTGGCGGCACTGACTATGAATGTATAGCCGTCAAAACAACAACAGTGCACCCTAACCTCAAAAAGTTCGAAGTAATATAAACCGTGTTAGGCAGTTTCTCAAACGGAAAAAAAATATTAATTTATAAAAAAATATGAATTGATGAGAGAAGTTGATGGAAAAAAATCACAGCTTGTATTGTATTGGAAAAATTGAGTGATTAAAAAAAAAAAGAATACAATAGGCTACAGATAAAATCATGGGAAAAAAGATTCTGAGGTTTTTGAAGGTCCAATAATACTAATAATTAAAAATGAGAAATTCTATAAAAATTTTCAGTCAATTACTCAAATATCGTGCCAAAATTCAAAGTAATTTTGTAGTTTAGTTTTTGAGAAAAAAATATTTGAATTTAGAAATTTTACACGGGGAGATGAAAAAAAGGACGGGATTTTCCATATCCCTCGCGTGGTAAAGCAGATTTCATGCTAATTCTATCGGCTTCTCATATCTCTCTGTACAAAATTTGGAACTTCGAATATTTTTTTCTTGATACTTCGCTCCAAAATCAATTCGAATTTGAGCAGGACATTCCTTATGATATTATTAATTCATTATTGAAAATTCAATTAAAATGAGATGATACTGGTGTTCGAAATTCCTGAAATAATTGAATTTTTACATAATTTTATGAATTTTCGATCATTTTTTCTTCATTCCATGCTTTTTTCACTGCATGATAATAATTATATTATACATAATAACAGCGTTCTAATCTGTCACATGAAATTGATCATTAAAAAATTGCGTAGATTTCTGCCAAAGCATCACACGTAATTTTCTCTCTTCTTTTATCACTTTCACCCATTTCTTCGAATTTTCATTATTCTCTGAATAAATTGGAAACTTAGCGAGATGGAACAATTGTGCCTTAAGTCTTTTTTGCCGAGAATTCTAAGAGCATAAAAAGGATGAGGGAAAAAAACATACCTCTGTTAGTTTCCGAGATGATTTTAAAGAAATATTGAAAAAGAAATTTTTCTCTGCTTCACCTTTCCCAAGAGTACAGACACTCTTTGACCCCTCGATTATTAAATTTGTAGTTTTCTGACGATATTTCAAAATCTAAAGATTAGGACAAAATTGCTCTATTCCACTTAGTTTTTGAGTTATTCTAAAACTAGTGGGAACTTGCTTCAATTATAGTTATCATTATAGTTTTATCTGCTAAGTCATTAGCAAATCAGTTCCGAATAGTTCCCCTTCCCATTAGTGAACACTCAATTTTGAATATTCCCCTAATAATATATATTCAATGATCTGGATGAAATCGACTGAGGATTTGTTTTAAACTTTAAGATAATTCTGAAAATTGAAATTTCAAAAAATTACCTATACTTTGAAAACGAGCTGCAGATGAAGCTTCTTCATGCAATATTTATTAATAGAATTGAAATATCT
This sequence comes from Aleiodes leptofemur, assembly GCA_963942555.1. Classification (NCBI taxonomy): domain Eukaryota; kingdom Metazoa; phylum Arthropoda; class Insecta; order Hymenoptera; family Braconidae; genus Aleiodes; species Aleiodes leptofemur. Next base: position 8,338,485 of record OZ012621.1, read on the forward strand.
CAAGAACTAATGACGAGAAAAATCTGAAAGTATTCATGCAGTTAGATGATATAGTGTCTCATATTATTCCTCAATCTGGATGAAATCAATTAAAAACTTATTCTAAGTTTAAAAAAGAATGGAAAAATTGAAATTTAAAAAAAACGCTCATAATTGAGAAAATGTTTCTCTAATTTTGTCCAGTAACAACCCCAGGCAGTAGATTGAGAAAACCAATATATTAGCTGAATTTGAAGTTTCTATCTTAATTGTTCTGATTGTTATAGAAGCAACAACATTATCATGAGAAACTATGGAAATCGACATAACTTAAAAACTAAGCTGGAGAAAAATCTGGAAAAATTCACGCAGTTACAGAATATGATATCAAATGTTATAAATTCATCTGGACGAAATCGGTCGAGAAATTTTTAGGAAATTGATTTTTTTTTTTTAATCAAAAATTCATCATTTCTCAAAAAATACTGAATGAGTTCCAAGCGACAAGGTCTCAAAAGAAAGCATTTACCAAGACAAATATACTGTGAGAACATCAGATTTTCAGGTTGAAGTTTTACCTTTTCTTAGTAAAAAAAAATCCACACAGACATATATACCTGCGCACAGACATTTTGTCCAAATATAATTTTCAGACTCTCTACATCATTTCAAGTGATTTGCAACAAAGAAATCCAAATCGAAAATTCTCACGTTTGTTAAGCTTCCATCCGGAAGCAACAAAAAAAATAACTAAAATTTGAAATCAAATTCTTTTTTTTTCAAAAATTTTTAAAAGTTTCATCGGGTGATGAGCACGGCACCACACGTTTTGAGTAAAGTGCAACGTTGCCAATAACCCTTAACGACACGAAGTGCCAGCCATTTTCATACACACAAATCGAGTGACGTGGCAACACGATGGGAAGAATTTCCACCACGATTCCAGTCGCGTAGTGAACAGCGCGCCACATTCCGGAATCGGATCCACAAGAAATTATTCTTTCATACCAAAAGAATATATTCCACAGAAAAAAGGTCCTTTTCGAGTTGCAACATTATTCAAAAAGGATTCCAAAAGTTTCAATCTGATATTTTTAGTCTTTATTTGATATTTACATTTTCGTACAGAGTGCGGCGTCACGCTCATAGCGCGGGTTCTCAAGGATTAAGATTCTCAAGATCTCAAGACATTTAGCATTTGAGAAAAAATATCACGAGATTCCATAAGTCCTGCGTCCGAATATCTAGGTTTTTTACGATATTGTAAGAATGACGAGATCCAAAATGACGCAAAAGGAATGGAATATGGACCGACAAATTATTAAAAATTAAAAAAACGCGCCATGTGCACGTTTAAAACGTGTTGTTTGGCAGGCCAAAACCTGAATCAGGGTTGGCTGTGCAAATAATAGATGAATGGGCAGAAAAATGAGGTGGCAAATCAAAGATTCAAAAAATATTACGCAAAAGGATGGGAATAAAATCCAATGACAGGGAAAAATATAAAGGAGGCAAGGAGAAATTTTCAATTCTACTTATCTATCTATAATTGCAGCAGTAAAGACGGAAAGATAGGTCTTTCTACGTAAGAAAATAGCTTTGTCTTTCCACTATTGGTAAAAATGCACATGGCGCGCCCGGTTTTTTTCAAATAGAATTCTGTATAATCATAGAACGACTTATCTTAATGAAGGCTAGGTCAGTCCCCAAATCATCATCTTAATTTCCAGATGAGGAAATGTTTATTATTTTAAGATTCTCATGAATCTATGAACTTTCCATGAATCAAATACCAATTTAAAGAACAACTGGTTGAGGTTATATTAATTCCTTTCTCACTTTTCAACTAATTTTTCTATTTCATATTAATGAGTGTGTGATACTATGGAACAAATGATTTTTCTCATACATGTTTATTGAAAATGATGTGTAATCATCATCATCTTCATTACGTTACAGAATGATTTGATCTATTTGAAAAAAACCGGGCGCGCCATGTGCATTTTTACCAATAGTGGAAAGACAAAGCTATTTTCTTACGTAGAAAGACCTATCTTTCCGTCTTTACTGCTGCAATTATAGATAGATAAGTAGAATTGAAAATTTCTCCTTGCCTCCTTTATATTTTTCCCTGTCATTGGATTTTATTCCCATCCTTTTGCGTAATATTTTTTGAATCTTTGATTTGCCACCTCATTTTTCTGCCCATTCATCTATTATTTGCACAGCCAACCCTGATTCAGTTTTTGGCCTGCCAATAATACTACAAGAGTAACTCGACTTGTGGTCGACGGAGGCACTGCTGGTGCACATTTCAAATTTGAGAGCGTGCGATGCATGATAGGAGGTTATGTTTATAAATCATGGTTATTGATGAGCTGCTTGATTTCCCGAGCCGGAAGAATGTATATTCTCAACTGTTTACTATTGCAATAATCCCAGTCACGATCAACATAACCTTCTTACAATTGTTCAGTGAGTGATGAAGGTCAACTACAGATGGCTCCCACAAAGATTGTAGTATTCTGATCTATCGATATTTTTCTTTAACTCCACTCGTTTCGGAAATATTCACAAAATAATTCGCATTCAATCCTCAAATTTATCATTTGCCATTTCACTACAAAATTCAATCGGATGATGTTATCTTCATGATTCTGTTGAACCGATGAAGTTGAGTTCGTAAAAATGTATGATAAATTTATAACGCAATTATTATGCAATATTGACAAGAATACGTGTATCAAAGAAATTTATAGATACGAAACAGAAGGGTGGTAACAAAACGCTTGAATTATTTTCTCGCTCTCGTACTTACCTCGAACAGTAAATCTTGTTCGAAATCTCTAAGCTGAATACCGGATTCTGGCTACATTCCAAAGAGTCCTCCCCTCAACAATACTATTATGCAACAGCGAATAGTACTCGAGGAAAAGCATCGGCCGAGTTAAGCACAAACAACTCTCTATCTCATTTCTCACTCCCTCTCTTTTTCTTATCTTAAAGGACTTTTGGGTGCTATTGCTTCCAAGTCTCGTTTCCAACATTGTTAAACATTTGAACATTTCAATTCAAAAATTCTTTGCGATTAAATGAATCATTTTAATCTTTTCCTCGAAATTTTTGCACCGAAATTTATATTAACCCGTCAGCAGGCCGCTAGCTCCCAACGGTCTCTAGGCGCGCGATGAGAGATTCTCTCACACCTGACTATCTCGAGAACTAAACGAGATAGAGTAATTTTGTCCTCATCCTCTTTAGTAGAGCTTGAAATTCTCGACGAAAAAGTATTGGAGCAAAATTGCCGTATCTCGCTTAGTTTCCAAGAAACTAACAAGAAACTGATGGCAAAATTAAATGGATTTGTCTGAAAATGTTCCGTATTTTTGAGAGCTTCAGTTCCGTTCACAAAGAAATATTTCAGAAAAAAGGATTAGAATGAGAAGGGGGCACCACCAGTGCTATCTACAGCAACTGAGCCATGCCTACCCACCGACCACGTTAGGCGCGTGATGAGAGAAAGTCTCACGCTGCCCAACGGCACGGAAGAAAAAAATTTTTTTTTCAAAAGAAAAAATTAGTTTGGAAATTTTGCGATCACCATAATAAAGTAGAATAGTTTTTTGACAAATACAAAAAAAATTGAGATTTTCTACTCATTTTTGAAGGTAGTTTTCTATACCTTCAAAAAAAAGTGTGAGAGAAAGTATCATAGCACGACCGCTGACGGGTTAAGGGGGGGGGGGGGGGGGGGGTAAGGGTTTACGCGTGAAAAAAACGCTTTTTTCACGAATTTTTTTCAGACGTATGGATTGAGCAACTTTATTGAAACCTTTTGAACATTATTGAGTATGGATTCAACAACATGAAGTAATTTTTTTATACGAAAATATTCACAAACAAGCTGGTGACGGAGCTTTTCTGAGAACGTCTATTGAAATAGACGATTTGCGGTGATCACTGTATCTCAGCTAAAAATTATCAGAAATAAAAATCCATTGAAATTTAGTCAAAGTATCATCAAATCCTCCCCCCAACGTTCTCTGATGATTTTTTTTTTCATTTTTCAATTTTTGGTGGTCATTTAAAGTAAAAACTACTATTTTTTACAAAAAATTGCGCCATTTTGTGGCACAAATTTGGTAGAAACCCCCTTTAATGTAAAAAAAAAAATCATCAGAGAACGTTGGGGGGAGGATTTAATGATACTTTGACTAAATTTCAATGGTTTTTTATTTCTGATAATTTCCAGCTGAGATACAGTGATCACCGCAAATCGTCTATTTCAAAGAAACGTTCTTGGAAAAGCTCCGTTGTTAGTGGATATTTTTGCATAAAAAAATTACTCAATGTTGTTCAATCCATGCTTAATAATGTTCAAAAGGTTTCAATAAATCTGCTTAATCTATACGTCTAAAAAAAAATCGTAAGAAAAGTGTTTTTTTCTCCACGCGTAAACCCTTACCCCCCCCCTTAAGGATGTTCTACCGGTATTTTATCAAAATTAAAAAATGTACGATTTCATTGAAATTTTTTTTCCAAAGTTTTCCAAATCATAAAAAAACCGAATGCAAAATTTTGGATTTTTTTCATACCTGGTTTAAAAGTTATAAATTTTTTAATAACCATCGTTCAAGAATGTTCTACCGGTATTTTATTAGAACTTAAAAATGTACGATTTCAATGAAATTTTTTTCCAAGGTTCTCCAATTTACAAAGAAAACGTATGCAAAATTTTGGATTTTTTTCATATCTGGTTTAAAAGTTATAAATTTTTTAAAAACCATTTTTAACATGATTCTTATGGGAAATTCACAAAAGCTTAAGAAACTTTCCGAAAAATTGTTCAAATTTGATGAAACTTCGGATATAGGTGGGAGATAACCCCCCGCACAATTTTTTCATTTTTATACAACGATTGGGTCAATAATTGACATTAAAATTAATAAAAATTCTTGAAAAATTGTCGATTTCGCGTAAGTGCTGCCAACTTGTGTCGCCAGAATTCCCTAGAATTCAACGCTTTTTTCCAAATAATTCTCAAACTAATTAACCCCTCAAGTACGGGGTCCATATCCGTATATGGACCCTCGTGCCTGTCCCACCGGCCGGGGTCTCTATGTCATAGAGACCCTCACCACGCTGCATAAAAATTTCAATATCTCTTACAATTTTCAAGATTTTTGGATTTTGCAAAATGCTTCGTGAAGATGGATAATTCAAGTTTGATATGCAACCTTCTAAAAACGATTAATTCAATTTCAACTAATTAATTTTTGAGAAATTTGTTTTTTTTCCAAACTTCTGATTTCACATGTTACAAGGCGCCCGGCCGCTAGGACAGTTTGGCTCGCTGAGGCCCCGTACTTGAGGGGTTAAATAAAGGATAAAAAAAATATCTATGAAATGTAATGATAATAATATAATATTTGAATACCCGCAGCGTTCCATAATTCCCTGAAAATCATTTTAATGAGGAATTTAAAAAATCATTATTTCATGTTCAGGGATTGGAACGCTGACGAAATCACTGCCCCTCTCATGCCGCACAACCCCCGCTTACGGTAGGTGTAGAACATCCTTAAACATAATATTATCTATTTTTTTTTATCTTGACGAATAACACGAAATTGATGAAATTAAATTTTTCTATTGACAGATGAATTGTCTTTCTTTCATTTTTATGTTATTCTTTTTTTAAATATCTCGGAGACTAATGGAGATATTACTTTTTTCAGGGATTTTTTTTTGTAGGTCTGGCTTTATTCTATGGAAAAAGTTCCGATGAAAATTTTGCTATCTCGCTTCCATTTCAAGATATTAATATAGATAAAATTAATATCGATTTTTTTCTATTAATATCCACGGATTAAATTCTTTTTTTAATGCTCAAAATCATTCGAGAACAATTAGAAAAATCAGTCAAGTAGTAGAGATTATCGCAATAATTTTATAAATTGATTTTTTTATTTATTTATCTGTTATTTCTCTCATTTCTCAATAGTAAAAATTCCCCACAATTTCGAAGAGAAGGAATATTAATAAATTGTTTATTGGAAAATCGATAATCAAGAGAAAAAATTACAGAAACAGACAATTTCCACAAAAACAATCCACACTTTTTCTTCAACACCAAACTAATTCCCTCAATTTTTTTTCATCTAAAAAATCTCTTTCTCTTTTTCTCCTCTGAATACCATGAATTAAACCAACAATAGAATATTATGAATAAATATTAATCATTCCTGAAGATTCTCCTATTCCACAATTTTTTATTGTCAAATTAAAATCACCCTCTTCATAAAAGCGTAATTGCACATGACATTCTCAGAATTTACTCCATTATCCTGCAGGCTCTCATGAATATTAATTAATATTTATTGAATTCCCCGTAAAGTTTTCATCATTCAGAAATCCATCGAAGCTCGTTCACCATTATTAATTCTCTATTTTTCAATGAGAGTGTTAACCAGAGTTTGATTAAGATTAATATCTCCTACTTTAATCAACTAATGATAAAATTCATTTTTTTTCCATTTTTCGACGAAACTTTTTACTCGTGAATGATAGAATTGCGGATGAACTTACCGACGGAAGATACATAATCGAGAACCGATAATATTCCAAAAAAAATTTTGGAATAATTTTTTGCATTATTTGTTCTTCTCAATTTGCATCAGAATTGTGCATTATCAAATTAGGGGGAACAGCCGGTCAAAATACTGTTTAGACACAGAGACAACTATATACATATTGATATAAACCGCTATTTCATTATTACATATGCATGGTCGACAAATTCGATACTAACCGAGCAATGCGTGACTACAAATTCTCGGTAGCATCTGTGCTAATTATATCTCATAGATTCGATTTCATACGGAGAGCAGCGAAAAGTGCAGAGTGGAAAGGGGCAGAGAAGAGTGTGTGGGGGGGGGGGGTGGTATACGCCATGTGTTTTTCTCTCTATCTTCTTTGTGTTCATTGAAGGAGAAGTTCAATTCATTTATCACAGCGCTATCTCAGTGTTTACAACAGTTTGAGCTTTTAACAGAACTTCGTTTATTTCTTCGGATTAAAATATGCGCATCTAGGTAAAGTATTTGAATTTATTTTATTGAGGTCATGGAGATTATATTATTGATTCTTTCAAAATTATTCCCAACGATTTTAGTAAATAGCAAGCAAAACGCTTGAAGAAATGGGTAATTCTTATAAGTAACTTTTTAATTTTATGGATAAATTTTGTATTTTTATGGATGAATTTTGTAAATACGATTTCCAACTTATATGTGAGCAATTTCTTGTATTAGCTCCGATAGGCTTTCTAACCTGAATTCTTAAGGATAAACATTTGAAAACATTCAAATGTTATGAATTTTCATGTTCAGTAGTGACATGGAGAATTGTGATTTATTTTGAAAATAACTGGTGAATAATGGGACTCATGAGGATTCATTATAAGCCCTTTTTCATAGTTCGTAAAATTGTCTAAAAATCGGTTTCACTCAGATTTTTACTAGATCAGCTTTCTTCCAAGGGTAAATATGTAAGATATATTACATCATTTTCGCCACCTCCCTTCCTGAGATGATTTAAATTAATTTGAATTAATTTTATTTGGAAAGGCCGTTATTCTACATATTTACCCTTGCAAGATTTTCAGTAATAAGTCGAGATTAATTGAGTAGTGAAGAGGTAAAACACGATCAGTCAATTTTTCTGCCGATCTTTATCGAAGGATATCTTGAAAACTAAGCGAGGAAGAGTGATTTAGCTCTAAACTTTTTTTGTGGAGAATTTCAACAGCTATAAAAAAGGATCCATCTCAAAATCGCACTATCTCGCTTAGTTTCCGAACTATTCTCAAAAAACGATAGGCAAAATTCGCTAGTCAATTTTTCTACACGGAGAGAATTTTTCGGTGTCTAGAACTAAAAAATATAGTAGAAAAAGGCCTTGACTATAATCATATAGTTAGTAAATATTGTGATCAAAAATATCAATTTTTTTATTCTAAAAATGAATTTTTTAGCTTCAAGTATAATTATCAGATAGCAGACATGAGTATCAACTGTTGGTTTTCGTTATGTGAAATTTGATTTTCATAGCTGCAGTACAAAATTAGTTATGATACCCAAAAGAAGACAATTTATCATTTTTTCCTTTTTTTATAACTTTCAAAGTTTTTCATTATTTCGTTTCTGCTAGGAAACTCTTCAGAGAAATCGGATATTAATGACAAATTTACACAGATAGAATTTTCATTTACTCAATCATTAGTAAATCACATATGATTTAATCGATTCTGTTCTATTGCAGTCGAGCAATACTTCATAAAGTGTAGGTTATGATATGGAAATGGCTAACAGAACTAAAATATAATAATGGATATGTTGTGCGTCTTCATTCAATGAAATGCGTACTTGGCGAGAGACGCTACCGCATCTCCTGATGCAATGATCTTAGATAGTAACCCTAACATTATAATTCTGAGCGTGATAACTAGTTTGAAATAGTTGATTTTGACCTTGACTATAAGCAGATAGTCAGGGCAGTATGAAAAAATTCCCTCAGTGTACTTATTCTCTTCTAGTATTTCATACATGAATTATCTCGCGAATATCTTCAGAACGAGTAGGCTCAGAGGAAATTTGTAAGAGACTTTTTTCATAGAGAATTTTATGCTCTACGAAAATGTTTTTTCATAAATTCTCGTAAACTACATTTTTACCTAAATAGGGTGAGTGATCCATTGGTCGAATGGATAAGACTCGTCAGACACCAGTGATCGAACATGAAATTCGATAATTACTGATATATTTAAAAGTTTCAGAGGCTCTTATTCAAGTTGATGATCATTATATTGTGTTCCGAAGATTAGAAAAATGATATTTTGCTGGATTCCTAATTTTTTTTCAGGACAAATACATTAAATAGTTCGATCACTAGACGAGTTCGAACACTGATCAGCTCACGCTGTTTCTAAAATAATCAAAATTCGATTTTTATCTTGATTCCCCTTTCGTTACTGAATTCTCTTGCAAATATTTCTGGACCGAGTCGATGTATGCACTGAGGGGATTCTTTTGTACTTTCAAATTAGTTATCGTGCCCAGATTTATAATGTTAGGGTTACTATTTCAGATTACTACATCGAATCAAGTCGTGTAACATATCACTTATAACATTTTAGTTCTGTTAGCGATTACCGTATCATAACCCCACACTTTATGAAAGGTTGGTTGACTAAAATTGGAGAGAATTCATGAATTCATACTTGAACCGCTAATGATTGAGTGAGTGAGAATTCTATTTATGTGAATTTTTCATTAATTTTCAATTTCTCTGAAGAGTTTCTTGGCAGAAAAATAGTTATAAAAAACTTTGAAAAATTCCTTTTTTCTTTCCAAAAAAGGAAAGAATTATAAATCGCTACTTTTTAGTTATCGTAACTAATTCTGTATTGTAACTATGACAAACCAATCTCACATAACGAGAACCAACAGTTCATACGCATGTCTACTATCTGATAGTTATACTTGAAGGCGATAATAGTATATTTTGTACCTAGGCCAAAAAAAAGTCAAATGCGAAAAGAATTTGCTTCCCGAGCGAAGCGAGGATAGCAAATGCTTTTCGCAGTTGACTTTTTTACGGCCGAGGTGCAAATACTATTTTCATACCGAGGACACGAAGAAACGACGTTTATAACCGAGCGAAGCGAGTCGTTTTTTCGTGTCCTAGGTATGAAAAATTCATTTTCAGAATGAAAATTCCTGTTTCCGATCACAATATTTACTAACAATATCTTTATAGTCAAAGTTTTCTTCTAACATACTCTTTTAATTTGAAACTCTAAAAATTCCTCCCAGTACAGGGCATTCATGAAAGTATTCTGCAGGAACTCTCATGGCCTACGAAAAGATCTCTTTCTGAATTCCTCTCAAACCTCATAATTCTCAAGTTATTTCTATAAATTCACATCACGAACTTTGCACTTTGAAAAACTTATAATCTACACGTTATCCAAATGTGCGGGCAACTTAATTTGCCAGTAATTCACCTCAAATGTCATTCTATATCGCATAAAAGCCACAATAAATTTATATTATACACTGTTTACCTTTTCTCTCATAATATTTGATGCAATTAAGAGACGTCACTGGGTTTCATTCAGCATCAATGAATAATTTAATTGCCAATGAGCTCCGGGATGAATCACCTTAATTACCTATGTTAATGCCATTTGATGAATTTCAATGATACAGAATAAATATTTTAGTAAAGTTAAAATTCGATTAATTAATTTGCGACTAATCTGTGCAACAATGTAACAAAACTTGGTGCAATTTCTCTGATTTCTTTACGTTTTTATCAATAATCGAGATGATGAGTTGCAAAGATAATTATAGAGATTATTATTGATAAGGATTTTTCTACGACAATAGAAAGATAGATGAACACTGAGTGTACTATTAATTGCGACAAAGTTCACTCTGATAAATGTCAAAACAGAATTTTCAGTGTTAATTCGCCATTGAAATTGTGGAATCTATTCTGTTTCAGTTTTCACGTTGAACCAATTTCACCATGATTTTACTGTTTTTAACGCTGATACTGGCAACGACTAATCAGTGCTACAGCATAATTGAAAAATCAAATTCCAATGAGTGCGAATCAATTCTACCATCACACGTGCTGAATGAAATTGATAATTATCAATCAATTGTAGCCAAAATTATTGATGAAGCATTGAATGGTAGTTTCAAAGGTAAAACATGGGATGAGCTTGCAAATTTCGTTGATGAATTTGGACCGAGACTCTCGGGCACTGAAGCGCTTGAGAATTCAATTGATTATGTACTTGAGAGATCAAAGAAACTTGGTCTTGAGAATGTGCACGGCGAAAATTCACCGGTGCCACATTGGATTAGGTAATTTAATTGAACTTAATTTTATGAAGAACTTTGAGGTATTATCTAGGCTCTCTGTCTGTAATATAGGGGAAAAAAAATTTTTTATGCGGATTTCTTTATGAATGCGTGTTAGTAAATAAAATATTATTGTCCATGTAAAATTCTTATAGAAATATGAGATCTTCTTCTTATTCCTTTTGGCTATATCCCCATGGAGAGGCAAGTGCCATAAAAATATGAGATAATTTTTTTTTTCAATTTTTTCTCGACTCTTGATTTCAAAGATATCAGTATTAAGGCGCCTCGAGAGTATATATATAGATATACAAATACATGGGAAACTTTGCGCCATTCCCACGTCGTAACGAATTATTAAATAAATATAAAACTTACATGGAAATTATTCTTATTTTTTTCTGAGCCGGCTAATACACATTTCTCGCGAGAAAACGTCCACAGTCGAAAGCAATAGTAATTTGAACTTATGAAGCGCGGTGACAGCTGGCGGCCATGGCGTTTTTCATTTTTTTGATGATTTTACATGCAAGAGTTCAAAGAACAGGCAGGTAAATTTATGAAATAAAATGGAAAATTTCCTCATATCTTTCATTCATAGTTTCATCCATTTATTATATGAGTTAATGAATTTTTTTCATTTCAGATGAATCATTTTCAAAAAATTCAATAGTGGAGCCAACAGAAACTGAACGGGAGCATTTTTCAAAATTGATAATCCAGGATTTTGACGGAATATTTTCCCAAATAAGGAAGAATGGCAGAGTAGCCCTGCCATTTCTACTATTTCCTTCATTCATTTTCTCAATTATCTCCTCGTCTTGACGCATTCCCCTCTTTTTAGCAATAATGAAAATCATTGCTGAGGAGAGGGAAACGGCCATATTGAGGAAAAAATTGGATGAAAAAATAAGGGAGAACGGCAGAGTAGCCCAGGCTTTTCTACTAATTTTTCATTTTCCTTCAATTATTCCCTTGCCTTGACGCATTAACGAAGAGAGGGGGCTCTTCAGCAACAATGAAAATCTTTGCTGGAGAGAAGGAAACGGTCAAATTATAGGAAAAAATCGTAAGAAAAAAAAAATGGCTGAAACGCTCAGACTTTTCTGCTATTAATTTTTTTTGCATGAACCCCTTTCTCGCCTTGACGCATTCTTCTCTCTTCAGCAACGATGAGAAATCATTGTTGAAGAGAGGGGAATGGTCTTTTGGTCTTTGAATTGAGGGAAAAAATTGAGAAAAAAATGGCTAAGAGACCTTTTCTAGTACTTAAAAAAAAAAAAATTCACCTATTCCCTAGCCTTGACGCATTCACCTCTCCTCAACAACCATGAAGATCATTGCTGAAGAGAAGAGCATCGTGAAGTTGAAGAAAACAATTGAAAAATGGCAGAAGGACCCGGCGTTTTGTACTATTTTTTTTTTAAATTTCTCTCAACTATTCCCTTACCTTGACGTATTCCCTTCTCTTTAGCGACGATGAGAACCATTGCTGAAGAGAGGGGAACGGTGAGATTGAGGGAAAGAGTTGAAAAAAAAAATTGGAAAAAATAGCAGAGAGTACAGGCTTTTTCCACATTTTCAAAAAAAAATTTCCGACTGTTTCCTTGCCTTGACGCATTTCCCTCTCTTCAGCAATGGGGGAAATTATTGCTGAGGAGAGAGAAACGGCCAAATCGAGGGGAAAAATTGGATGAACAAATAAGAAAGATGGCATAGAGGCCCGGCCTTTTCTACTATTTTTTCAATTTTTTCCTTGCCTTGACGCATCTCCCTTTTTCCAGCAACGATGAAAATCATTGCTGATGAGAGGAAAACTGTCACATTGAGGGAAGAAATTAAAAAAAAAAAATTGAATAAAATAGTAGAAAAAGCCCAGCTGTCTCCCATTTTTCGAAAAAAAATTTCCAAATTTTTCCTGCCATTTGACCGTTCCCCTCTCTTCAGCAATGATTTTCATCGTTTCTGAAGAGAGGAGAATGCGTCAATGCACAGGCATAATAGTAGTAGAAATGGGTGGGCGTCTCAGTCATTTTTTTAAAATTTTTTCCTGAAATTTGACTGTTCCTCTCTCTTTAACAATCATTTTCATCGTTGCTGGAGAGAGAGGAATGCGTCAAGGCAAGGAAATGATTGAAAAAAAAAATGAAGGAAATAGTAGAAAAGGCTGGGCGACTCTGCCGTTTTTCCTTATTTGAGAAAATATTCCATCAAAATCCTAGATTATCAATTTTAAAAAATGCTCCCATTCAGTTTCTGTTGGCTCCACTATTGAATTTTTTAGAAATGATTCATCTGAAATGAAGAAATTTCATTAACTCATATAATAAATGGATGAAACTATAAATGAAAGATATGAGGAAATTTTCCATTTTATTTCATGAATTTATCTGCCTGTTCTCTGAACTCTTGCATGCAAAATCATCAAAAAAGTGAAAAACGCCATGGCCGCCAGCTGTCACCACGCTTCATAAGTTCAAATTACTATTGCTTTCGACTGTGGACCTTTTCTCGCGAAAAATGTGTATTAGCCGGTTCAGAAAAAAATAAGACTAATTTCCATGTAAGTTTTATACTTATTAAATAATTCGTTACGATATGGGAATGGCGCAAAGTTTCCTATGCATTTGTATGTCTATATATATACCCTCGAGGCGCCTTAAAGAGATAGAACAGGATGAGTCGACTTTTATCATTCATTTTCTTAAGAATACATAAATTTTATTGACACTTTTTTCCTAAAAAATTCAAAAGCTACAGAAAAGCATTAAAGCAATATCGCTCTAGCTCGCTCAGTTTCCGGGATCTTCTCAAAAGAATGAATGATAAAAAAATACACTTATCCGGTTTTATTTCTCCACTACTAAATTATTATTGCATTAATCATCTTAATTATCACAATTTTTAATTAAAGAATTTCGTCTCTCAATATTTCCCAGAATTGGAAGAAAAATTGATATTAAATCAGTGTGCCATCGGGATTTCACCACCTTAATTATGTATTTTTCCTTTAAATTAAGATATCCTTAATTATTAACATTTTGTTGAGAAAAATCCCGTCAAAGAGCCTTAGATAATACTTTAATCAGCTCAGAGTTAAGATTTTGATAAAAAAAACTTTAGTAAATGAATATTCTTTCTTCGATAAAAAAAAAAGGGGAAAAGAATCAGTGACTCTTCTATCACCACGTAAAAAGGATATAAGAATGCTGGGATTAGGTTACAGCATAGGAACTACGAATAATGGTATAACGGCGGATGCTATTGTCGTTAGAAGTTTTGGTGAACTCAAACGACGAGCTGACGAGGTGAAAACTTTGAACTTTCATCAACTAAACTTACTTCATTCTTTCTCATCTTTTCACAGCTCTGCGTAAAAAAAAAAGATCTAATTTATTCTTCCTTTACTTGACGGGTTTCCGTCTGTACAGTCCAGGCAAAAAATTTATATACATTTTTATTGCTATCTACAGAAAGTCACTTTTTTCTCTCAGGTTCACCAAGAATTTTTTTTAAAACTGCAAAGAACTGGTAAGAATGTAAAAGATTCGAATTCATGATAGCATGAATTATAAATAATTTCAACTATTTCTTATTCATCAACTCAAAGAAATTTTCGATTCTGAATCAATTCCAAATTTTTGTTATTTTGGTAGCGAAATAGTAAAACACGAACAGTCGATTTTTTCCTGATCATTTTTTGTGAACATCTCCAAAATTCACGGAGATACGCCTTTTCGGCCCCAATCCATTTTTCTAGCGACTGTGAAGAGCTGCAAAGAAGATTAAGAAAAAAAGGGCGTATATCCATTATTTTCCGAAATATTTTTGAGAATTCTTTGAAAGAAAAGCTAGACTTATCCTGTTTTACATCTCCGCTACTAATTTATTTTGCATTTCTTCAATGGATTTGAAATACGGACAGAAACACGTTAACTCATATTCCTTTCTCTCGATTAATCCCATTCCATTTCTGTGATGCAGGTGCCTGGAAAAATTGTAGTTTACAATCAAAAATTTGTGTCATACGGTGAGACCGTAGAATATCGATCAGTTGGTGCTATTGAAGCAGCGAAAGTAGGTGCAGTTGCTACATTGATAAGATCAATTACTCCGTTTTCGATTTATTCCCCTCACACTGGCATGATGAAGTATGATTCAAATGTTACGAAAATACCAGCAGCCTGCATAACAATTGAAGATGCTGAATTACTTGGGAGAATGGCTGCTCGAGGTGAGAATAACTGAATTACAGATTTTTCATCTCATCGACCTGTTATTTTTATGAAACTCTATCTGTCGTTAGACTTTTGAATTTGTCATAAGATGGCAGAAGGATACACTGTTAAAAATTTCCGTCTGAATTTTTCGTGCAAAATCCCGGAAATTTCTAACAAGTCACATTTCTACTGAAATTTCAGATAATTACGTCATTGAAAAATGAATACATCATCGATTTTCAAATAACTCCACGCTTGGATATCAATGAAATTTGTAAATTTCAATTTAATTATTTCTTGGAAATTTAGTAAAAATAGGAAAATTCAAAAAAAAATTGAAAATTCAAGTCATTTTGATTCTGAATATTCATGTTCAGTTGAAAATTCAAATAAGTTGTAGAATTTCCGTCTCAATTCTACTTAGCACTCATAGATTCCTTCGAATTTCCTCTGAAACTCACAGATTTCATAACCATCTTCCCATTAAAAAAAATTCAATATCACGTTTATGAAAATTCCCATCAAATTTTCTATGGAATTTCCATATTTTTCTAACAGTGTAATCCGATGACATTTAAATACGACTACATAAGTATCTCAGTAAAATTACAAAAATGACAGTTTAGATATCGGCAAAAGCTCGAGCCAATTCTAAATTAATTTCCTGTTCGAAAAGTTTCTTATTACAATTCGTTTATCCAATGTCCAAATTTCCAAAATATATATCACTTTCCAATTACTCCATAATTTCCAAATAATTTCCTCCCGTCATCAAATAACACCTCAAAAAATCCGATCGACATAAATGAATAATATTAAGCACTTTCTCAAAATTAAATATTAATACTTGCGCGAGAACAAAAAAAAAAAAAAAAAAAAAAAAAAAAAAAATACTTGCGCGAGCAAATCAATATGCACTGATCATCACTTTGATGTGTATATAAAAAAAAGAGGAATGAATAATAGAAAACTAGTATGATTTTTTTTTTCTTCAAAATTACACAAATTTCATGAAAGATTTTAAATTCTAAATTCATCCATGAAAACAACAGACATTTTACTTGAATAAATTTGAATAAATTAATTACAAAGTTCAGGTGATAATTTAAGTTCTCGTGACGTCAAAATGTAACGAAGAGCTCCGATTGCTTAATTCAAAATTCTTCGTCCAATCGTAGTGGCGATTTATACATTGTAACCAATCAGAGACACTGACCAGGGAAAATTGAGACATTGTGACGTTACAAGCACTTCCAAATGCTTTCAAATTACCCACTTTTCGATGATTGATTATAAACAAAATAATGATATTGAAGGTAGTTCCAGCGTGGTATAGTGTAGTCAGAGCATTTACTTGTGTTAGAAATAGAGGAACCCTGCGCAAATATACCAGACTGCCATTGACTATGAAAGAAACGTGTTTGAATAAAAACATAAATGATATTTCAAATCATTATATCTCGAATACAGAACGGTGACGTGCTCTTTTTTCTAGTTGAAAAACATGTTTCTTCATTCGCCTAATTTTTTTCGAAATTACGTCGACAGGGTTTTATGATATAATAGAAAATATTTTGATGGACAGAAACTGATACACTCTTTAAATGGGAGACGAGCCTGAGAGTTGCCATCTTTGTTATTAATGATTTCGTATTCGAAACGGTAAAAAATTCCGAAACATGAGGACTTATTATTGATAAAAGAAAAAAAAATGGGGACTCATTAGTAACTTTATTCTTAGCCTCTATAAAAAATTCCAAAAACATCTATCGTAAAGTGATTTTACGTTGAAACTACCTTAAGCATTTTTTAACTCATAAGCAGCGAGAGAGTATAAAATAAAATGCAAAAGTTCTCTATTAATCCAGGCAAGAACATTACTCTGAAAATCGTAATGGAGGCACACCAATTGGCGGACACTGTGTCACGGAATGTGATATCTGAAATAATTGGTAGTACAAAACCAGATAAAACCGTCGTTGTATCTGGACACGTTGACAGTTGGGACGTTGGTCAGGGTGCAATGGACGATGGTGGTGGTGCTTTTGTATCATGGAATTCATTGGTACTCCTGAAAGCCCTGAATCTACGTCCTAAGAGAACTATAAGGTAAATTCATGATTCATAACATTGTAAAATTTAATCCGCCACCTTTCTCCCCCCCCCCCTTCCTTCCCCATCTTCTCTCACTCTGTTGGCACGAATATTAACAAGATGGTGGAAACTGTGATATATACATAATTCATAAAGTTAGAGAATAGTCTTGATGGCGGTTAAAATGCTTTAAAGGGCCATTATGTGGACGGCTGAGGAAATGGGAATTGTTGGAGCGAATTACTACATCAACCAGCATAAGCAAGATATTGAGAATCTTCAGTTCGTAATGGAATCTGACATTGGAACCTTTATGCCACTTGGTCTTGACGCAACTGGCTCACAGGCTGTTATCTGCGTACTTCAAAGGATCATGAAGTTATTAACGATTTTCACTATTTCAAATTCTCTTTGAATTTCATGAATTTCATAAATAAATTCAGCGATTTTACTTAATGGCTCTTTTCAATTTCCTTAGGTTATTGTCAAGGATAAAATCACTGGAAATACACACACCGGGTACGGGACCTGATATAGAAGGATGGACGACTCTAGGAATACCTGGTGCATCTTTGAGGAATCAGAATACAAGATATTTCTGGTTTCATCATTCGGATGGTGATACAATGACTGTCGAGAATCCAGAGGCACTTGACATGTCTACAGCTATTTTTGCTGCAACTTCTTATGTATTGGCGGATATAAATTTTGATTTGCCTAGACATCCACCACTGAGGAAGAAAAATACATGAGAAGATTCTATTACTAATTAACTTGGGAAGAGGCATTTTCGAGACTTATATTTTTGATGAAGAAAATTTTGAATTTTTTATGAAGAATATATTCGGAGAGGAAATGAATGAGAATTTTGTAAAATTCAAAAGAATTCTGTCACGATATCTTCCAGTTTGAATTTGCATTTATACGAATTTTGTTCCATTAATAAATAATTAAATTGATTTGCGAGTGTTCTATTTTTCTGGAGGATACATGTAAGATATAGAAGTGTCAGAAATAAGAGGAAGTCACTACTCACTCAATGTCGCAACGACTGCTGAAGTTAGCGCTCGCTTCAGAACTCACTCATTATTGATTTGACAACTCTCAGGAGTTCTATTAACTAACGAATGTGCAGAATAATCGATTAAGCAAAAAAAAAATCAGAAAAAATGGCACTTGAGTCACCTTCATTTGAAGACAGGATCTATCACCACATTTAGACATCAGATAGTGAAAAAAAAATTACTCTTCCATGAATTTTAAATGAAAAGGACAATTTGAGGAGGATAATTCAGTAGCAAGAATGTGAAACAGGATGAATCGTTTTTTTTCTTGATCTTTTCTTGAAAATATTTCCAAAATTATGAGAGATAAGGCAATTCCACCCGCATTTTTTTTTGTACCCTCACGGTTTCGAAAATGCTAAAAATGCGGTGAATATGCCGGAGTAATGCGGATACCGAATATCTACCGTAAGAAGTTGGTAATAATGCGTTATTAATAGAGTCAAATTTTTCAGATTTTTTTAACCATAATGAACCGTAAAGTTACTATAGTTATGCCATAAGGTTTCCGCAGATATGCTGTAAAGCTGCGATGAAAATGCGCAAATTTTACCGAAAAGTATCTGTAGTCGAATTGCAAGAATGCGATAGTTTGCTCGTTCGTTTCGTTCGCTGATGCTCTTGAAATGATTATTTACACGTAGAAATAGCAAAATTAGTTTAGTTTCATTGATTCACATATCTCAATGTCAAGAGCTACAAAAAAGAATTAGAGCAAAGACGCTCTATCTCAATTAGTTTCCGAGAAAAATAGACTCATCCTGCTTTATCTCTTTGCTACTAAATTGAAATAAATGAATAAGACTGTGATAACTCATGATAACTCTTTATCTAAAACGTGTTACTTACATATAGTTTATAACCTTCACATAATCACGTCGTACAAATGTTTAGGCCTCTGTCGGTCCCCAAAATTCGCCTACTATCAATAACTATTTGATAAACATTATTGTTTATCGTACAAATAATCAATGGATTGTAAATTATTTATTTACCAATGTAAAATTAATTGATTCAATTCGTTGATTACTAAGCCAATTGGCTGTATAAGCAATTCGTTAGATCAGTGTATCCTCATCCTGGGTTTGAAATACCATTAGTAATGAGTGTTGTGATCCAGTTCTTTGGCTTAGATTAAGTAGTGTTGTTTTCTCACCACCGCTGCCATTCAATGAACAATCTGGTGAACTACCATCAAAACCAGATATGTAATTTGTTGCTGTACTACTGGTTGATGGTATATCATTCAGATCTGGTGACGCGAGCGGTGGTTCTAGGGTTTTATGGTTGCCATCAAGTGATACCAATTGCATACTGTATGATTCACGATAGCCCGATGTACTTGATGTATCCTCGTCAAAGGATATGTCCGATTGTGGATGGAGATAATGATGCGTGTGCGGATGATGATGATGATGCTGTTTGTCAACTGGGCTCAAACTTGCGTGACATTCACTATCACCCAGACGAACTGAGAAGGAACGACGTGAACGGAATGACGATGATTCTGAGGGTATATTGAAGGCTATCGATTCCATTGCTGAGACTGGTGGTGTTTGTGAACTTGCTGGCACTAGCGATGATGAATCATCCTGATGATCCAACTTCAATTGAGGAATCTGCGGATTTTGGGGTTTAAGTAGTTAATTCGTGTGTGTTCAATGTGGTTTTTGATCTTTTCGTTATTTTGGATGTAAGGGCGATGGAAGAGTTAGACTTCTCTGGAGAGAAGAATTGAAGCTATCCGAGAAAGAATGGTCAGATCTAATCTGATTTATTTATATTCTGATTAGAACTCATTCGATATGGATAGATCTAGCGTCAGATCTCAGTAGATCGGAGACTAGCTCTGATTAGATCTGAATCGAGATATAATCAGATCTGATCGCTTCAGATCCAACAGTCTCAGATCTGAGTTTAATTAAATCAGATCTCAACAGATGTGCGCAGATATACACCTAGATTTGCTCAGATTTACCAATATCACATTGTAAGACCCCAGTTCTGATTATATCTGATTATATGTGAACAGATGGATTTATACTTGCGCATATCTGTTTGGATCTGCGTCGATTTGCTTAGATCTGCGCAGATTTAATTAGATCTGGTCTCCAGTCTACTAAGATCGAACGCTAGATCTGTTCTCATCCATCCATATCTAATTAGATCTCATCAGATATGAATAAATATAATTAGATCTAATTATATCTAACCATTTTTTCCCGAATAGTGACAACTTCATGAGGCAAAATTCTATCAAACTAGAAATAGCAGACATTTGATGATTTCTATTTTTTTGAATTTTTTCAAACAGATAAATTATTCAGAAGGAATGGAACCATTCACATGCAGAAAATTCATAGAACTATGAGGGCCAATTTTTCAAATATTTTTTAAAATATGATTTATTTTTAAAAATATAAAATAAATTCTGGATTCCGTTTGGGCATTTCCGACGTTCCTCCGAATTCCTTTCCTCCAGAAATTCTAATTTCCTCTAATTAGCCTAAGCAAGGTAGCCGGAGATGAATATATGACGATTGAAATTTCATTGCCAAGCAAAAAAACACTCGGCAACTGAGTTGGTAGAGTAATGGACTGGTAATCCGGAGGTCATGGATTTGATCCCACTCACGGGCAACTTTTTTAAAATCTTTTTTCTCTAGAAATTTTCATTCATTTATTCAACAAAGAATTCAGATCTTCATTTACTTTTCGTTTTCTCTAAGAAATTTCTAATATTGATTTCTCCATTAGCAGATCTGATTGGATATGAAAGTTCCAGATCTGTTCAGATCTAATTATATCTGAACCATCAGATATAATCAGATCTGATTAGATCTAATTAAATCTGACCATTTTTTCCCGGGTATGGAAAAGGTCACATACTCTTTCTTTAATACATTTTTACTAGGGATGTGGGCATATTCAAAACAATATGAAACAGAATAAGTCAATTTTTCTAGCTGAACCTCTTTTGCTAATGTGTCGGAAATTAAGCGAAATAGCACGATCTTGCCTAACCCTTCCACGCCAGACATCAATGCTTTTCAAGATGCTAGTAGAAAAGCTTGCATAATCATTCTTATTGATGATGCAACGTCATGGAGTCGTTTATGCGTCTCTAAGATTTTCAGCATTCCGGGCGGAAAAATTATTTCGTCATAATAACAACCTGAAGGGGAAAATCACTGTTCCCGGTCATGGGCCATGCTCGAATTGATTTTTTTTGCCGTTTTTCTTCGTCTTTTTGTGAAGAATTCCAAGAAACATCTCACTTAATTCCCAAAATATTCTGAAATTTTCGTTTGAATTATCTTCGGAAGTTATGAGCAAAAAAATCGACTTATCTTGTTTCACCCTAGCGGTTTCCTTCACTACGGAATAGCGTAAAAATTTGTACTAGACAGGTAAAACAATAGGGAACTTGCATATTTGAAAAAAAAAATAATTTCTTTCCGGGGACACTTTTTAAAATGAAAAATCCTTGTTTTTTTTAAGATTAATTAATCAACTATGAATTATTGAAAATCGCATTTTTCGAACCCCAATGAATCGGAAGTGACGTCAAAATACCAAATGATTCGGCAGTTAAAATACCAAACAATCCATACGCATCGCCAAATTAATTAACTATGTGGTATATCGACATCACTTCCGTTTTCTAGCTGTTTGAAATTTATTCATTTTTTTATATGTTCAACTCATCCCAATGAATCACTTGCAGTGAAAAAAAATTCAAAATTAAATATGCAAGTTCCCTATTGTCTTAACCTGTTCTACGTCTTCGCCATTGAATTTGCTCAACTCATGTTACCACTTTACTAATGAAAATTTAATAAATTACCTTAATATGACTCCTTCGACTTTTTCTTAATCGAAATGTCCTCTTGCTTTGGCCCATCGAACGCTGCAAACGAGGCCTGTCTAATCGGGATTCGCCGGAACTGTCCTCGGTTGGACTGTTTGGACTCAGTTGGCTTGTCACCGTTTCTCCTAATCAATTTTTCATTCATTTCTCTTTTCATCAAACTTTCGCAAGATAAAAATAATAACAATTCAATTTTTTAAAGTAAATTTTATGAGATATTCATGCATTTGATTCAATAAGAATAATATCATTTTAACTTGTGGCTGAAATTCATTACCATTATATGTGCAAATTTATTTAACGATTTATCATAAATTCACAGTGTTCATCGCCACATGCACAATATTTGTTCGCTGTCATCAATTTAACCAATTGAAAATTAAATTTTATTCGTAATTCATGCACACCCACATTAACTATCATAATTACTCAACAAATTCCTCAAGTTGATCTATTGAAATTACAGTGTAATCATGAAATGATTTTGAATGAAAAGAAAAATACAGAAATAGACGCGATGATTCTCAAAAGATCGTCTAAGATGCGGCTAAAAAATTAGTCAAAAACAATTAAAAAATAAATAAACGTGCTCGTTATAAAATCAGGATTCTCTTATTTTTTCTTCTTCATCATTATTTTTCTAATCTTTTTTTCTCTGAGAAATTTACCTGATAAGTGCCTACACTCTACGGACGACACAAAGCGCAGTTTAGACGTCTTTTGATGTGTTAAGTTAAGATGATGCTTAACATGGTTACGTTCATCACTAGCAGTAGAAGATGAGTGGGATCTATCTGAAACATGCCACATCGAACGTCTAGTACATGATGAAGGATGATTTTAATTTACGATCATCGCTGATAATTGCTCCTAAAACTTGTGATAATTTTAATTTCAAGTTTTCTCCATCCTTTTTCTTGATTTATTCTTTTGTATAATCCCTTTATGCAGATAAAAATAATGGCAAAATTTTCCCGATTTATGGGCTGAAGCATCATGGTTACAAGTTTGACAGAAACAGAGCGAAAAATACCAATTTGACTTGATTCGTATTCTACATTGAAATCTTCAATTGAGAGGTTGAAGGGGTAACACCACTCTAGGATTTCCGAGAAATGCTTTTTTTTGGCTTGAGAATAGTTCAGGGTTCCAAGAACAATATCCAATTAGTCTTGTGTCCGAAATCATGTACCTTATACATTAATTGGGGATAAAAGTAGGACCAATCTGCTATAACTTGTATGCAGAAACTGACGAATGCTGCATCAAATTTTCTGAGCGATCCCTCACCAAAGCCGCAAAAAAGACTCGATTCGAGTTGAGAACTTCTAGGACCAGAGTATCAACCTAGATGGCAAAACGTATGGTACAGGCATAGCTGATTAGAGGTAAAACACGATTTCCACAGATTTAATTACTTGTAACCTTTAAACGCGTTTTTCTCGAAATCACTTTATTCAGCTCGGGTGGAATCACTCCTCGAAAACGGTTCGATGGATTGCTCTGAAATTTTTACTGTAGCTACAAAATCATATTATCTAGTGAACTACATAGCCGTTTTTCGATTGAGGGTAAACTTTTTTTTATAGACACGATTTTCTGCACAAAAATTGTGTTAAACATGAGATTTTTTTTAAACCTTTGCCGATTTTTAAAAAATTGGTTTCAAAAAAATCCTATGTGTTTCACTAGTAAATTAGATGTATTTTCAGTGACATTTTTTTTTTGTTCTACCTCCTATAGTTTCGACTGTGCCAGTTTGCCCGTGGAGGTAAAAAAAAGGCCTCTTTGAAGATTGACTGAATCTCCGTCATTTTGTTTAGAAAATCCAATAAAAAATTGTTGTTATATACTTCGATGTATATTTAATGACCCCTGAAAAAATGAACCCGATCCGTTTACCCATATCCTCAGAAAAAATTCCCAAAGCTTGGTCTTTTTTTCTAGAGTGGTGTTACCCCTTAAATTCGGGGCGAAGTATGATGAGGTCCGCGCTGCTGCGCACGCATCAAGAGTCACATGATTGGGAGCATTTCTGAACAGTCAACCGATAACAGCATTCAATAGACAGACAAATTTGATGGCATCAAATTGAAATTAGTATTAAGATAAATTTGAAATTAGTATTGAATATTGAGCGACCGCATGTGATTCTTCATACAGAGCATCATTAAGGGGGGGGGGGGGGTAAGGGTTTACGCGTGGAGAAAAAAACACTTTTTTTACGATTTTTTTTTAGTTGTATAGATTAAGCAGATTTATTGAAACCTTTTGAACATTATTAAGCATGGATTGAACAGCATTGAGTAATTTTTTTATGCCAAAATATTCACTAACAACGGAGCTTTTCCAAGAACGTTTCTTTGAAATAGACG
The DNA here is from genome assembly GCA_963942555.1 of Aleiodes leptofemur. Taxonomy (NCBI): domain Eukaryota; kingdom Metazoa; phylum Arthropoda; class Insecta; order Hymenoptera; family Braconidae; genus Aleiodes; species Aleiodes leptofemur. The sequence continues at coordinate 8,363,022 of OZ012621.1, forward strand.
ATTTGCGGTGATCACTGTATCTCAGCTGGAAATGATCAGAAATAAAAATCCATTGAAATTTAGTCAAAGTATCATTAAATCCTCCCCCCAACGTTCTCTGATTATTTTTTTTTTTTACATTAAAGGGGTTTTCTATCAAAATTGTGCCCCAAGATGGCGCAATTTTTCGTAAAAAATAGCAGTTTTTACTTTAAATGAACACCAAAAATTGAACAATGAAAAAAAAAATAATCAGAGAACGTTGGGGAGAGGATTCGATGATACTTTGACTAAATTTCAATGGATTTTTATTTCTGATAATTCTTAGCTGAGATACAGTGATCACCGCAATATTTCAATAGACGTTCTCAGAAATGCTCCGTCACCGGCTTGTTTGTGGATATTTTCGTATAAAAAAATTACTTCATGTTGTTGAATCCATACTCAATAATGTTCAAAAGGTTTCAATAAAAAGGCTCAATCCATACGTCTAAAAAAAATTAGTAAAAAAAGCGGTTTTTTTCACGCGTAAACCCTTACCCCCCCCCCCCCCCTTAGACAACGAAGCCAGTAGCTGATGAGCAATAAGAAAAGCTGGCAAAATGTATCCGGAGTCATTCGTAAAATAATAACGAAGAAAGAAGACGACAGCAAAGCGCTACGGTAGAGCCTCTGGAGACAGTGCCCCTGCTGAAGTAATGCGAAAGCGGTTTCCGGCAAGATGCGTGAATGACGTGATGGAAATAGGTTTTTTAATCAGTAAGAATCTGACACTACCTGCATACCATCTGCGGGTGTCTTATGTAAGATTTTTTCCACCTCCAAAAAAAAAAATCATTTTAGTAGCAAAATTCTAGGGAAAAGTGACTTTGAAAATACTGTTCAGATTTTTCGAAAGACCATTTTTTACCGAGAATTCCATGGCAAAAAAAATACCTAAATAAAAATCCTCTCAAATTTCACTATTTCTAAGCAATTCAAAAAACAATCTAGTGATTTTTTACGCATAACTCCATAATTCTGCCATCACTGTCTTCTGCATTCATTTTCTTTCCATTTCCGCCAAATTTGTAACCTAGGTGCTCCTCTCCTGCCTGCCTCCTCTCCTATGTACTACCGGAGAGTACCTTATTCCCATTAAATAAAAAAAAAAAACTATTTTCATGATCACATCAATTGCAACTTAAATTCCCATAATAGCTCATTTTTTCTCCTCACACATAGAGAAAAAATGGAGAGACCTACGCATACATATTGTTGCGGTTCCCCCTCTTTAATCACTCATTAAATCACCTGAAGAAAGAAGAGAGACTGAAGAACCCTAGCGACGGTTGTCATGGGAGAATAAACAACGAAGAAGAATTCCATTCTTCACACGGATTCAAGATGAGACAAAGCTCTTAAATAAATTGCCCCAAATATTGAAATTTAACCTTGTGTATCGTTCTTATTTCCGTCCCTGTAACAATATGTATGCAATAAATGCTCCGAATTTTTCAACCCCTTCTCTAGCATGTTGCTTCGATTCAAGAATATGAGAAAAAAGAATTTTCATGTACTCTGGTTAACGACGATGATCGTTAAAATAATGACAATGTGAATACAAAATGTCATAGGAAGAAGAGAGTAATGAGAAATTGCAGTGTACAGTTAAGAGCATTTAACAATGAGCACAAAAAGGGTAAAAGAAGAATATTATTATCATTATTATTATTCATATTATTATTATTATTGTTATTATTATTTTTTTTCTTTTTTTCCATTTCTTCTTTACTTTTTTTTATTCAGCAAGTAATTGCGCAGCATGAGAAGCTGAGAATAAAAGGCTCTCGAAGCAAGTACGTAGTGTGCAGAGAGTGTCTATGCAACGATTAAGAGATACGAGTAGATAAGAGAGAGAGAAAGAGAGAGAGAGAGTGAGTGAGAAATAGAAAGAGAAAGGGAGGAGTGTGGGTGAAGGAGAAGGATAGAATACCAACTGTTGGACATTACCATTGTCTAAAATACTGCTATTACACTTTAAGTTTGGTGAAAGATTTACGTGAAAAATATTTTAAAATGGAATTATAGATAGATAGTTAATTATAATTTTTTTTTTCAGTAAATGATATTAATTAACATGAATATACAAGTTATAGGAAAATTTAATTTTTGATAATTAAAAAATGTTGATTAACCCAGAAAAATGAAAATTGTTGTATTTATAAATAATTGGAAATTTATTAAATTTAATTGATGAAAAAAAAACATTTTCCTGGGATTTCTTGAGAATTTTCAACGAAGGATAAGTGAATGAATAAAATAGGGCGGTGAAAATAATAGAGCGATCGAAAGTTTGGTCATTTTAGAGGAAACGAGTGAAGATTATTAAATTTTTTAAGCAATTACGATAAGTTTTTTTTTTTTTAATTTACTGAGATTTTTATTAATTTTTACTTTATATTATTTTAATGGTTCAAAGATAAATTACGATTAATTAGTGAATGAAGCATTTTCGAGGTAGTATCTCAGTGTTTTCGATTTTCGTTAAGCCTTTTTTCATTTTAATTCTAACTTTTTACCCGTTTAGTTCTCGAGATAATAATTAAAGTGGCTAGAAATTGCAGTAATGAGAATAAAATACCCTGAATTCCCCGAGAATACCCGAATTTACGAAAATATCAGAGCTTAGCAATAATTCCAAAACAAATAGCGGGAAGAACAAAGTTTCAGTTGGAGAATGCGCAATGTGAAACGTTTTTTCCTGGTAAGCATTTATGATAATTAAACAATAATAAATAATTGTTACATAATTAGCAATAGAGAATTGAATCATTCCTAAACGTCTTAAAAGCGCTTGTGACGTCACTACACAAAAGCTGTAGTTTTTCCAATAGTGATGGGCGATTTTCAATCGATCGATTCTTTTTTAAAAATTGATTCTTTGCGTGATTTTGAAGAACTTGATTCATCGATTCTTGTCCAGAAGAATCGTATTGTTTTTTTTTTATATCAAAAACAAATTATGAAAAAGAGACACTTAAACTAAAACTAGTGAAAGGGTACTATCGAATGATATTCGATATCTCGAATCTAATTCGAGATTATCGTATCAACTGATATATATTTGAAAATGATTGATTAACCCTTTGACTGTTTTTGTCCACTATAGAGGACACTGAGTTTCATATCCTAAAATTCAAACCAGTCAACAATTGTCGTTGACTGATTTCAATTCTAGGGCGTGAATCTCAATGTCCTCTATAGTGGACAAAAACAGTCAATGGGTTAAAAATTGATGTAATAATTCTTCCATATCATCAAATCTCGAATTAAATACGAGATATCGCATCTATTAATCGATATTGAGAGTGATTGATCGGAAGTAGATGTGATATTTTTATTTTATTAGAAAAAATTGATTCGTCAGTTTTCAGGTTTCAATTTTTCTTTAAATCGATTCTAAGAAAATCATATTTTCGAAGGATCGATTTAGCCCTACTATTACAAGATTACAAGAAGATGGAAGAATTGTGCGGGTTAGATGAGGAAACGTTCCTGATGGGCTCTCGCCTCTATGTAGCGTAATGACGTCCCAATCAATATTAAAATATTAAAAAAATACAATTTTAACTTCTCATTCAAAAGTTAATGAAGAAAAAAAATTATTCTCTCGAAAAAGAGAAAGCAGATTCCCTACCAAACGCATAATTATTCACAAAATTTTGATCGAATTGCAATCGTCACCAGTCCCCTCTCTTTCTATCTCATGTATTTGATGTAAGAATAACTATAAGTGAAGATTTCATAATTTTTTCAGATGAAATATCTCACGTTCCTCTAAATCATCGGCAATTAATTCAAACTAAATAACTAATACATTTCTACTTTTTTTTTGATCGCGCGAACACTGGGATACTATCTCAATAAAGATAAACACACGCAGAAGGTAATAAACGAATTAATTTTGGAAATAATATAAAATGAATGTAAAAATTGAAATAAATGTAAAATAAAATTAATCGTAAAAATATATATTACTGGCAGTTAGACGAATCGGCTTACCTCCGTTCCCTAGCTAGCATTGGAAGTAACGGAATGATCAGTGTGTCAATCGTAAGACACAAAGAGATGTCGACGCATCAGCATAAAATTCATTTCATTACCATTGAACGTAAATTAATAAATTAACTAACTATTTTTTTATGGCACATGCGTCGTACTGTCTCTTTATCCCTCGAGCCCTGAGCATTTTTTTTTTGATAAATAAAAACTTAAATAAATGAAGTAACGAACACTTGGCCGCAACACTTAAATCGCGATAAACATCACAGAAATCTTACTTGTGATACAATTTGTTTACATATTCCTTAATCTGCGTTATTAGTTAATTTAAATTTGCCGCAGTGGGCTATAGACAATGGCTCGATCCAACTGTGGTAAATAACGATAGCGTGGAACAGATCGTGCCAGTTATAATCGCGAATATCGATCTTACCACGCACCGAAATTCATATAATTCAATTGTTTAAATTCTTTCCAATTAATATCAATATGCGACAGCCCTTAAACTTTCGAAATATAAAGAGACAGGAATGTTGTTTTTTCTGTTAATTATGATTATTCATTTCTTCAGCCTTTTTTTCATCATTTTCTATTCAACGAATATTCGGCAGTGAAGTCGAAAAATTTATTATTTTTTCTAGAAAACATCTTTAAATCGAATAAGTTCGTCGAAAATTATCAAGAGACAATGAATAATATTCAAGAATTAAGAAAAAAAAGGTTTTTATAATCTTCAATTCTTCCATTTCTATTATTTCTTCGTTTATTCATTGATTCTCATTTTTCCTAATAAAACTTTTCAAGTAGTTGCCTCCCTACCGTCCAGTTAAAAAGTTTTGGTTCTGAGACGCCACGCTATGTGTTGATAATATACTACTATAAACCTGAAAATTTCCATTTGACGATTCTGAAAGTAGAAACTTCAAGCTTCAATTCCTTTTTTGTTTCGTTCTGATCCGATGATTTTCCGCGAAGTTACAGCCGATTGAAAATTGCTCAAAATTTAAAAAAAAATTCTGCTCCCTTAATTTTTTTGCTAAGTGTATTTTCGCCCCAACTGTACACTCACACAGTAGTATCCTCTATATGAATACAAACAGCTGTGAAATTGGCCGCTCATGTGGCGATCTTGATACCCCTTCTACTGAGAATTTCGTCAAAATACGGGTTGATTTTTAATTATTCACCGAAACTATGTGGTCAATGATCTCCATGTTTTTTAAAAATAATTCTAGATGTATAGTGTTGATCGGTGTGATTTTTTCATAACGATGGTGTTTTTTTTCAATGTGAAAAACAAATAAAGTTTGTAGTTCCCTTGGCTACTCGAGTAAAAAAGTCATTTTTAATTGCAATTATCTCATATTTACTGTGGACCAGCGTTTTCAAATTTTTCTTTTAGATTCATTATGCATCTGATTATTTCTAGCCCTATATAACTACTCTTGAACTTTGTAATTAGGGAGGCGACTACCTCAAATCACGGTCAAAAATGATAGGAATCATATTCAAAAAGGCGGAATAATCGATTGAGAAAAAAAATACAGCATTTTTTTTTATAAAAAATGAATCCGCAGAGAATGGCATGCCTTCTTTATTCTGAGCGATTTTATACGCCGATAATGGGAATAAATAAGTCCTAAACACTTCTCTTGATAAATTTCTCTGAATTTCAAGTGCAAATGAATTATCAACTTGCCTATCTCTTCTAATTTATACCAGAAAAAAATATATTAATCCTTGCACGCATCATAAACTTGAGCATTATTCGTAACGCTAATTAATTAACGAACACACATAACTCGAATGAACACGATTGATTGTTATATTGAAGAAAAAAATGGTTAATTCTTCTTTTTTTCTCCACGTTAATGAAACTTTTAAATAATCAAGTAAATTCTTGAAAATTAAAGGAAAATGATAATTGTAAATTATTTTCAGTTATTAATAGGTGCAATGTAACAATTGTACCTGCCACATGGGGCTGCTCGCTCTGACTATCCACGGGGGTTGAGAGTTCATTGCCCTCTTTGATTGTTGAAGAGCCAGCACTTGTGCTTGACACTGATCCTGAGATATTAAATTTCGAAAATTCCCCGACAACAAGAATTATTCATCTACATGATTGAATGGTTCGCAAGTAATTATAACGTTATAGTTTGGAAGTTTTATTTATAATTTTACTGGATATTCTCTGAGCTAATGAAAATTCAAATGTTAAAAAATGTTGAGCGGGTGGAGAGACAATGATTCTAAATTGATCGAATTTTTATGAGTTTTTTGAAAAGTGCCGGAATTGAAATGAACCATATTTTTTGTTCAAGTTAAGTTCTTATTGAAAATTATGAAAAAATTACTGAATAATTTATACATTCGGGATTATCTTCACAATTTTTCACAAATTTTCTTGTAGACGGCTTTACTCTGAAATAAATCCTGAATCATTTGGCCCTGGTATTACCTATATTCGAAAAGTTCCGGCTGATTCATTGAAAATGGGGAAAAGCGACAACAAATTTATTTCTAATGGAAAACATGAAAAAATTGATCGTCACAACTTTTTTTATGAAATTTGACTACTGTAATCGAAAATTGAAAATCAAATTTTTTCCACATTTGCGCATATTTTGATTCTAATTGTTTGCAGGACAGGAATTGAAAAAAAACTGGATAATGAATTCCTTTCGCATTGATTCACATTGATTTTAAACAAATTCCATACAATAGTTAAAGCAGCAGATATTAAAGAAAAATTGAATTTAAAAAAATTTAAGTACAACAAATACATTCAACATACGTTTTCACCGACAATTTCTTCAGCTTCTCAAAAAAATTATCGACCGAGTTCTACCTCAAATTCCACCCTTGGAATATCCATTTTTCCCATTTGCCCCTATCCGTCTGAGATTCAACTTAGATCCTAAGATTATCGTAATATCCCAGATAACAAAAAAAATACTCGCAGATGACCTCCACCCGCTCAATCCCCACTTCCTCAACAACTCCCCTCGAAAAACAATAAACCCTTTCCACAAATATATATACTAGGGTGCTTCATTTGGAACGAATATTTTTTTTTCTCGCTGACACATGAGAATTTGGTTGCTTATATGGAAACACAAATCCTATCCCCTCAAAGTTTGAATCCTTAATTCTAATTTTAAGTACCTCCTCTCAATCGTTGAATTTTTCCCATTTAAATAACACGTGGATCACTGTTTTTTTGTTTAATTGCTATAACTCAGTTCAGTTTCATGATGTGGCATTGCAGTTGGTTGCAATCTGTCGTGTATTGGACACTCTTGGAGAGTGTCTATTATGATTTTAGTGTATTCTGAATCGTTTCGCTGGTGTCAGCTCCGAAAGCCTTATTTTCTTAATAATTAACATATTTTCTCTGGAATCACGGAAACGGCTGAAGTGACGATTAAAACTCCAATGAAAAACTTGTAGGGAATTGAATTTTCTACAAAAAATGTCTCATTGATTATCTCGCTAAAGTTCATCGCTCAAAAGATATATCCAATTGGATCCATTAAAAATGGGAAAATTCATTGAGTTTCAATTTTCATCATTATTGAATGTCATTCGACGCTCATAAATCATATTTCTTGCAAGTTTGTGATAGCAACTGATAAGTTAAGGCCTATTTTCAATGATATTGACTATATAAATTCATTTATTAAAAAAATATTCATTGTACATAATAGATGTATTCACAAAATTATCTTTTCACTTTTCGTCATCAAAATTGAATCGTTTTCAAAAAAAAACTCTGGAAGTTTCGCTCCAATTTCGGACATCGCATTTTCTCAAAAGAACATTTATTAAGGGGGTACATACCCCTCAAAATGCTAAAAATCACGTGATTTTCCAAATCTATGTTTTAGGTTATAGGGAGAAGAAAAAAATAATGTTTCAAGTTTATATTGTTTATTGGCCTTTCAACAACAAGAAACCAGAAAAAAATCTTTTTTTTCTTATTATTATCATCATTTTTTACGGCCATCGATGGATGAGTAATAAAAATTATGATGCCTCCTGGTTGACATGATAACTCGGTCAATTTTTAATATTTTTCAACTTTTTTTTTTGAAATTTTGATGATTATTTTCCCTATCGCGTATGGAGGGGGATTTTCTTTTTTCATAATAATAAAAAAATTACAGCATTTTAAAGTTGATTTTGCAGTTTTTACCCAAAAAAAAGTGTTTGACAATTTATTAATAAAAGGCCAATTCAAGAATCGAAAAATCCTCCCCATACGCGATAGGGACTATAATCATCAAGGTTTAAAGAGGAAAAAAGTTTGAAAATATAAAAAATTGACCGAGTTATCATGTCAACCACGTAAAAAAACCTAGTTTCGAGAAAAACGTCTTTACACGGATACATATCCCTGGGAGTTCTGAAGATGGTGCAAATTTGAAAACTCTTTATTTAGGTTATAGGATGAAGGAAAAAATGAATACTTAAATTCATACTATTCAATGATCTTTCAACTATTAGTAGAATTTGATATTATCGACCGAATTTATATTTTTTATTATTTTTGTGACATCACTTTTTCATGGCATGTCGGACGTTAAGGACGTTCCCAAGCAAATCACTTTTCTATAGATTTTTCTGAAACTTGGCATACACACAGTCAAAAGTGCCCTTTATATATAGAAATTTATTTGAATAGTCCTTGCGGGGGTTAATTAGGAGATATCAACAACTGAAATTCGTATGTTTAACATGTAAACCCACTCCCGATCAATGATTTCACACACATTTTATTAAATTTCAAGAGTAATTTTCTATTAATTTTTTTAAAAGACTGAGAATCAGTAATTGAAGATATAAGAAATATTTTTCTGTAAAGATAACCAAAGCAAGCGGTATTAGTTGTTCTATGAATTTTCGTTAAAGTCAAGTACTTTTGTTGGTTTTCACGGTTATTTTCGTAACTTGAAGAGGGGGAGATTGCGACTTGGCAACGTCCCACGGCGCGGGAAGTTTGAAAGACCGTAAATACGTAGCGGTCTCCAATAACTACGAGGAGTTCACTAACAGCATGTCTGGCATGTTGCCAGATCGGAGAAACGACGCAGTGAGAGTATTTTTGAACTTCTGCGCATATAAATGGCAGGGAAAGGGAACACTATGCCTAAACCATATATTATTTTATCTAGTATTTTACATAGGGAAATCTTTTTAAAAGTTGAGCTCCGCGGGTCCTTGGGAACCTCCTTAACGCGTTCGTTCATGATTTTCACCGAACTAATGGAGAGAAGTCTCAATATCTTTGAGTCTTATACTTCTAACCTTACTCAGTATTTAATGAAATTCATATTATCGCGTCAATTGATGGAAATTAAAGAATTAAATTAATTAATTATTCTTCAGAAAAATAAAGGAATTAAATTAATTACAATGCACAAATTTAAAAATTTGGAGATATTCAGTTTTGATCTCGAGTGAGTGTTGAAGCTCACATCTTTCCACTATCCGGGTGACAGCTTCACCATTAAGCTACCGAGATACCTCACATCCCCAAATTTCAGAAACTTGAGCATATCGTCACTATTCGCCAGCTATTACAATTAGTAGAATTTGATATTATCGACCGAATTTATATTTTTTATTATTTTCGTGACATCACTTTTTCATGGCATTGACCCGAGTCGAAGATTTCAGCCTCGAAATAGACCTCATTACTCTCATTCAACCTCTAACTGCCCTCGTAGACCACTGAGAACTCAGATGTGAGGCTCAGGTGAGACTCAAGAGCACTTGGAACCATATTTGAGCCTCTTCAGTCTCTTTCCTACAGCCATCCATACTTTTTTGGATATCCGAAATCTCGTTAACCTCAGATGAGCCTCAATACACTATTTTTCTCAATTGTTCCCATCGCAGTCCTCGGTCGACTCTTTTTGAAAGCGCATCGAGCAGGGCTGTAAATCTTCTCCATACTTTCTCCCAATTTTTTTCTAACAGCATTCTGTTGCAGTAAACACATGTGCGCCTAGAAGCCGTACAATGCAACGCTGTTCTTTCTCAACGAACTTTTCAACCATTTTCAGAGAAAAGAATATTTTCGTTTACCCTTCAGTAGCCAGTTGAACTGCAGCTCGGATACATCGTTTACTTAGCAGGCTTCACCGAGTCAATTTTCTATTCCGTTTTAAATTAAAATTATGAATATCATTTGACTATGACTGCAATTTCAAGTGTGTTATGTTATAGATAAGTGTTGAATGACGGTGCGGCAAATTTCAAAAAGATTCAGTCAATTCACGAAAACCAATGGTAGTGCTCATTTATTGGGTGAATATTCCTCAAAAGGACGTTAGTTCAGTGAAATTCGTAGGGGAGAATCACTCAAGTGTGGGTGATATGAGAACACTTCCATGGAAGGACAAAGCAAGTGGACAAACGATAAAGAATGACGCAAAAGTGCTCGCATTTGGTGGTGAGTTCACTCTTGTAAATTTCAATTCTTCGATTTCATGGATTACCACACTTCATACGATTTTGCCCTAATCGTTTTTTGTAGCTCTCGAAATTCTTTACAGAAAAAATGGAGCCAGAATTGCCCTACCTCCGTTATATCTCGAGATATTGAAAGAAAACCGATCATAAAATCCAATCAATTTGAATGAAATAGACTTATTCCAAAGAAAAAATGACTCTCTATTCTGATGACCTTTTGAAAATATCTTGGAAACTAAGCAAGATACGACGATTTTCTCATGATTTTTATTTGTAGCTCTTGAAATGCTCGGAAAAAGGGCAAGGGTAAGATCACTTGGTCTCGCTTAGTTTCCAAGATATCCTCAAAAGTTGTTGACAAAAATATTTGAAAAAAAAAGAAAAGTTCATATTTATTGTCAATAGGTTTTTAGGAATATCTCGGAAACTAAGCGATACGTTCAAGCTTTCTTGTAGAACATTTGAAGAGCTACAAGAAAGGATTGAGGCTAAATCACTCTATCTCACGCAGTTCACGAGATGTTTTCCAAAATCTAATAACAAAAAATTAACATCCATTTTCAATTTATATTTCAGCCCCTAATCACGATCAAGCGGACAAGGAAACATGCCATGATAGGCGCTCCTCCAGGACTCTTATATATAGTGTTGTGATTGCTCTCATTTTCATTATATGAAATGTAACATTCACATGTATACTTTTTCCGAATAGACAATGTCATCAAAAAACAAATAATAATGATTTTTTTAATTCATAATTTTTAAGATTTATTTTGAAAGCAGTGAATGCAAAGGGGAGAGAGAGAGAGAGGCAAGGGGCAGCGCGAAAATAGATTTTGAGGTCCAAGAGGCTCTTTCCCGGCTGTACAGCCTAGCCTCATATCAGCCTCTGGACGTCTAAAAAGGAAATACTGAGCAATCTGAGGGTGATATGAGACCGTAGATGCAATACATTTTTTCTATGCCAAAAGCCTCATTTTAGTCTCATCAAGCTCAGCCCAAACCTCAGTATGAGGCCGAAATGAGGCTGACATCTTCGACTCGGGGAGACTTCTCTCCATTAGTTCGGTGAGAATCATGAACGAACGCGTTAATGACCGACATGCCATGAAAAAGTGATGTCACGAAAATAATAAAAAATCTTTCAACTATAAAAGAACGAGAATTTTTTTTTTTTGAATTATCACTAGTGTTTACGGTCATGCATGGATAAACATTGAAAAACGTTGCAAATTTGACTTCAAAAAAGTTATTGCCATAACTTTCTAGCGGAGGGGAATTTTCGCATGATTTTTTTTTTGAAAAATTCTTAGAACTTTGGGGAAAAAGAATTCGTAAACAAAAATCCATTTTCTGAAAATCTCAGGGGTATGTACCCCCTTAATATAGATGTTTAAGGGGTAACACCACTCTAGGATTTCCAAGAAATGCTTCTTTTTTTTTGGCTTAAAAAATAGTTCAGGGTTCCAAGAACAATATCCAATTAGTCATGTGCCCGGAATCATGCGCCTTATACATTAAAATTGGGGATAAAAGTAGGACCGAACTGCTATAACTTGTATGCAGAAACTGACGAACGCTGCATCGATTTTTCTGAGCGATCCCGCACCAAAGCCCTAAAAAAGACTTAATTCGAGTTGAAAACATCCGGGAACAGAGTATCAACCTAGAGGGCCAAATTTACGGTGCAGGCATAGCTGATTAGAGGTAAAACGTGATTTCGACAGATTTAATTACTTGTAAACTTTAAGCGCGTTTTTCTTGGAATCACTTTTTTCAGCTCGGGTGGAATCACTCCTCGAAAACGGTTGGATGGATTGCTCTAAAATTTTTACTGTAGCTACAAAATCACATTATCTAGTAAATTACATAGCCGTTTTTCGATTGAACGTGAATTATTCTTTATAGACCCGATTTTCTGCGAAAGTTTTCGTTAGAAATTAAATTTTTTTTCCAAACCTTTGCTGATTTTTCAAAAATTGGTTTAAAATAAAATTCTAGGTGTTTCACTAGTAAATTGTATTGATTTTCAGGAAAAATTCCTTTTTTTGTTTTATCTCCTATAGTTTCGACTCTGCCAGTTCACCCATGGAGGTATATGAAAAAAAGACCTCTTTGAAGATTGACTGAATCTCCGCCATTATGTTTGCAAAATCCAATAAAATTTTTTTGTTAAATACTTCGATGTATATTCAATGAACCCTGAAAAAATGAAACCGATCTCTACACCCATATCCTCAAAAAAAAATCCCGAAATTTGTTTTTTTTTTCAGGGTCTAGAGTGGTTTTTCAGGGTCTGAAGTATCGGTCCCTTAATTGGAACGGTAAACAATACAATAATTTATTAATAGTTCGTATTATTTTCTTGGTGATAATCATGAGTGAAAACTTCAGACACAAAATTATTTTGTAACAATTTATTGTCGGTACTTTCCATAAAATAAATTGTTACAAAATAATTTTGTGTCTGAAGTTTTTATTCATGATTATCACCAAGAAAATAATACGAACTATCAATAATTTATTGTGTTGCTTATCGTTCCAATTGAAGATCTATATTAATAAATGTTCTTCTGAGAAAATGCGATGTCCAAAATTGGAGTGAAACTTCCAGAGTTTTTTTTTTAAAACGAGTCAATTTTGATGACAAGAAGTTAAAAGATAATTTTGTGAATACATCTATTATATACAATGAATTTTTTTTTAATAAATGAATTTATATAGTCAATATCATTGAAAATAGGCCTTAACTTATCAGTTGCTATCATAAACTGGCAAGAAATATGATTTATGAGTGTCGAATGGCATTCAATAATAATGAAAATTGAAACTCAATGACTTTTCCCATTTTTAATGTATTCAATTGGATATATATTTTGAGCAATGAACTTTAGCGAGATAATCAATGAGACATTTTTTGTAGAAAATTCAATTCCCTACAAGTTTTTCATTTGGAGTTTTAATCGTAACTTCAGCCGTTCCCGTGATAACAGAGAAAATATGTCAATTATTGAGAAAATAAGGCTTTCGGAGCTGACCCCAGTGAAACGATTCAGAATACAATAAAATCATAATAGACACTCTCCCAGAGTGTCCAATACACGATAGATTGCGACCAACTGCAATGCAACATCATGAAACTGAACTGAGTTATAGCAATTAAAAAAAAAAAACAGTGATCCACGTGTTATTTAAATGGGAAAAATTCAACGATTGAGAGGAAATACTTAAAATTAAAATTAAGGATCCAAACTTTGAGGGGATTTGTGTTTCCATATAAGCAACCAAATTCTCATGTGTCAGCGAGAAAAAAAAAGATTCGTTTCAAATGAAGCACCCTAATATATACCACCTGCAAATCATTCAATTCACGAATAAAAAACAAAATCAGCAACATACCTCTCGGTGCTTGTGTACCATTAGCAGCAACAGTCAAAGAAGCATGACTATGTCCTGACGATTTAGTTGTACTACTCGAATTAACAGACTGATGTACAGAATGTTGCAGCGAATGAAGCGTCGTGGAATGTGAGCCTGGTGTTTCAGCTGGTGTTCTATTGATATGCGCCCTCGAGCCAAGATCACCAGTCAACAAATCAATCAACAACGATGGCCTCTGTGTTCTCGGCTGGCCATCCCCAACATTCGGTGCATTTGGATGCATATCAACAACGCTTCTCTTCGGTTCCGGCTGCATCTCATCAAACTTCCTGTCCTCAATTTCCTCCTTCAAATCCCTCAATTCATGCAACAAATCAGCCAATAAATTACCCCGTGACTTTGGAAATGCAACTGTGTCACCATTGATTTTTGATCTGATTGTACTTTGCATATTCCTCTCGTGTTCTGAGATAGGCGGCTGTCCAATTTTGTGGACAATGAATGGTAACATTTGTATGTAAAGTGCAGTGCGATGAGTCACAACAAATTCCAAAAAATTCCACAAATGTATGGAAGCTTCATTTCTCCTGTTCAATTGTCTCATTGTCCTCAAAATTTTTGTCCACTCGGTTCTCAGTTCAGATTCAAAGCAAATAGTCATGATTTTGAGTGCTAAAAAAGCGACTTGATAAAGCGACAGCGACAATTTCGTCGAAATCTTTGGATCACGTGCAGTGAACGTTAAACTTCCTGTTCTCAATTCAGCTGTTGCCTTGAGATTCTGCGTGCACAATGGCGCTATTTTCGTGCTCGTTGGCCACAGTGTATTTAGAACAGCAACAAGTGCAAAGCTGAGATCAGATTGCCGTAATTTCGGTACATCCTTTCTCCCTGTTCCAACACGTAAAAACAACGGTATCAACAAATTCAACAGCATATTCTCCGTTCTTATCTGCGATGCAAACATCGAATTACCACCACACACATTCTCCAATGAGTAACCATCGCCAATTGAAATAACGTGAAGTGCTATCAGCCGCAGAACAGTAGAACAGAATTGTTGAGGTGGAATTTTGCTCATTAATGCCGCCGATGCGGCTGAAGTGACTTCCACCTGCCCCATATCGCCCACAATCAACGCCTGACACGTCGACAACAGCGTCTTCAAGTACTGAAAATGAGCTATATAAGGATATTTCGACAAAGTCTCATAGATGCCCTTTAACAAATCACTGGCAGCTTCCCAGTCCGTGTTTCTCCTAATCGACGTTTTTTTATAAATCTTGCTGAAGGTCTTGTCCAGTCTCCTCAGAATGACCGTCAGGGCTGGCCGCATGTCGTCATTGGACCACTCAGTTGACGGCAATATGTCGTTCATGTATCTTCTCAAGCCCCTGCAGCCCATCGTATCAGGATCATATGGCGAAACTTTGAGAAGACTGTGCGCAATATCAGCCAATCTTATATGACACTTGGAGTCCAACAATTCAATTGTTTTGCTGTCCTGTGATTTTTTGTTCAGCTCAGCCAGTCTAATTGAGCAACGTGCAACAAATTCTCCAACCATATTCAACAATGTGTCTCTTGGCCTACGAAATTCGCTCTTGTGCGCCGTTTCCGTGTCTTCGTTATCACGATCATACAAATTCCGCGCTTTCGTGTGCTCCATGTACTTAGCCGTGTGTGTTTCGTCCTCAAATTCAAAACCTGGAGAGTACGGACCTTTACCATAATTACGCTGACTCGAGCCTTTGTGCTCTGGCGATGATTTTTGCGGTCCGTTGTAGTATTTTGTTAGTGCTTCTGAATTATTAACCAATGTTCTAACAGCTACTGCCAATTGATTTATTATTTCTTTCTCTGTTTTACCCTCTTTGTTGTACGTCGGTGATTGAATTTGTTTAACATAACATGGTAATATTGCCTCGAGTATTGTGAGCATTTGCTGGCCTCTTATTGAGTCAGCTGCATAAGCTATTACCATAACACACAAGGATATGCAGTCTAGTACAGTTACCATTTCGTTCTCATCGTGATAACAAAAATCAATGGCTTTTAATGGTTTATCTTCTTTTACAAGTTCACCGATGTTGAGAGGATCTGGTGATGGAGTTTCTAAACTCAATAATAAGTTGAAGAGACAAGTTGATGGTACCTGAATGGAAGTTGCAATGTGTTTACTATGGTATTAACTATTTAAAAGGGTAAATTGAATTTCGTAGCAAGGGGGAAGTGTAGGTAAGTGAATTTTTCGGGGAATTCGCTTCTTTTGGGGGATTATTTGAAATTTGGTGGACGTGCAACATTTTCTCATAAGTGCTTTCTCAATTTTTGAGACTCGTGACATCAGTTTTTATCAATGAAAATTAATGAATGAGAACAAAGTTAAATTTTTTCAAGTATTTTTCTCTAATTCCCCAAGATTAATTGTTTGAATCATTCAAGAATGAAAATACACAAGTTTCCGAGACATTTAAAATGGCACTGAACTACGAAAACATCTATGAAAATTAAATTAGCATACATCTGAATATATTTTGGATTTTTAAACAAATAAATTATTATGAAATAATATTTAAAAAATTTACACTTATAGTGTTTCGAGTTTTTCACAAGTGCATATTTTTCTTTCTCCTGAAATAATTCATTTATTGAGAAACTGAAAATTATCAGATTGTCCATTTTTTTTAGTATGATAGACATCTCAACAATTTAATGAATTGCTTAAAATATTTGAAAGACGCAATTGAAAAAATCTCAATGAAAATTATTGCAACTCGTTTAAATTATAAGAAACTGTTAATTTTCGTAAGAATTCATTTACCTTATGTGCATCTCCATGTGTGCTTGTTTCATCAGTATCCAGAATTGTTGAAACACTTCCAAACATCTGGAGTATAAACGGTTTACGATTCATCAAGTAAAATTGCTTAACGGCATACTCTACTGTTGTCGTAACTAATTTATTAGTCTGATGTGTTGCATATAACTGTAATAATGACGGCATTATCAATAGATAACCATTTGTTGAGAATATATTTTTAAAATTGTGCGCTGCGTTTATGTATGTTGCTACAACGTAACGTAGTATACAAGAGTCCTCGCTGTGTAGTACCAAAGCGCCATTCAATACATTGAGGAATAGATGAATATCACCGGAGTAAGCAAAATTTCCTGCCATTGCCTCAAACATTCGTGCTATCAATCGTACCCACATAAATTTGTGCATAACATCTAATCCAAGTAATTCCTTTAATGTAAAAGAAGATGATAAAATTATTTTGTCATCTGAAACTTTTATTCAGAATGAAGTGACTAAATTTATTATGGAAAACTTGAGGTTGTACTGAACGCCAATCTCCGAGAATAGTTTGAAAAATTTGCATAAGTTTCACAAGATTTTTCTTTTTTACTGAAAATTATAAAGGAAAAAAAAACTTACCCTTCCAATTTCACCACCCTTGTATAAATCAAGATCTGCCTCGAGTGCTTTTCTTGGAAAAGATGGTAACTTCATAAGTTCCTCGTGCAAAAATACAACTCTCTGGACTACCATATCGACATTTTTTAATATTGCCCACGTTAGCAATACTTTTCCAATTTCAACGAATTTGTGAACTAACTCTTGTCTTTGTAGAGCATTAAAGGCATCTTCTGGTTTCATATGAACAAGCTCCAATTGTGGATACTGTGATCTCTTGAAAAAATAGTAATCGCGTACGTATGAAGCGGGATTGTGAATTTGATCTGGAATAATTTAGGAAAAATTGAATATAAATTGAGAAGATGTTATATTGTTTCGGATATAACTCGAAAACCATTAGGTTTAGGAAATTTTATCAGGAAACCTTTCCTTTCGGTCCACAAAAAATGTTTCTTGATAATTTCCCCTAAACCTTCAAATTCAGCTTGTTTCAACGATATCCTCGAACGAATGCGCAAATCCAATAACTCACGTGTTTTATAATCAACAAGAAAGTATTCTTTGTGCTTTTGTTCCTCAATCCCAAAAAAATCCAGAGACTCCCTGAGAATCTGACAAAACTGAGTATCCTCCTGAACAGGAAACTGTGAAGGAATTCCACCGGCATCAGGATCCTGAGGCCCATGCACAATAATTTTCTTTGCCGAAGGAACATTAGCAGTCAACAAAATTGATGCATCACACTGTTCTTTCCTCAATATCTGCTTCAAGTCCTTGAACATAATACCGTGAACACTGTGCACTACCATCCAAAGAATTGATAACGCAGTACCAATCAATTTTTGTCCCTCTTCATGAGGTGACCTGACGTAGAACATCACGTAACCAATTATGTAGTTATAAAGAGCAAAGGCAGCTTGTTGGGGTAATTTCGGAACAAATCTGATCAAGTGCCGGAGAATTTTGAACATGAGCTCCTGCTTCTCCCGAGTCAAGCGCTCGAGAACGTACCGAAGGAATAGAGCACTGTCCTCAACGAGACAGCTCCATATGACTTGATAAGCGATCTCATAAACTGCGTTGCCGTCTTCAGAAACAGCAGCATCGTCCAACAGATTGATGATCTGAACGATCGCGGAGCACAGGGACGAGGGGAAGAGCGATAGCGCTGATTGTCCATGATGCGAGGTATTACGAGGTGCCGCTTCAGCAGCATCATCATCGACATTGTCCTCATGATCATCACCAACCGGACTCGGTTCATACGCTGCCTGTACTGTAATGGGTATCGTTGTTATCAAAAAATTCTCACGCTCCTCACGTTTTTTATCATCCTGCGCCTGAAGTGCTTTCTTTATTAACTCTGTCTGTTGTTTTTTTCGTGTCTTCGTCGCTGTAACCAGTGATCTGTGACGTTCCTGATTAATCGTTACCTCTTCCACTTTCGTTTTAACCTGTGGCATCCAGGGTGGATCGACAACTGGAAGTGATTCAATTCCTATTTTTGGTGACGGTAGTGTGAATTCAATTCCTGGTGGTGGCACTTTGAATGTCAAGTGTGCTGGTTCTTCCATTCTTGGCCACACTTGATAACGCAATTTCCACAAAACTTGAAAACGAAGTATTGCATTTATACGAATTGAGGGAGACGAGTGCTGAAGACCCTGATGCATCAATTCACTCGCTTGATTCGGTGCACGTACAGCAGCCACGATGAAAAGAGATGCGGCTGAAGCTGCCACTTCCTGATTTGATTCTAGGAGGAGTTCCCAAGCAACGGGAAGAACGTCTATGAAAAGATCCTCAGACATTACCACTGCACCTTTTACGAGTGTTGCTAGGGGGGCGTGAAATGCATCCTTCACTTGGGTTTTTATGTATTTCAAAATTGCCGGGGGCTCTTTGCCCGGCTCGTTGTCGTCCTCTGTGTTGAATTTTTTTGACGAGTCACGACCGCGTTCGGAATCTTGATCGAGGTCCTTTGAGGAGTCACGGTTGCCACCAGTTAAACGGCCCGATTGTGATCCTTCGAAACTTTTGTCGATTCTGTAAGCAAACATTTTATTCGTTTATGCATTATATAATTTGATGCCGGGACATTTAGGATTTTCTTTATGTTTGAGAGTAATGCATTTCATCTATTACAGTAGCTACATCTCATTCCCCCCTTTCTTCATTAAATAGAATTTTGTTTTTGAGATGCTTGTACCTACTATTTTTAGAAATATTGATGAACATGGCTATTTTTGAGGAATTCTTTTATATTTTCGTAATTGAAGCTATCAAAACATCTTAAAGCACAGTATTACCTTTCATCTCTGAAGCGTCCAGTGATAGAAGAAGATAAGTACAACTATTCAGTACGCGAAGATGTGAAACCGGAAAGTCGCTTTTCCCGATCATTTATTGAAAATATCTTGAAAACTAACCGAGATAGCGCGATTCTGTTCGAATGCTTTTTTTTCTAACTTTTGAGGTTTTCTGCAAAAAAGAATTGGAACAACCAGATCGCACGTAAACCGAACGGCGGAACTGCCGGTAAGAAAATATCTCCACCATTATCGCGCGAACAAGAATAGATCACAGAGATTAGCTTGTTTCATCTCTTTGCTATTCAATTTTTTATTCTTTCGAAAATATTTCCGAGCTAATATCACTCTTCAGCTTATCCTTTCTGACTACTACCGACTGCTTTCATCTATCACCTTAAAATTATTTTATTCACTCACTTGAACTTCTTCCCGACGCTGTCTTTCCTCCTGACCGGAGAAACCTGTGCACTCGTCTGTTCTGACACTTTTCTCCCCCTTTTCTCCTTCTTCCCATCCTCCTTCTTATCTGTATCGAAGTCGAATGTGTTCGTCCCATTGATAATACCAAATTCCTCGCCATAAACCTTTCTAACTGACTTAATTAATCTTCCACAGGCTCGCATTTGTCGGCGATGACAGTACGGATGACAGAAACTCTGATGAGAGCAGTAGAAATTAAAAAAATTCGCCGTCTGCACAAGTACTTTCATCCATGGAAAATTCTTATTTGTCTCGTCTGTATCATTTGAATCACTTGGACTCTCTGGTGGCTGATCATCGCTCAATATACCTGGTGATTCTTCACCACTAACTTCACCACAGTAACCAGGCTCAGATGTGTCACTTCGATCCGATAAAGAGCTGACTTTTCGTTTCGATTGAATCGAATCAGCGCGTCTCACCGCATCTATCGATCGAACAACTCAATAGGAGTAAGAAAAAGGTACGTAATTATTATTCTGGGGGCACTACGTAGGACACTAGAAAAAAACACATAGAGATTCAATTCCGTAATTATCATGAACCTCCTACAAATCATTTCTGAAGTAAAGACAGAAGGCAGATGGGTCGATTTTTATTTGACTCCAATCACTAAAAAATGAAGTCCAAAATAAAATCGATTCATCCCTATTACTTATGAACTTCCACCCTCTCAAAATTTTTACGAAATTAAGAGATTATTGAGCGAAAGAAGAACTTTCTTTAATCTAACATCGAAACAAATATACTAACATCGAAATAAATAACATGCAACATTATTTAAAATTACTAGAAAAAGGCAGCATAGTACTACAGGGAAGGAAAATGAAGTGCGCAAATGATGTGATGATAATGAATAATTAATGAATTAATTATTATATTTAAAATAGTATAATTAATTTTTAAAAAACATACAAATAGCACACTTAATTTTCACCGCCCAAGTAACAATCAAATTACATAACTTACAAGCTTCACACTCCATATCTTTGCCTTCCTTAGTACCACGACGTAATTTTAAACTACGTCTTTTGAATGAACCAGTGGCATTTCCAGCTGTACCACGTCTAAGTAAAAATGGCCTTCCCGGTGGTTGTACTCTTTTTTTATCTTTATCAATTCCACCAACACCACCACCACCACCACCACCACCATCCTCACCCTGTATTGTTACTGTTGATTTACTGCTACCCTCGGACTCGTTGTCTGGCTCATGTAATACGAAGCTGATTTTTCGTTCTGAACGAAAGTCGAGGGCGATTGAGTCAGATGGTTGATGATTCGTGATAGGATTTGCACAATTCCAATGGCCTTTCTCGATAGACTCCCTCAACTCACCAGTCTCACGATCACCAGCAATTGATTGTAAACTCTGTGCTGATGTTTGCGAGTGTCCCATTGATGATAGTGCCATGCTCCATCGCCGATTAGCCTCACGACTGTACATCCTGTCCCAGGGTGGTGGACGATCCTTTGTTGATAGACGACTCGATTTTGGCAGGGTCTGATACGTTTCACGGAGGAAGGCTGTTATCTCGAGGAGGAGAATACACGCCACCATCCGCAGGGCTATTGGACACTGGGACCCGTAGGTGTTGATGCTAGCTGAAATCATTTTTAGTTGTCCACTTTCCGTTCCATTATGTAAAGGAAAACATGAGTGATTGTGATATTTCCTGGAAATATCTCTGAAACCATTGGGTTTGAGATAAAATGACGAGAGGTTTCTCTTACAGTCCATAAAATTTTCAAAAAAAACGTCTCTTTATATTTCTTTCTAAAGTTACTCGTTTCAAAGATATCAGCAGAGGAATTTCTATGATAATGAAATTGGTAGACATCTGAAAATTGTTTGAATTTCTGGTGAAGAAATAAATGATTATAAATTTGTTTTTTTCTTCAAATTCGCACTTGTTGATTTTTTAATTTGCTGCATGTACATATTCCTCATTTTATTTTATAATTTATTTTTCAAGAAGAAGAAATCAAAATTATCAGAAGTCTCCTATTTTCAGTATCATGAATTTCTGTGAAATTCTCCGATTGAGTGAATTTCTTTGTACCTTCATCTAAAAAATCTTCCTCCTCATCCTCGATGATCAGCTCTCGCTGCTTGCCCTCATCCGACATCATAGCTATCATCTGGTCCACATTTTGCTTGTCTGCAGTCAAGAATTCCTCCAGTCTGATGCTGATCGCCTGAAAAAAGTCGAAAAGTGAATGATAACAGGTCTTCAACGATGTTCTCTTCCAATTTTCATGTTTTACCTCAGCCCATTGATAAAATAGCTTTCCCGCAGCCCGCTGAAGAACATGGGTTCGCCTGAGGCCAGTCGGCGCATTTCTGCCACCCATTGGAACCGAGGGCCTGAATATTGGAAAGTTTATCTTCATCCAAGCCGGCCACTGGCCTTTATTGCACTGATGAACGAGATGAGCGCACTCCAGGAGCAATGAGGCACGTGCAACTACTGGAGCATATGGAAGATCTAAAATTGCTGATATCAAATGATGATCTGGCACTGAACCTGGTTGGCATGTCTCTAATAAAAATGAAAATCTCTGCATTCCCTCAAAAACAGCTGTTCTAGGTATCAAACGACGTTCTTTGAGAACTACAAATTCAGAATCTCGGGAAGCTTCACCAAGGTCCATTGAGTTCCTTCTACTGAAGTCTGGAAGGAAATTAATTTGTAGATAAATATTTTAACTCTCTTTGGTTATGCAAATACTCACAGCTTCTCGGTGTTTCCTCCATGTTCTCTTTTTTACTCCTTTTCCCGAGACCAATTTTCGTCAGTTGATCTTCCATACGTCTCTTAGCCCTCAGTAATGTCTGGCCAACTCTGCAATTAGTGTTTTTATTGTTTTAACAGGTGAATTTGTCTGAAGGAGACGGGTTTGGGAGAATTTGGCTCTTTTTGTAGGTTCAATGGTTAATTGCCTTCTGCTGCTGTTTTCTTTTAATTCTATAAAGGACTGTAAAGTTGAATGGATAATGAAACAATTGGTAGTATTTTTTTTTTTCGATGATTCCATTGAGATGCTAAGGACATTTTAGTAGAAAATATGTGTTGAAATGAATTTGTGAGAATTTTTCCAAACACTTGGTGGCTCTGGCCGAAAATTGGAGGAAAAACTCTTCCTATTTTGGCACATTTTTTGATTTTTTTCTAAAAGTATTTCTTTGTTTTTGATTAATCTCTCCAATTTCTTGATGAAACTCTCGAGAATATATGAGAAAATCATGGAAAATGAATTCAAAACCACTCAAATCGGTGATAAATGAGCTCATCTTTGTGTTGGCATTCACTTTTGTCCGCCACGAGCAGTAAAACCAGAAATATTCATGGAAAGATAAAAAAAAATTCGGAAATGAAAGGAGAAAGGATTTTCCAAGTTTTGCAAAAATAATCAAATGTTGAGAAACAAAATCCCAAAAATCAATTCTGATGCTTGTGTTCCATCTAAAGGTTCCTCAGTTTTTCAATTGAATAATTGAAAAAATCCAAGCTCTAGCCTATTCCTGATGATTTTGAATGATCTTTAATGCATAGAATCTTCGAGTTCTAATTAAGAACCAATCTGTCCATTCCACCCATAATATCCACTTGACTCCATCTTTCCTTGACTCTATTTAAATTTACTATACATGCTCAAAGAAAATGAGAGTTTTCCTATCATTTCTCAGAGAGATATCAGAATTTTCACCTATCTCTTATTCAAGTGCATGTAATTCCATAGGGGAGTGATAAAAGAAAATAAAACCAGAAGACGCATGTAGATCATTTTGCAGATAACTAGAAGACGATAAGGCTTAGAGAAATTCATTAGGAAACCTTTTTTGTGACCCATGAACGTTCCCACAAAAAATTTCTGGTGATAATCCACTCTGAGCCGCATCCTTCCAAAGATATCAACAAAGAGATCAGTGACCAATTTTTTATCAATAGATTTATCACCTCATTACTAAATAACTCAATTCTCCATGTACCAAACTTGCTCAATTCCACAATTTTTTTTCTCATTTTATCAATTTCATCCATTATGCTCGATCAATTTCGTATCTTTCCTCTATCAGTTCCTCTCCAATACGATAATGAAGAATAATTATTTACCCTCGTACTGGGCGAGTCCCTCTATAATGAGTGCGATGAAAGCTCGGTTGTCGTACGAAACTTCCCTCAGTTGGTGATTCACTACTATCATGACTGTCCATTGAATCCGTTCTACTATACTCTCTTCTGAACCAATTAACTGAAAGAAATAAAACCCAAAACATGATGAAAAATCCCAGAAACCAACAGAATTTACTTACCAATTCCACCAATTTGAAATCTCGTGGATTTCCTCGATTTACCCAATGATGTATCGCTAATTCCCAAATTTCTCTCGCTTTGTCTCGGCGTCAGAATATGATGCTTCTTTCTCAAATTACCCAGTGGACTCTGACTAACTTTAGCATTTTCCTCACTCAATTCAGTCTCTAGAAGGCTCTGCAATCCAAAAACATCAGATTGCTAAACATTGAGAATAAATTAAAAGAAGTGGAAAATTTTCAGTTTATGTTATCTGAAATTTCGAAAAAAAAGCACCATACCGCACAAGTAGAGGATGTGCTTCTTTTCTTAAACAGGAACTTCCTCGCCCCCCTGTCATCAACTGCATAACACGTATCACCCGCCATATCCGCATTATCATCGTAATCAGACTGATGAATGTGCCTTATCACTCTGGTTGTCCTTATATCACTGTTGCAACGTTTGTTTGGCCTGTCTGATGCATCAAGAATACCACTCAGTGCTACTCGACGAAAAACACCACCATGCACTTCTTTCACATACGTTATAAACTGTTTAATGTCACAGTAAAGTGACATATTGTCTTGTGTTTTTAATTCTTTTGAGTTTGAGACAAAACGGGTAACTAAAGTTTTAAAGGTAGAGGATAATATGTTATTTTCTATGCTTCTTGATGAATAACCAAGGCCTCCATACGAAGCTGTTGCAGATGCAGCTGTTGCTGATGCTAACGCCGATGCAGTCGCTGAAACCTGAAATTAACAGAATACAAGTTTGTATTTTTTTCATTTGAGATTGTGTGAAGAATCAGGTCTTGAAAAAAATTTAAAAAATCAGATCTTATTTTGGGAATGTTTTGGGAACTGTGAATTTCTGGAGAGTATAGCAGGAGGATTCCTTTGTAGTCGTTAGATTCTCTAGTTGTTCAATAAGGTTTCTTCATAAATTTTAGTCAATTTAGTAGTTTCCTAGATATTTGCAAGAAAATTCATAAAACATTCGTTGCAAATTCTTTCACGAATGGGGTAAACGGTCCAGTCCGTGACCACTCACCAGTGAATGACCGATGGACAGAATAATCATTATAGTAATTTTATAATTGAATTTAAACTTGTTATTCACTTGTATATGCAATCTTACATGTATTCATCATCATTTAATAACAATAAATCGAAGAAATTGATAGAATTATTATTTAAATAAATTGAAATTATACGGCGCTCCTGAGATGATTAGGAAAACACTCATTTTGACCTAAAATCCGTGAAAACAAGGAATTTGGGAAACTATGTATTTTTACAGTAATAGTTGATTTTCATATGGAACCAAAAATTACTCATCATTGTTATGAGTTAATAATCATTAAAATTGACTTTCTGTACATGAAACTGAACATAATAATTAGTTTTTCTTAATTTTATGCCAGTCATTCACTGGTATACTTCATTACTCTATTGAGCCGGTGAATGACCGACCAGTCATTCATTGGTAAGTCAGGAATTCGTCAGTACCACTGAATGACTGTCTGAAGAATCATAGGAGATTTGCAAGCAGAAGGAGCTTCTGATATGTCGAAAGATCTATCTTGCATCGCTAATATGGACTATATTCAATTACAACGAAAATTTATTTGCTGGGAATCTTCACCGTCTTGTGGAAATGGGCGTCTTCACCGTTTTTTCAAAATTTTAAATGGTCATAATAAAAAAAAAAAAAAACAATTTTCTTCGTTCCCATGGCAAATGACTTTCACAAGCTACTCAATAATATATCCAAAAATGAACGAAATCGTGGAAAAAAGCTTGAAAAATGAGTGAAATAGCGTGGAATGCCTCATATATAATAGAGTTTTTTTTTTGAGACTGACATGCTTTAGCTAAATAACGAACTGGTGATAACAATGTAGAAGTCATAGATAATAAAAATAATATTACATATTGAAGTTTGTTAATTGTTTAAATTTTCTACGAATCTATCTGCATAATTTGATCATTAACTAAGCACAATATAATTCCACACTGAGAGAGAAAAATATTTATTGAACGGAAAAAATCCACTAGCAAACCATTTTTCGATTGACATGGACTATGTAATATTCCTAGAAAATAGTTTTTTCTCTCAATTGTTATAATTGATGATTTTATGTTAATAGAGTTCAAGAATATTTTTATACATCTAAAAATAATCTGTTTCAGAAAATTAAGATATATATCTTAATACATAAATACTGTGATGACAAGAATTCGTTGAAGAAAAATAATGCATTTTCAACTGAATAATAGAATATAGTTCTTTCACGAAGTACAATTAATAATCTTTTCGTTCAGATGAAAAAACAATTGTTTAGAAATTAATTTGCATACTTTAAGCAGTAAGTTAATACATCGGTCATTTACTGGACCATTCCCGGTCATTCAATGGGCAAGAGCGGTCATTCACTGGGTCTTGGTACTCTACTCTATTTTTTATTAGTTTACAAAAAACCGTAATGAAATTAAGGAGATAGCACGATGAAGACTGGAAGAAGAATGATTGCTGAATACCATTATATTAATCAAACTGAGTTTAAAAATTAATTACTATTTTTCATCAGTAGAAACATCCCTCACTACAACAGTTCGGTCATTCACTGGTCGTGTTACCCTATCGTCGGAATGAATCGGTGTAGGAGAATTTAACACAAGACCTTTTTTGTAGCTCTTGAAATTCTCTACAAAAAGGCTCCCGTAGATTAGCAAAAAAATCCACTACAAATTCAGTAGGGGAGACTGCAGCAAAACGGATCCCTATAGCAAAATGAATCAAATTTTTTTCAAGTGATGCTCTTCACAGGAAAAATCTAAAAAAAATTGAAAAAATGCTGCAGTATATCTATATTAATGCAGAATCTCCTCATTTCTTTCATGAAGCCTTCACTCCGGAAAAAAATCCAGTAAGTTTTGCCCCACAGCTCAGTTTTACCCCAGTCTTCCCTAATGAAGTGATCAACTAAAAAAATAAATCAAATAAGTTTTTGCGGATCATTTCACTAATATCTTAGAAGTGTTTGATTTTAGTAGAATTTAGTAGAAGACCTTTTTTGTAGCTCGTTAAATTCTCTACAACAGTAAGTCTCTAGAAAAGTTTTCCTAAAGCCATCCATTTCGGTGATACTCATAAAATACGCTGGGGGAGACTGGCGCAGAATGGACCTCCGGTGCAAAATTATCCAGGATTTTTCCTCAGAGTGAAGGAGTTCGTGAAAAAATCTGAAAAAATTGACAAGATGCTCCAACGTATTGACATTGTTGGTGAATTTTTTAATTTTTTCTAAATGCTTTTCTTCTCCGAATAATTTTGCCTATCAAGTCCATTTTGCACCTATTCTCCGAATATCACAATTCGTTCTCATTCTTACAGATGCTGGTGCAGCATTCATAGGTGTTCCTGCACCCAATCCAGCCCCAAAATTAGTAGCATAACCACCAACATGTGTCTGTACTTCTGGAGACTTGTTCGAACTTCTCTTCTGATCTAGAAATCCAACGAAAAAAAGACACAAAGACCCAATTAATAACAAAAATAAAAACTCTCGTAAATTATTGAGCCCAGATTAAATTAACCGAGCTCATGTATTACTCACTAAGAGGTGATAATAACGAACTTGGATCATAGCAAAATCCTACGTAGGCATGAAAAAGATCCAGTATTTCAGGTATTGGTTGTTCTCTAACCATATTACGTAACCATCTTGTGAATAATCTTGAACTAGCACAATTTAATTTCGTTAGAATTGTTTGTGCTTGGGAGCGATAATAATCGGCTTGTGGACCACGTATACCATCAGCACAACCATGAGGACAACCAAGGTGTCTAATCACACGTAGAACTGCATTCATCATCAGTGCGTGTTCGTTCCAGTTACGTCCATCTGGATCATTTCGTGGATCGTATTCATTCACCGGTGAATCGTGCTTTCTGCTGCCAGCATCGGCTCTATCGTCGCTTCCTGAACCTGCATTACTGCCTGTCTCTTCTCCGAGACATGGCTTCAGAAGACCCATTTCCATCAGCAGCTCAATGAGGTTCAGGACACTCTCGCAGACACGAAGAGTGCAGCATGTGGGGTCTCGTAATGAGACTGAGTGTACTGCCTGAAATATTTATATGTTAGTGAAATCAGAAAATAGTAGTAAAAATGATGAAATTAATTATTTCAATAGTATAAAGTCCTCAATTAATATTTTTTTCGATTTTTTTTCGAAAATGTGTTACATTCGGTGAATTTATTGAGCCAACAAATTTTTCGAATAATTAATTAATTAATTTTCAATATTTGTTTCGAATTGATGAAACTGATGGTGGATTGGGTGGATTTCATTAAAGTAAAAAAGTAAGGCAGAAAAAAAAACGCCAGTGCGTTTTAAAAAAAACGACGACAAGTACGCGCCCCGATTTTATTGGAAAGAAAAAAATATGAAATGAGAATAGTACAAGTCCGACGATCTACCTGTGCATTACTTTTTCAAATTAATTCATCATCTTATTATTCGAATACTAGATGAAATTGGCATTGTACAATGAATTTGAAAAATTGAATAGCAAGAAATTAAACAAAAGAAACGTACTTGGTGTACCAAGTGAAAACACAGATTACAGGTACACCAAGTATGTTTCTTTTGTTTGATTTCTCTACTATCCAATTTTTCAAATTCATTGTACAATGCCAATTTCATCTAGTATTCGAATAATAAGATGATGAATTAATTTGAAAAAGTAATGCACAGGTAGATCGCCGGACTTGTACTATTCTCATTTCATATTCTTTTCTTTCCAATAAAATCGGGGCGCGTACTTGTCGACGTTTTTTTTTTAAACGCACTGGCGTTTTTTTTTCTGCCATTTCACTTCTCTTTTTATTCATAAATGAGCAATGTAATAGAGATGGATTAAATCGAATCTAGACGCGTGCTGATCGACTTGACTTTGAATTGAAATATCTTGAAAACTATTAAAAATTTATCGAGACATGCTGCGAATGAGATTTAGAGAAAAAATTAAGGAACAGAATGAGCCAAACCCCATTATCCTACGACGCTTAGTTTCTGAAATATGATTTTTCCAATGAAAAATTCGAAAATAACGCGCGAGGCTCTAATTAGTGAGTGAAAAATAAAAATAATCTATACACAGTTGGTAAAATCAAAGCTCT
The DNA here is from genome assembly GCA_963942555.1 of Aleiodes leptofemur. Classification (NCBI taxonomy): domain Eukaryota; kingdom Metazoa; phylum Arthropoda; class Insecta; order Hymenoptera; family Braconidae; genus Aleiodes; species Aleiodes leptofemur. The sequence goes on from OZ012621.1 coordinate 8,392,614, forward strand.
GTAATTTTTTCTTAGGTCTCGCACGTCATTGTTAAACTTTTCAGTAAAAAATTAATATCTCGGAAACTACAAGTCGTACAAGCACGGGGTTTTGCTTATTGTATTCGTTAATTTATCACCTAAATTTTATTCACAGCATGTCTCGATAAATTTTCAATAGTTTTCGAGATATTTCCATCCAAAGCCAAGCGCGTTTGATGTTTACTGCGTGCGTTTGTGTGACGCATTCTTCTACGTAGTGTCGGTGAGGTACTAACACAGTTACAATGCCCAAAAAAAAAGTTCGATTTGGAGAAGAATTCTGGCCAACGTTTTTAATTAATAATAAAATATCGTTTTTTCAATTTTTTTTTTACATAAATTCGAAGATAACGGTAAAAGCAATAGGGATAGGGTTTCTGTAAATTTTTTGTGAAGACATTTTTTAAGACGATTTCATGGGCTACGGAAAAGGTCTTTTGATAATTTTTGTGAAGCTCCTCGTTTCAGAAATATTTGCATTTGATTCGTCTTTTTTTTCATCCCTTCATCAGGGATTCTAATGGGGAAGGTCCGAAATAAGACGATTTATTTCATAAACCGTAAGAAATACGGAAATTTTTGTGAAAAGCCATTTTGTAGAGCGAACGTAAAAGGTTCTTATCAATATCATCGTATCTCTATTAGTTTCCAAGTTATTTCACAAAAACTGAGAACTGAAGATTGACTCAGTATCCTTCATAATTTTCGTGTTGATTCATTGTAACGAGTATTTCTGCATCAACTCACTTTTAAGACAATTTGGAGATCAATGTCTCCAGTTTTAGTAATGTAGCAAGCTGATCCCGATGCCTCAGGGATTTCGTCCCCAGTGTAGGTGATATTTGAGTCGGTTTGTGATCTCGTAAGACTTGGTTTTCTTTCAGAGCTCAGCCTACTTCCATGAATGCTGATCGCGTCCAACTGGCTGTCAATTGAGCCCTAGAAACATAAGAAATCGATGAAAATTCTGAACATAAGTAACCCAGTAAACTCAAATACAGTAAAGCTCTTATTTTTTTAATGATGTATTAAAGAAGATTTTTTTTTCTCATTTTTCTGATTTCTTTCATACTTTTTCCCCGTGTAATTTACGTGATATGAATTATCCAAGTCACCAAAAATAAGAAAATTATTCCAAATGAGAAATATAAATTATTCCAAATAAAAAAATTATTACAAACCCACACAATTCACCCAGCAAGAAGAAATCTGATATAATTATATTTAATGGGATATATTCTTCAGATCTGATTAAATCCAATTCTACCAAATTACAGATTTGTCAAAATGTAAATATATATATGCATTTCTGATACAGATCTGGCCTATTCCGCTGTAGGGTTCTCTCAGGAGGATTTAACAAGAGATCCTGTTTCAAACCGAATGAAATTCCCTATAAAAAACGTCTTCTGACATTTTTCTCTGAACTCATTCCTTTCAAGAATATTCACAAAAAAAGCAATGAATTATAATTTCACTACTGAAATGATTGGGGAAATTCAATTAAACGAAAATTACCTGACGTTTTAGATAATCTGGTGAAGGAGTCGGCGTGTGTTCAGTGACGGTGATGATCGGATTCTGCGTTGTATAAGATTGACTGTAGAATCTACTCTGCTTCCTCTCCACCTTGGTATCACCAATGTACCTGAGGAATTCACCCAAAAAAATAATGATAAATAGGTTTAAACTTCTAAAACTTTGCTCATGCCATTCATTCAGTGATTTCTATGGCAGTCAAGCAGTAGCTAGGCTCTTCTACAATCTATCTATGTATTTCATCTAGTAATAGATTCAATCTCAATGAAATTATCTAATATTTCTTTATATCAAACTGAAATGCATTCGTGAATTCGAAAATTTACGACCATTTTCTTGGCTTTTTATTTTTCAAATTGTTTTCTATCTCCTGTCATGTAATGTTCAAGGGGTTTCATATATTACTGCAATTCAATTTGTCAAGATATCATTTTTTTTGAGGAAAATAGTGAAGAATTTCGGCCTGTGCGTGCGCATGGATGAGAACAGAAAGAGGCACTTAACAAAGCAGTAAAAAAAATTATTTCAGGTTTCTTAAGGTCGTTGAGCTGGTCAAAGAAGTCATGCCAAATTCATCAAATCTATAATCTATAATCTATAATTAATCATCTTTATCACATCATGAAGTAAGTTCAGAAGATTTAAAGAGTATTTCTGGAAATTTTTGCAGGGATAATTGATTAATGAAGTGATAATGTGAAACGCGTCGAAGAATTTCTCTACTGATTCTTTCGTTGATATCTTCGGAATGAGTGGGCTTGGGAAGAATTATCATGAGACTTTTTTTGAGGCGAATTTCATGAACTTCAAAAAAGGTCTTCTGATGAATTTCGATAGGGTGAGTGATCCAGTGGTCGAACGGATAAGACTCGTCAGACACCAGTGATCGAACACAAGAAACTCCATAATAACTGATATATTTAATAATTTCATAGGCTTTAATTTGAGTTGTTGAACTTCATATTGTGTTTCGAAGATAAGAAAAATGATATTTCACTGAATTACCAATTTTTTCCAGAATAAATACGTTGAATAGTTCGATCACTGGACGAGTTCGAACACTGGTCAATTCACCCTAGACTTCATTGCTTTCCAGTTATTCTCTAAAATAAACTACAGGGGATTAATTTGGACTTATTCTTTTTTATCACGTCATTATGAAATTACATGCACTTCAATAAGAGACAATTGCAAAAACTTAGTATTATTTTCTGAAATGATAGGATAATTCTAATTTTCTCCCAGTATGGACAGTAAATCCAAATATAATTCAGAAGAAATTAGTAGAATATGGTTGGGGTAACATGGACATATTGGATTTGAATTTAAACTCCAATGTTTTAGGTAAAGAAAATCACTCGAAATGAGCGAAAGGTAGGATTTCTTCGATAATTTCATTGAAAATCTGAAAAAATTCTCGATGAAAGCCATGTGTTAGAAAAGATTTTTGGGATTTTTTTCTTCAAAAATTCAATTGTTTTGACTGAAAATCGGTAATTTTCCCTTCTTGATTTCTAGAATTTTCCAGTATTTTCTGAATATCTCCAATTAAAATAGTCATGGCGGAAACCATCAATAACCACCCCGATGATGGATTCATTTCCCATCAATTTGAGACTATGGCAAATGAGTCCATCAAATCGATGGCAAAAGAGCTCACATTTAGGCTCATTTAATAATTTGTTAGCTGTAACAATTAGAACGAAAGATATTGGTAGCAAAATTATAGAAATCAATGCCAACTCAAGTGTATATCGAAATTTTTCAAATCATTGGAATGTCCACTTTACCCATTTTCATCTTAATCTCCGACATCCAATTTTGATTGAAAGAATATCGTTTCTAATTATCAACAAATCTTTCCACTGTGCTCGAAAAATCCAATTAAATACTAATGATCTCCATAATTGCTATGACACTGCCTAATTTTCGTCTTTCAACACCAGCTCAACTCCCTTGAAAAAAAATAATAAAAAGCATTTTGTGTATCGCTGATTTTCTTTGTTTCATTGTGATGACTTACCCACCCGCGGTTAGCTCGTTAATCAAGCAGCTGAGTTTTCGAGGTGGAAGGGGGTCGAACGAGATAGAGAAAAGAGATACACACATAGATAGAAATTACGTACAGTTAATAACGAATTATGAATTTTTGATTTCAAATTTAAAATAATTGCAAAGGAAAAGAATTTATATGAAAGGATAGAATCAAACGAAAGTACTTGTATAATCAAATTTTAGAGAATTGAAATCTAGCGTTATAAGCATTTCGGTTATTTTCTACAAAATACCCCATTTTTATTTGACGTGTAAGCCTATTAGCTAGAAATTTTATTGTAGACTGACTTTTAAAAAATCTCAATTTATTTCTCAATTCAACATTTATGAAAAATCCATCAACCAACTCTTCAACTAGATAACAAATAAATAGCTCGAATTCTTGAGATATATTTTTTTATAATAAAGAAATATGAATGAGAGTAAAAATTTCAAATTAGCTTATTCTGCTCTACATTACGCACCTCAGACTTGGCATGCTCTTTCCTTTTATCAAGTTTGATGGATACTGCATGCGATCTACATCACGTTCTTCAAAGATTCTTGAGGAAGTTGAAGTTGGCCTGACCAGGTGATCATCGCCGGTGTCAAGACTTCTGTGACATTCTTGTTGCTGAGAATGAAAACACACGAGTTTGTTCAAAAATTTGTTTAAAATTGAAGTTTCAGGTATTATCTAGAATTCGGATTCTACAGACAAAATGAGAGATATCGATATTCCAAATTGTTGAAAATTGCAGGGGCGGAGATAAAAAATTTCTCACCAATTTTGAGGCAATGTAAAATAATCAGCTCACAATGGAGTTTTAAATTTTCTTAATATATGAGGTAATACACTTCAAATAATTTTATTGATATAAAAATTATTTTTAAATAATTTTGTAAGGCCCTGTTTCACCGCGAGATAATGGCCATTTCTATGATCGCGATTAAGGAAAAATTAAGTTAAAGTCGGAAATTAACTTAATGCCGATTATCTTAATTTGGTGGTGGGGGAAAATATGGCGGCGATATAGGTAGGGGAAGTAACTGCCGTGACAGGATTCGTAACCTAAAAAATTATTTTGTCCAACAGAGTTCAATGTGAGGGATTAAATCAGAAGAAAATATCGAAAAGAAATGCTTCCTTTACTTTTTTTTTCCCACTGAGGACTTAATATTTCAAGAGGTTACGTCGCCATTTTCCTTCCCGTCCGTCGAATTAAGATAATCGCCATTAACTTAATCCGACTTTAACTTTGCTTGAAAATTAGCTAATGGCCATTATCTCGCGGTGAAACAGGGTCTAAGATTAATGAGAATAATTAATTTCGTAATGTATTCGATTATTTTACATGATAAGAAATGAGGCCTAAACAGCTGTAACGAGGGGTAATTGTAACATTCATCAGATCACTAACAATGCCATTAAAAATCTTTTTTTTTTGTAACTTATTTAAAATAGTAATTCATGAGATGGACGAGAGTTGCACCTTTTTTCATCTTTATTTTAATATTGACAGTTCTTTAAAATACGCTGAAATAGTATATTTTGTACCTAGGCCGGAAAAATACTATTTGTTGGCCGAGGTGCAAATACAATTTTCTATACCGAGGACACGCGAAGCGATGTCAGAAAGTCGTTTTTTCGTGTCCCAGGTATAAAGACGTTTTTTTCAGAACTCACAACTTTTTCAGCAACAATTTTGTTTTTTGATATCATTTTTCATTTTTTTCATTCCATATGTATGACCTCTCGGCCTTTTACATTATGTTTTTTGATATTATTATGCGGGGTTTGTATGAATACTTCAATAGACATATTGCGAATAATATATATCATAGTATTTTACATTAATTTTTTTATTGTTTTATTATAATTCGATTCCTATTATCAATTGATTAAAGGGCATTATGTTACAATTGTACCCCTTAGGCACCGCCATCTTGATCTCTGTTTTCCGCCAAATAAATTCATTCTCCAATAGGTTAATGTTAATTTGCAATTATTTAACTGAATCGGTATTATAAAGGACACTATAGAGTAGCTTCCTGATGGAATTAGAATTCGAAAATTTCGAAAAACACAAAAGTAATAGTGAAAAGAAAATTCTTTATTACAACTGCAGCACTCCTCGTCTATATCCACACATGAAAAATTCCCCCGTTTATATATGAATCGGGTGGTGAAGAGGTGACACAGAATAAGTTGATTACTTTGGCCTCTCATTTTTTCGAAATATCTCTTCAAACTTTTCTGTAGCTCTCTGTTTTTTCAACAAAAGATGTGCTGAATGAAATTTCCTTATCTCGTTTAGTTTCCGAGATATTCACTCAACAATGAGATGATCACAAAGAATAGATTTGAGGAAATTCAATAGTAGAGTAATTCCATTGAGAATGCTCAACCGAATATCTCGGAAATGAAGAGAGAACTGGCGATGTTGTCTAGATCCTTTTTATTCATAGATTTTCACGAGCTGCGAATAAGGACTAGAACGAAATTGTATCTCACTTCATTTCCAAAATATTTTCAAAAAAAGATGAAAACAAATTCGACTTATCTCGTTTTATCTCTTTGCTACTGATGAATTTCCCTACATCCCATCGTTTCTAAGTTATTGGCGAAAAAATCCACGAGGAAAAAAATATCACCTGTTCGAAAAAATCTTTGGGTTCGTCCTGTCCAATTTTTTCCAGTGCCTTCTCTGATTTTGATAGCAATTTCGTTTCAACAAAAGCTTTGAGATCTGCCATTTTCATACGCTTCTTAGTTTTCTCACTTGCGCGTCTCGTATGACTGCCTCCATTATCCAGATTTTTTGAAGCGGTGTACGGAAGATCGGCGATCGTAGCTAAATCTGATGAAATAAATAATTGAAGAAATGAAAGAATTTTAATGTCTAAGTGAGCAGTGATTTACCGGACATTGTGGAAGGTTCGCGGCCCTCGGGTATCTCTATGAATCCTTTATTATCTTCTTTTTTCTTGCTTTCAGGGCTCTGATATATTGACACTTCGATTTTGGGAATTGGTAAGGAATTGCTGCGTCTCCTAGGCATTTCCTGAACTGAGCTGTCCTCGTTGATTTGTCGCAATCTAAAAATAATGAATTTTTTCAATGCTTTGACAAAACCTCGAGGAAGAAGGAAGATGCAAAAATTTTGTGGAGAACTTTTTCGTGGAGACGGAAGGAAGTTGTGAGAAATGACTTTACTAAAAATGGGTCAATGGTTCAGTAGAATTCCTCTACATTTGTCTCGTGGATCCAGGATCATTCTCTATATTTGATATATCCCTTTGTCCCCGCCAATTTCTAGGTTGAGATTTATGTGCACATGATTCTCTAGGTGCACTTTAAAAAATTTGAATATACCTGTCCCTGGGAACACGTCTAAAAAACTTATACTAAAAAAACATCGTCAAAAAAAATCCGACAAAAAAAATTTCATACATAAAAATCTTCGACAAAAAAACTCGAACGAAAAAATTTGATGAATTTCCAAAGGATATATTTTGGTTTTTTTTCTTTGAATATTTTCCAGTTCATAAATTTATACGCTATTATTTCAATTCAATAAATTGAAAGAAGCTGTTCATATTTTAGAACGGATTAGGGTGAACAGTCCATTTGCGGAACACCTTCCATAAGCGGAACACTTATTTTGACGGAAAAAGCCGAAGGAAGGTCGGCGTAGGGCAGGAAAGCTAGCTTTCCAGTGGTAAAGTTGGATTTCCTCGGAAAATATTATTTTTTTTTTTTTTTTTTTTTGATATAAATAAAATACTGTCATTTGTTTAATTGTGTACATTATTGCTTACATTTAAGGTTTTATTCTTCATTATTCTTACTTTTAACGTTTTATGCGATATTTCGAATATTTGTTGACCTATCGTACTAATTATTTTTTATAAATTAATTTAGGATCCCTACCTATGATGTCATAACGCATTCTATGTCTCATTGGTTACTTTGAATTAAATATTCTCAAAAAACAGTAGTATCAATCACTTCGCGGCCAATAACAGCTAGCTGTGAGTGTGTGACTGCCACCTTGCTGAATGAAGTTTTCAATAATTGTAATCATCAAATGCGGTAAGTTGGAGTTAATATTGATCTAAAAACTTGAATTCATCCATTTTCATAACTTATTTCTATCAAAAGATTGAAATTTTTTATTATATATAGCGTTCCGCTATTTGGGTTGGCTTTTCATCCAATTTCCATTTACGGGACACTCGTCAGTTATGGTATTTAGACTTTCCTGACCCGAGTTTTCCCCTGAATTTTTCTCTGGTTTTTGCCTAACAAACCCATTTGCATACCAAATGTACAGACCCAATACCTTTTTTCCCCCCTTTTACTCAAAGGAAACTCAGAGAAACTCAAGAGGCTGAAGCTGCTGAGTGTTTGAGACTGAAGAAATTGAAGCAAGCAGCAATAGCTTTTGCTAAAGCAGAGAAAGTGAAGCTGAAAAAAGAAAATGAAAAACTGAAACTACAAGGAAGTGATAAGAAAAGAAAAATGGAGATTCAAACACCATTTATTACTCCAGTACCATTGGGCCAGGTGAGCGAAGATTCAGCGCTTGAAAAAGATGGAAATCTGAACAACAATATGGACTCCACTCAAAAACGAGCAGCCATCGCATCAGAAGAATTCACTGAACCTTTCCCAAAAATTTGGAAAGCAGAAAATTAAAGAAATGTCGAAAAAATGTGATTCAGTCTTGATATATTTTTAAGTCAAAATAATTCTATTGATTGTTGCATATTTGTGAAAATTCATAATTTATTCTTCATGAATAGAAGAACTGGATTTATGTGTTCATTCGATTAAAAAATGTGTCTTTGGTCCTTGTATTTACTCCTTTTATTTTTTTGCTCATAGAATTGTTTTCTTTATAGTGCCAAATGCAATAGGAAATTCGCGGAGCTCTGATGTTCCGTAAATGGACAGATGATGTTCTCCTTATGGCAAAAGTGTTCCATTTTTGGTCTTTTAGACTTGCACGTATTTATCCATTTTTATCAATATTTTCCCATGAAATAAGATGTAGTTTTAATTTTTTTCTTCAAAATATATTCAATTTGGAATGTAGCAGTATTTTTTCAACGTTTTTTTAAAAGGATATTTAATTTTTTACGAAAGCACGAACTTTTGAATGACCTTAAATGTTCCATAAATGGACTGTTCACCCTACATGGATTTCTATTCAGTGAGGAATTATCGTGTTTACAAATTATCGTGTCCCTAGGTTTTTTTTGGATTGGTCGCAAAATTGTAATGGGGAACAGCATGATGAAAGTGAAAACTCCGTCAAATATGGAGGTATTCTACTGTCTTTGTATTGAATTTCCATAATATAAAAAAGCGTGGGACATTTCTTCATCTCTGTTATCACTTATCCTAATATATATTATATATTAGGATATACTTTACTATATATATATATATATATATATATATATATATATATATATATATATATATATATATCAGGGACCGAGAACTTTGCGAAGAACGAAAAAAAAGCGTTATTTTCGTTTTCGTTCCCAAGAACGAAAAAAGATTATTAACGAAATTGCGAACGAAATTCAGAGTAACGTTATTCGGGAGAACGAAAATGGGAACGAAATTCAAATAACGTTACCGTGGATGTCCCGGTTTTCGGATGTGGCCGGGTTTCCGGATGCAGACTGTTTTTGCGTTAGTCATTCAATATTTACTCGATCATCTTTTATTTATTTGAACGAAAATTCAATTCTTATTAAAATTGAATTCATTCTCCTGCGTAATATCGAAGAAGAAGGTATTTTTGTGACTGAGAATTTTTTAATTCGAACTTAAATGACAGTCCACATTGCTCGGTTCACATTCCGAGCTGTTGCTTGTTCACAGAGGTTAGAATCCCTCGTGTGGCGGTAGTGCTCAAAAAACGGAAGTTTTGTATAAAAGTACTTGAAATTATTATTTATAAGTGAAAACAGGTTAAAGAATTACGTGAGTGTGGAAATAAACAATAAAAACGACATTTTCCAAACAAAATTTCATGTCCGAATACTGGGACATTCAAATTGCAGATTGTCCTAGTTTTCGGATAGCGATTTTCTTCATTTAACCTCACTTCATCAATCATTCAGCTTTTTTGAATAATGCTAATTAATTACAGAATCATTGATATAATATAGTGGAGATAAAAATAATCATCATATAATCAATATGATTGAGTAAAAGAAAAAATATTGAAAATAAATATTAGAGACGAAGTAAAGAAGAACGACAAAGTTACATATAGCCATAAGGATTGGCAAAAATTATTATGAAAATAAGCTCAAAAACGAAAAAAAAGAGAAAGAAAAGAGAAAAGAAGAGTGAATTCGAAATCGTGAATTAAATATGAATAAAAAAGAATCTGCTAAATTGGCTTCCATTGTCAAAAAAAAAGTCCATGGAGCAAAAAAAATTGAAAGAGAAATCTAAAGAGGAGAGTCGCACGTATGAAAATACTTTATAAAGTCTTTATAAAGAATTCTTTATGAAACGTGTTATATAAGAAATTGGAACTTTTCTTATAGAGATTTTCTTATGAAGTTTTCATCGTAGTTTTCATCCTTTATGAAATTTTGTTTCATAAAGGCGATTCTTATAAAGAAAAATTTTATAGAGGAAAGCAAAAGATATAAAATACCATTAATATTTTTTGTATGAATCCTATTCTATAAATACATACTTTATAGAAAATGCCTTTATAAAATTGAATTTTAAAGAGACATTTCTTATAAAATGACTTCTTACAAAGATTTTATCTCTCAGTTGAATGCTTTCTTTATTCTATTTATTTGAATAGTTATCCTTTGAAAAATAGCTGGATGGGGAACTCCAAACAGTGTTAACAAAAATGCAGACTTTAGCCGTTAGAGCCATTGTCCGGCTTCGACAGCAAGGAAGTCTGTTTCTCAGATAAGTGTGTCGAACTGCGCCGCGATCTCGCTTATATGCACTTTTCGTCAAACTCCACTTACGGACGGGATTCCGACGGTGCGCGACCTATCGGCGGCGGTACTAAAGTTCTCCTTCACTTTGATGTTCGGCGCTGTCCCTTTGAATTTTATTTCTTCCTCGTGCTTCGATTCAATTCTTCTTCTTTGCGCCTCTTATTTTTCTTTCCTCTCTTATTCATTATTTGCTTTTATTATTTTTTTTTCATTAATTATTAATAAATTAGGGATGAGGTTCTTACAGGAGATACTTCTGTGAGATAGTTATCTCACAGAAGTGTTTCTGAAGAAAACGTCTTTACAAAATAAAATTTTATGAAGATATTTTCTATGAAATTTATATATATCACTCAGCAAAATAATTGAGGAAACAGTAAATTTTGTCGTTTTTCTTCGTGATTTTCAAATGGCTGTAACTTTCCGAAAAATCATTGGATCGGAATAAAAAAAAATGGTTCCAAAGCTTGGAGTCTCCACCTCTGAAATCTTGAGATATAATTTTTTTTGACCATCCGTTATGACGAGATAAGAAGGTTGAAAGCGGAACTTTTTTTTCCATTGTTTTTCATTTTTCCAAATTGGTCTACGGACTTCAAAAGAATATTCTCGACTCAACCCTTATCAAGATCGTGTGTCGTGGCCTTTCAGCTTCAATTCTTTTTTATTTCTTACGATCATTTGTTGCTGAGATATCGTCAATTGAATCAAAAAATACCCTTTTGCCTTTAATCGCCGATATCTCAGGAACTACTGATCGCACATCGAGCGGATGATAGGATTCGTAAACTTAAATAAATTGACTATGAGGTTCTTGCACTATTTCATTGAAAAAAATTTTCTTCCATTTTCAAAATTGGTTCGAAAAAGTATCGAAAAATGAATTGTTTTTTTTTTTTTTGGAAATTGCCGTGAATTTTGCGAATTTGGGAAAAGCTGCGAATGTTTTAACATTTTTCTTTAGTTTACTGTTTGCTGAAACACCCCCTAAATTTCCAGGCCAATCGGCTGGACCGTTTTTTTTCTCGAATGAACAAAGTTTCAGCAAAAATTAAAGGAACACTTTTTTGTTCCTTAAACCCCAATTAATGATGATTAAGGCCGAAAATGTTCTTTCTTCTTTATTTCTTCGTGATTTTTTGTGCGAAATTCGTTTAATTTCATCGAGAAAGAAACAATGAAGAAAAATCAATGGAAAAATACAATTTTTTTTTCAAATCAATAGAAAATTCAAATTTTTTTTAAATCCGTAAAAAATTAGAATTTTTTTTCTTCAAAAATCAATAAAAGAATCTTCTTTAAAAACCAACAGAAGAATCGAAAGAAAATTCAAAAAATTGGATAAAAAACTGCCAAAATCGTATTTGACTTGGAGAGATAGTGACTCAGAAATTTTTTTCAAACGATAAAATTTTTTTTATTGATTTTTGAAAAAAAATTTTTCATTATTTTTTCGTTTTTTTCGATGAAATTCAACAGATTTTGCACAAAAAACCACGAAGAAATGACGGAGAAGAAACATTTTCGGCCCTAAACTGACGAAATTTACTGTTCCCTTAATTTTTTCGCTGAGCTCAACAAAAAAAATTAAGGGAACAGTACATTCAATTTAATTTAATATATATTGCTGAGCTCAGCAAAAAAAATTAAGGGAACAGTAAATTTTGTCAGTCTAAGGCCGAAAATGTTTCTTCTCCGTCATTCTTCGTGATTTTTTGTGCAAAATCTGGTGAATTTCATCGAAAAAAACGAAAAAATAATCAATAAAATTTTATCGAAAATCAATAAAAAAAATTTTATTGTTTGAAAAAAATTTCTGAGTCACTATCCCTCCAAGTCAAATACGATTTTAGCAGTTTTTTATCCCATTTTTCGAAGTTTTCTATCGATTTTTCTGTTGGTTTTTGAAAAAGATTCTTTTATTGATTTTTGAAGAAAAAAAATTCTAATTTTTTACGGATATAAAAAAAATTTGAATTTTACGTTGATTTGAAAAAAAATTGTATTTTTCCATTGATTTTTCTTCATTGTTTCTTTCTCGATGAAATTAAACGAATTTTGCACAAAAAATCACGAAGAAATAAAGAAGAAAGAACATTTTCGGCCTTAATCATCATTAATTGGGGTTTAAAGAACAAAAAAGTGTTCCTTTAATTTTTGCTGAAACTTTGTTCATTCGAGAAAAAAAACGGTCCAGCCGATTGGCTTGAAAATTTAGAGTGTTTCAGCAAACAGTAAACTAAAGAAAAATGTGGAAACATTTGCAGCTTTTCCCAAATTCGCAAAATTCACGGCAATTTCCAAAAAAGAAAAAAAAACTTCATTTTTCGATACTTTTTCGAACCAATTTTGAAAATGGAAGAAAATTTTTTTCAATGAAATAGTGCAAGAACCTCCTAGTCAATTTATTTAAGTTTACGAATCCTATCATCCGCTCGATGTGCGATCAGTAGTTCCTGAGATATCGGCGATTACAGGCAAAAGGGTATTTTTTGATTCAATTGACGATATCTCAGCAACAAATGATCGTAAGAAATAAAAAAGAATTGAAGCTGAAAGGCCACGACACACGATCTTGATAAGGGTTGAGTCGAGAATATTCTTTTGAAGTCCGTAGACCAATTTGGAAAAATGAAAAACAATGGAAAAAAAAGTTCCGCTTTCAACCTTCTTATCTCGTTATAACGGATGGTCAAAAAAAATTCTATCTCAAGATTTCAGAGGTGGAGACTCCAAGCTTTGGAACCATTTTTTTTTATTCCGATCCAATGATTTTTCGGAAAGTTACAGCCATTTGAAAATCACGAAGAAAAACGACAAAATTTACTGTTTCCTCAATTTTTTTGCTGAGTGATATATATAAATTTCATAGAAAATATCTTCATAAAATTTTATTTTGTGAAGACGTTTCCTTCAGAAACACTTCTGTGAGATAACTATCCCACAGAAGTATCTTCTGTAAGAACCTCATCCCTAATTTATTAATAATTAATGAAAAAAAAATAATAAAAGCAAATAATGAATAAGAGAGGGAAGAAAAATAAGAGGCGCAAAGAAGAAGAATTAAATTGAAGCACGAGGAAGAAATAAAATTCAAAGGGACAGCGCCGAACATCAAAGTGAAGGAGAACTGTAGTACCGCCGCCGATAGGTCGCGCACCGTCGGAATCCCGTCCGTAAGTGGAGTTTGACGAAAAGTGTATATAAGCGAGATCGCGGCGCAGTTCGACACACTTATCTGAGAAACAGACTTCCTTGCTGTCGAAGCCGGACAATGGCTCCAACGGCTAAAGTCTGCATTTTTGTTAACACTGTTTGGAGTTCCCTATCCAGCTATTTTTCAAAGGATAACTATTCAAATAAATAGAATAAAGAAAGCATTCAACTGAGAGATAAAATCTTTGTAAGAAGTCATTTTATAAGAAATGTCTCTTTAAAATTCAATTTTATAAAGACATTTTCTATAAAGTATGAGTTTATAGAATAGGATTCATACAAAAAATATTAATGGTATTTTATATCTTTTGCTTTCCTCTATGAAATTTTTCTTTATAAGAATCGCCTTTATAAAACAAAATTTCATAAAGGATGAAAACTACGATGAAAACTTCATAAGAAAATCTCTGTAAGAAAAGTTCCAATTTCTGATAAAACACGTTTTATAAAGAATTCTTTATAAAGACTTTATAAAGTATTTTCATACGTGTCTCTCTTGTGAGGAAAATAAAAAATGAGAATTAAGAGGAAAATGAAAGATGACAAACTGAAAGTGGCGAAAGAAATCGAAAAAAAATATTCAATGATAGTGTGGAGAGTGATGGAACCTTGAATAGTTCTCCTACCAAAGTTAAGGTTGAAAGATGAACATGAACGATGTTAATTAGTAATTTTTTTCAGAGTATATTTAATATTATGTTGTGTTTGTGGAAGTAAATATTTTGAATGATCATTATTGTGGATTAATTGAAATTACTCATCAGAATCCATTTTTAATTTGTTCCATCCGATAACTGGGATGGTGACATCCGAAAACTCGGACATATCGATTCGCGTATCCGAGAACTGGGCCATGAGCATCGCTTTTAATTTATGTAAAAGTTATTACTTTTGATAATATTAAATTGAAAATTCTCCTCAAATTTTGTAGAAAAAGGATTAGGGATCATTTTATGATATTCCGTATTTAAATATGTGATTGAAGTATAGAAGACCCTTAAACGTTCGAAAACTGGGACTTCCACGGTAGTCGGGAGAGCGAAAATGTGAACGCAATTCGGAATAACGTTATTCAGGAGAACGAAACCGAAAACAAAAATAGGCGAAGAACGAAATTAATTTCGTTCTCGGGAACGAAATTCATTTTCGTTCTTTGAGTATTTTCCTCCCTTCCCTAAATAACGAAATTCGATTTCGTTTTCGGCAACGAAATTCATTTTCGTTCTCGGCAACGAAATGCATTTTTGTTCTGCGGCTATTTCTATTCCAAATTTCCGCAGCGGAATAGAAAATTTCTGCATCACAATTTTGTTCAAGATTAAGAAAGAAAATCAAATATCGTCGACCTAGAAACAAAAGGGCGTAAGTGCCACTTTTTCCATTTTTAATTTTTTTAATAACAAAAGGGCGTATTTTTTTCCCTCCATCGATTATTCGCGACTCTTCCAATCATTTAGAGCGCTTTTTTTCAAATAACAAACAGGCGTGAGTCAAATTATTAATATAAAAAGGGCGTATCTCCCCCACATGTGCCTGTTTGACTTTAAATATTTTTAAGGTTTGCACATTGTGATAATAATAAAGGAGAGTATGTTATGCACATACGCCCTATTGTTATTAATTTTATCCTCAATTGCGCCATCCTCAGGGTGGCGACTGAAAACTAATTTCAAAATTCCCTGACTTTTCCCAGACTAAAGATAAAAATTCCAGGAC
The DNA here is from genome assembly GCA_963942555.1 of Aleiodes leptofemur. Lineage (NCBI taxonomy): Eukaryota > Metazoa > Arthropoda > Insecta > Hymenoptera > Braconidae > Aleiodes > Aleiodes leptofemur. Next base: position 8,408,139 of record OZ012621.1, read on the forward strand.
GTACAAAAAAAACTATTATTTAAATATCGGGGAAGGTGGGGCGATACGAACATGAGGGGTAAAATGGACACATTTGAGTTTTTATGCATATATTATGAAAAAATCCTTAAATGAATGAAAATATTGGAGATGGATTTTTTTTAATGATTCCATCGGAAAGCTCAGAAAACGTTTGTCGAGAAATATGTGCCAGAATTAATTTTTTTTCTTTTTTTTGTGAATCCAATATTTTTTGTCATTTTTGAGGGATAAAAAGCCTTTCGATTTTTGAGCAAATTCCGTTTTTTGAAAATATCTCTGGTTCTATTGGTCGTAGCGACCTGGAACTGATTTTAAATGAGAGGTGAGATCATTTCCCATCGATTTGTGGGGTTTTGAATTTGAAAATATCGAAGCGAATCATCAGAAGACTCTAATCCAGATCCCGGAAAGAAAAAAAACCGAATACAGTCGAACCTGGATAAGCGAGACCTGGATAAGCGAGAAAAGTGGATAAGTGAGAATAATTAACAGGTCCCTTCAATTTCACCCACGAAAACCTCTTTAAGTGAGAAAGAAAAACCTCTTTATCAGAGAGTCATTTTCCATATCCAAACCTCTATAACTGAGACTATCTCTCGCCCTTTACCTCTAGAAGCGAGAGTCGACTGAATTCGTTTTCTTTTGCTTACAACGTCTCGTAAATTTCATGAACACAATGTGTATAGTAGTTTATTTTGCAAGTTATTGATTATTCATTACAGTTACTGAGTATCATTCGCTGAGGAAAGTTTGTTACGTTATTGAAATGCCGAAACGCCAAATTAAAGCATATTCGAAACTCGGATAAGTGAGAAACCTCTATAAGAGAGAAAAATTCCCCGTCTCCTTCAACTCTCGCTTATCCAGGTTCGACTGTATTTATCTCGGGAGCCGTGCAATTAATCTGTTCTTTTTCTTTTTTCTGCGTAAACCATATAAAAAACTGCAGATGATGAATATAGGTTTCACTCCAAGCAATATATCAATCGCACTAATAAGCGAAATGTGCAATTAAATATGCATTGGCTGTGAAAATTCACTGAGCCTCTCTCAGCTAGAGACACTGAGGCTCTTGCGAAGGAGTTTCACAAGAGCAAAAAAGAATTTTTTTTTTTTTTGAAGAAATAAGAGACCGAAGAAAATGAACCCCAGAAGAAGAATAATCTAGGAATGATTTCCGGAGTAAAATAATGAAGGACTTTGCAAGAAAATCTGGAAAAAATGGAGAAGCTGCTCTGTAATTCCTTAAAATTTTTGTCATAGATGCCTTGCCTTTTGAAAAATCTCAAATCATCCCGAGACGAAAAATTTAAGTCTCCCAGGCGTAGAAGGGACCTACCTCCGTAGTAGAAATGGATCTCTATCCGCACCACCACCCTGCTGCAAAAGTTTTATAGAATCTCATAGAATATTATAAATTCCTTGCTCCGTTTATGAGACCACCGCCGACTCATTGATCATTTCTATAAGAAATAATGGGGACTCCGGAAGGTATCTCAAATAAGCTATCATGAACGTATAAGAACCTATGAGTTTCTTGAAACTACAAGCATTTACAAGAGAAACCCAACAGTTTTTTTCACTAGATTTTATAACAGACGAGATTTTTATGCGGTAATATGACTTTTTCATGATAGACTCAAGAATAGGTTTTAGTGAGGAATATCTCTCACTCAAATATATACGTTTTTCTCTGCATTCACACTTTTGATCAGTTATAGGCTTTAACGAGAATATAGTTGTATGATATTTTATAGCTTCAATCTGATTGATACTAAATTTATGAAATGAGTTTATAAGAAATTATAAGAATTGGCAATGTTTCTTTCTATGAGAAGTAACTTGGAATTGCATGGCCAAAATCACCCCCATTTCTCATAGACTTTGGAACTTTTATTATCCTAACAAATTCTGGGTTTCAATGAGATATTTCTATTCCACCTTCTATCGTGCTCTATGATGAATTTACCGAAACTAGGCAGTTCATGGAAGAGGATTTTAATGCTTTCAATACGTGTTCGTCTCTATGTTATTCTTCCATTTTTCTGTTTCACATACGATTTTTGTTCGTTTCAATCATTCTATGCATGTTCCCACAGGTGTAATTCTGAATGAGAATTAATGAGTCAAATAACATTCGATATCGCTGAACTCTATGAGGTCCTACTAGTATTTGCATATCAGTGATCGTATAAAAAATTTCAAATTTTTTATAAAAAACGTTTCAATTCTTTATAAAGAAATATTCTTTATAAAGCACTTTTGTACGTGGAATCGTTAGGAAAGTTCCATTCGACCATACTACTATCAGCAAGAGGACCTACCCCCCACCACTCGCTTGAGAGCAGGCGCGTTGAGCCTTTCAGTTTTCCATACCTTCAGTCAGGCATCGTCCACAATCGATTATAGATCATCAACGTGTGTTGCTTCGGAAGAAGTTTTTCCAATTGTTTCATTGACCGATTTCTTCGAATCGATTTCGGGTTGAGTGAGTGAAGCGAATGTGTCGTTTACATACGATAATTCATTTGTATGTAAAATTGAGGAATACTCCGAATTACATGAAAGTAGAAGATAAAGATATTAAAAATTATGGTCCTGCACCGCCTGATAAAATTTCGGTGTCAAATTGGAGAGAATGAAGAAGTAGTACTCATAATTCATAAGGCAGGTGAGGAATATGAGACAGTTAAATTGATTTTTTTCGTAGCTAAATTCAGTAGAAAAATTCAATTTCATGGAAAAGTATGACGAATTTAATTTTTGGAGAGAAACGAAAATTTCAACTTTCTAGTGGAAGAATAGAAATTCAATTCTTTGAAAGAAAAAGTGTCTTTTCAAAATCGAAAACTCAATTTTTCAACATAATTTTCATCGAAATTTTTTCGTGATTCTCAACACTGGTTCACGAGCCTGCAGAGACTTGTCATTTGTCTATTGCGTCATAGGAAGAGCAACAGTGTTGCTAGAGCTGACGCCACTCGCTCAGTTACCTTGTTCAATGAATCCCTTTGTCTTCATTACGTGATAAGCTACCCCCAATCTAGCGCCACGTGTACGATTATACCCGGGATTTATTCCCTTTTAAAGAATTGAATTTCCATTTGTTCGCCAGAAAATTAAAATTTCCATTTTTCTCCAAGAAATTAAATTTGTCATTTTTTTCCTAGGAAATTGAATTTTCCATTTATTTTCATGCACGTATCTATTATGTCATCCATAATGACTGCCAATTGAGTTCCAGCGCTTATTAATTGTAAATTCACTTTCCGGTTCATTTTTCAGAGATCGTTCAAAGAGTGGATTCTCTTGCATCTATCGGATATACGGAGGACTCAATCGAGAAAAAAAAATGAAATAAGCAAATATTAGTGATTGGCCTGCGGTAACCATTGACAAAAATGTGATATCTCTAAAATATATTCATGTTTCATAAATATTAGAATCTACAGAATTCTTCAAATAATTTTCCTATAAATGCAATTGAAAAAATTCCGAATCGGAAAATTCATATATTATATCGTATAGGACATAATTGAATTGATATGGTAAGTGCTACTTCATACTTATAAATTGGTTGAAGAAATCGGAAGGAAGTGCTTATAAATTCTGAGAAACGAAATTCGCAATAAGCTCAAAAGTCCTCATAGAATCTTCCAAAGTATTTCCTCATAGAAGCCATTTGAAAATTCTCATTGATAGTCATTTCTGTAAACTTGAACATTCGGATAGAGTCCTCCATACTGTTTGCTTACAAAGTCATATAGAAATCACCAAAATCAAAACTGATACAATATTATAGAACGCATACGGTAGTTGCTGATTGATACTCATAAGTTGAGTGAAGAGATCAGAAGGAAGTTCTTATAAATCCTTAAAAGTTCCCATCTCATTCAAATTAGCAATTCAGAAATACCTCATATTAGATGATAGAATCCAATAGCATGTTTCATGTCATGTGGTGCAGCATAAATTCTCATAATAGTATATTATGTCATGAGGCTGAAAACCGAGGGTTTTTCAGATCGTCGTTCAGTCTCTCACGAATGCCCAAAAAGGGAGAGTGGGGGCGGGTGGAGGGGGAGGGGGGGAACGGGGGGTTGGGGGGGCGGAGCCCCCCCATTCAAAAAAAAAAAAAAATTAAATGAAAAAAAAAACAAAGAAAGAAACTATAATGGAAACTAGAAACTGAAAAATACAGGAAGGTTTCGGAATTTTGCAGTAAAAAGGATTTTGGAACACAGAAAAAGTCATTGGCAGTTGTAACGGTTTTTAATATTGCAGGAAATCTTCCAGATTGAATGCGCTAAAATATTTGCAAATAATTTCGTTTCAATTAACTGAAAAGAGATACTTAAATAATAATAAACTCATCAATAAAACATTTGTTAATTAATAATAAGTAAATTGCAGTCTTTAAAAATCATATCTCTTTGATAATTTGCAATATTACTTTGGTGAATTCATCGATATCAATGGAGTCATACACTGAGAAGAAAGAAAAGAATCAAAAGTATTAAATATTTGTTTCATCAATCCTTAGCAAATATGCTTTTGGAATAATTGAAAAAAGTGTTCAATTTATTGAATTTTGTTCATCTAAATAACTCAACTTTTTGACTTGACTAAATTTCATTCATTCATATGAATCGACTGTTTGAATGAACAAAATTCAACAACACCTTCAATTATTTCAAAAGAAACATGTTTTAAGAACCAATGAAACTAATATTTGGTATTTTTTACCACTTTTTTTTTCTCAGTGTATGTAAGGGATAGTAACAGTCTATATGGCTTAGGGGTATTCTATTGACTATACATTCGAAAGTCCACTCGATATTCGGCTGTGAACAGTGACGTCACCAAAGTAATGCCCCGAAGAAGCATGCAACTGCTCGGTTTGGCTTAAGACACGCCCCTTTTTTCACGGATCCAGTCTGAGAAAAGTCTTTTTTCAGCCTAGGCAGTTTGAGCAGTCTGTGAAAAGGTTTTTCTCAGACTGGTGGCGCCGCTGCCCTACCAATACAGAAAAGTACCGAATTTCAGCCGCCAGGCGGTCTGAAAAAGACGGGAATTTGGGCATGAGTGAGAAAAAAAACTTTTCGTTCATTTATCCCTTTATGCGTCTCTATGAGTTTATTACGATACCCATACAATCGGAAACGCAACTTTCTATGATTACGTATTGGGAATTGCGCGGCCAAAAGTCAGTGCTTTTCTCATAGAATATCGCGATACATTTTTTTTATGAGATTCTATGATTCATTTACAGCAGGGCAGAGAGACACTCAGCGAATTTCCACATCCAATCTATATTTAATTGCATAATTCACTCATTAATGCAATCAATAGATTGTTTGGAATGGAAATTATGATATCTATGATTTCCATTTTTTGACGCAGAACACGTCAAAAAAGTGAATCGGTCACACCGTTCCCAAGATATTAATGTTTTTTTTCTGTAAGCCGGATTCCAACCGGGAGTTCTGTGATGCTTCTGAAAAACTTGAAAGTGTGGGAGTATCCTGGTTTATAACCGTTTTTTCATTTACAATAACTAATTGTGATATAGTAGATATAATAAATAGTAATATTCATCTGATTCAGAAATTGAGGACAGTCGACAAAATAATTTTTTAATATTGAAAATTGGGAACATGATAAAACGAATGGAAAAATAAAAAATAAATGAATAAATATTTCACTCTAAACATTGTTGTAGTTTTTGGATTTTTTTTAGTAAGGGGTGTTGTTCTCCTGATGCTTGTTTATAAAAAAAATTTACAAAGAAGCATCAGGATAATAGCGCTCCCTTATAAGAAACAGATAGCAAAGTAACCATTCGAACAGAGCGCCAGAATTTAATTGAGTAAATCATAAAAATAATTTCATATTCGATAGTTTCATTAATGAATACGTTCATGAATTTCTTAAATAAAATCGATACCTTTTTGATTTAGAGCATAATTTCTTTGGACGCCATAGCTTCTCAATCTCAATCAATAAAATGAAATTGTAGATAAAAAAAGGAAACTCTATTAAATATTCACAATTAAGGATTATAAATGTTAAGGAAAAAACTGATAAAATTTTTCAATGAAATGAAAAAATTTCAAGTCCAAGTCTCCGAAGAAGAGACGTGAAGTATTTGGAAGTCTTTACTGAGATATGAGCAATGAGAAACTTCGAGGGACTTGCATCTCTGCTCAATGTACTGCATGGAAAATTCAACGAATCTTCTGCAGACACATCGAGTCTCCAAGAGACGCTGGAGTCTTCTGGAGACTCAATCGTCCCTGCGAGATTCTAAAATTTCATCTCAGGATATTGCTCCGTTCTTCCTACTCAACTCAATATCACTATATATCGTCGCCTTAGAGTTAAAGGGGCGTAAGTGCTGTATGTAAGTATAGCACTTACGCCCCTTTGTTTCTAAGGCGACGATATAATAAATATTTTCGAATTACGAAAGCCAGTAATACTTTTTCATAATTTTTGACCGAAATAATTGAATATCGGTTAGTTTTGAATGATATGATTCGAGCACTAACATATGCGAAATAATTACATCAATCGCTGTATTCTCATCGATAACTTATTTTGCGAAAAATAAAACTGATAGGAGCTATTACAAAATATACAATTAATTTTAAAAAATTGATTAATGAGATACTGCAGAGATTTATAGGGTAGTTCTTCAAATTATCCTCTTTTCTATAAGAATTTTGGCAATGATCTCGAGCTTGGGAATTTAGCAAATTGTCTATGTCGAAAAACTCACAAAAAATTTCTTAAGTGGATTATAATTTATAGCAAACATATTTATTTGTATGTTATTTATTTCCGTCAAGTCTGGAAAGAAACACGATGCGGAAATATTCGTCTTTATAATGGAGAAAGAGAACAAAACTACCCAAAGAACGAAATTATTTTCGTTCTCGGGAACGAAATTCAATTTTGTTCTCAGGAACGTAATTCATTTCGTTCTTTGGGTATTTTCGTTCTGAATTTCGTTCGCGTGGGTATTTTCGTTTCCGTTTTCGGTCTTCTGAATAACGTTATTCGGAATTTCGTTCTCATTTTCGTTCTTCCGAATAACGTTATTCGGAATTTCGTTCACATTTTCGTTCTCCCGAATAACATTATTCGAATTTCGTTCCCATTTTCGTTCTCCCGAATAACGTAACTCTGAATTTCGTTCACAATATCGTTCTCTTGAATAACGTTATTCCGAATTTCGTTCGCAATTTCGTTCATGTGAATTACGTTCCTATTTCGTTTCGTTCTTAAATCGAAGAACGAAAACGAAAATAGAACACGCTCTCGGTCCCTGGTATATAGTATATGTAATATAAAATCGTTCACTGTATCAACAGTGTAGTATAAGATTCTATGTGTAGTATAAAATGTGTAATATCTGCCGAGACATATAAAATTTTCGTTAAATTGTACACAAGAAAATTCATTTCAGCATTGTACAGTTCACATATGTGTAAAAATATATATAAATATGTACAAATGTCATTTTCAAGAGCATCATGCAAAAAAGTCTAGTAACATTAAAATCGGAAAGTGAATTGAGTATTCAAATATCAATTCTTTACTGCATGATTCTGTTCTGCCCAATCCCCCGTTCTGCTTCGTATCCCTTGTGACGTTGGAAAGTCAGCCAGCGATCAGATGAAACATTGAATTTGTCAAATTTCCATGTTATTGCAGTAGATTTGGGAGAAATACGGTTTGTTGGGAAGGAAATTGCCAAAGTGATTCAAAAGTAGAGAAGAAATCATGTGATTTTAGAAGAGATTTAAATAATACACAATACTCGTTGGAAATTATGCGCCAAATGAATAAAATGCAGCATTTCCAAATTGCATTAATGGACGATGAATAATCTCTGAATTCTTCGATTTTCCCCATTATTTATTCGAATATCTTCGTAACGAATTGGACGATTTCAAGGAAACTTCACCACATTATATGAATAAAAATTTTCAGTGATTGATCCATAGTTTTTGGTTAGTTTCTCGTCGTTCTCTTAGGAGCTGCTAGCCGGAAAGAAGTTGAGAGAGGTGTATATTCTACATTCACATTTTTTAATTAATTAGTGCAACAAATCATGCAAAAAAGTGGCTGAATAATATTCATGATAATAAAAAGTATCCTAACGAGTCTCCGAGATATTGGAGTGAATTAAATGGTTGTAATTAACCGTCGAAGTAACTGAGGTTATGCTGCTTCCTAAATTTTTTGAATTTTTTCCGTCATAAATAATCAGCCAAAAAATTTGGAAAAATTAGGTGATTCAAATCAACGTATTCCATCTCTCTGGAAAATTTCAGATTTTTTCTTTCAATCCAAATGGTAAATATTTACTTTGACATACCTATTCTGTACCTCATTCAGTCTGTCTAATAATGAATTAAATTTAATTTAAATTTGCTGTGTGAAGGTCAGCGGAGTGGGGAGACTGTTTGAGTAGAATTTCAAGACAATTCGAATGGAAATTTGGTATAGCACTGGATAGCTCAATCGGTCGAGCGCCCGACGCAACATCGGAAGATCCTGGGTTCGACTCCCGGTGCAGGATTATCCAGTTTTTTTTCTCGAAAAATCTTGGAATATGGGATGGGTATGTTAATATACAATAATTTACCATCCAAATTTACCCTCTAACGTCTTAACCCTCTCAAGGATGTTAGAGCAAGGTCGACGGGTTTTCAAGAAATGCAGCTAATTGCACGAATTTTTTTTAATGCATTCTTCGACTCTCTAAGAACTCGTATGCAAAATTTCAGATTTTTTGGGGGCGTAGATGAGACGTAGTAATTTTTCAAAAATCCATTAAACACGCGTTTTTGGCGGTTCGAAAAAAATTGAGAAACGAAAAAAAATGCAGCCATTGATTTGAAACTTTGCACACATCTGAATTTGAGATTTATAAATATACTGTGAAGAAATGGAGTCGATTGAGAGCTTAGATCGACCAAAATGAATAAATTAATACTAAAAAACATGAAAACGCGCGCGCGCACCCAAAAAACACGACACCGCCGTGAGTTTGGAACGCGTAGGGTTAGCGCGTCAATTACGAAAGCCCATTTGTTCAACCAATGGGCTTTACTTACAGTAGTGGGAAAGTAGGGAAGGGGAAATAGCTACCTATCAGAAGCTGATAGCCATTGCTACTAACCTCTAAGAGAGAGATCAGTTCCATGTGCACTGTTGTCACTTTTTTTCCTCATAATCAAGATATTTCATTTATAATCAAAATACTTTTAATGCCTAATTTATGTCGTGCAACTTGAAGTTAATGGATGCGAAAGATGTTGTGATACTCATTTCATTTCAGAACTCTACAAATATAGCCTAATGATTTAATTTCAAAAAAATATTTTTCGTGTTCAGGGATTGAAATCCTGCAGAAATACAATACATTCCCCTGCGTCTCACCTCCTACATGCCCACCTCACCCTAACATCCTTAACATAGTACTGCCGATACTGCAATAGTCAGTGGTATACAGTATCTTGTTTGATTCATAGTGTATTTACAACTTGGTAGAGTCGCGAGTGAGTTAGAGAGAGAGCAAATATAAGAAGTACAATTTTCATAGTTATTCACCAATTACTACTATAACATGCTGTGGAGCTGTATTTTCAAGGGTGTGAAATGTTTAATACATAATTTTTCCTCATTTCCTTCTTTTTCATCTAAGGGCCAGTCTACGGAGCCAGAATTAGCGCTAACCACGTGTTAGCTTAACTCTGACTTTAAAGCGAATATCGCAAACTGCGGGTTAACGTAACTAAGGGGCTGTGTTTCATTTTGGCGGAAATCAGAACTACCACCATCAAGGCATTGTAACCCCAACCCATCGACGCTAACTTTCCCGCTTGAATCATTGGTATTTTCAGCTTGTAAATCAAAAACTGAATGGTAACACTGCTGTTCGCCATTTTTACTCAAAAAACACCTAGTTCCAGGGTTGCCAGACGGAGCTACTTATCGCCATTCAGGCTACTTTTTGAATTGGCCGGCTAATAAAATCCGGAGGAAGGTTACTGGTCGCCACAAGGCTCCTTTTAAATTTCAGTGAGAATTTTTTTTCACCTTCAGTTTCATTCACCTGAAAATAAAAAACTGGTGAGAATGAGAATGAATTGTGAAAATGAGAATACAATGAATGTTTTCATTAAAATTTACAGCCAAATTTGATTGCACCCTGTTAATTATATCAACATATTATTCGGAATATGATTGAAAGTATCGATCATGATGTCTCAAGATATAATTGAAATCATAGGTGACAGTCATAATAATAATAATAATAATAATAATAATAACAAAACTAACGATGAAAACATTGACAGAGCTCTTAATTCAATTAAATATGCAGAAGACAATAATATTAATAAGTTTTCTGATGATATTGACGAGTAATAGAGGAAATTCAATTTTTAGACGTCTTTGATTGCCTAGTAATTGAATATTTTTATATTCTTCTATTGAATTATTATCATTTTTCTTTTCCCACAGTTTCATACGTATGACCTCTCAGCCCTTTACATTCATTTCCTTCTGCTACCCCCCCCCCCCCCCTTGTGACTATATGGGTCGACGTCTTTTACTGCACCGCATTTGCCGTGAACCAAGGGAAACCATTAAAACCCTGATTAGCGCAGTCGGATTCATACAGAACCTTAATGTGCCTTTCTGTCACACTGACGAGAAAGGCACACTAATTTCCTATAGTCACACCTCACCGTTCAGTTTGTTGTTCGAATCTGCGTACGGCAAGCGGTCACCCATCCAAGTAGTAACCAGACTCAATGCTGCTTAACGCGATAGATCCACCGAGCCGTACGCACCGAACAGCCAAACTGTCGGTCTCTTCTATTGAATTATTATACTTGTTATAAATTGAATGTAAATTCATAAAGATTAAAAATTCAATGATTATCAAAACAAATATTGGTAAATTGATACTATAGTGACGCTCCATAGAAAATGTCATAATTTTGTTTTTGTTGGGGTTTTTTCTAATTTTTCATAATTTTCGGCTCCCAATGAGTCTACATTGAGAGTTGAATTAATAAATTTGTGGAATTTCTGAAATTTGTGTAATAAAATCATTGAGATAAAAGTTGAGAAAATCCCGTGTTTTGACTTGGATAGAGAGAGAGGGAACGTGATGATAGGTGTGTTGGGAAAATGAAGAAATCGATAATTTTGAATAACAATGACAGTTGATGAGGAGCACAAAGGAGAAACAGAGACCGAAGACCAAGGAGTGGGGCGATTTTGGCATAATAACCACTTGAGCCTTCTCCTGGTTATTGAGTCCTCTGTGTTCTACTGTGTTACAACTGGACAATGAAAAAAAAAAAAAAAAAAAAATTTTGATCAAGTGTGTCATCTCAACTCAATACCATTTGATCGTTTATTCAGATGAGTATTTTTTCGAATTTATTAATCCGTATTAAATTTCTAAAAGTTTTGAATTTTGTTTTTTTTTTCGTAATTTTTTCATTATATAAATGGGTTGAAATTGTTCCACGCGAAGCATTCAGGTTATTGACTAGAGAAAAAAGTACGCATTTTAATGCTCAAGGTACTTGGTTTCTTGAAAAAATAGAAATTATGAATTTTTAAAGCCCACAGGAGGTGGGTGGTGTTTTTGTTAATAAATGTCTTCAACAAAATCCCGAAAGTCGCATAGAGTAGGTCGTGTTAGGTTTTTCTGAGGCCTACACACCACTACGTCCCCGTCGTGGCCTTGGGTAATGCCAAACGTGGTGATAATCTCAATTCTCAGGTTTTATTTGTTTTTTTATTTTCGATTAAATGGGTTAGACTTCCCAGGAAAAAGTAGGTTGTATTTTTCCAAAAAATTTAATTAGGATTCTTTCCTTCCGCCTTGAAATCGTGTGACCGATCCTCTTGACAGTTGAAAGATACCATCTTCATAAAAATTTGCAGTGAAAAACCGAATTCAGGCAGTTTTTTGAGGTGCGTCAGTCAAGTAACAATTTACCCAAATATTTAGTAATATATATTGAATAATAATAACATTTATACTGGAAAATTATTCATTTCATGTCTCTCATTCAAAATAATTGAACGATTAAACGAACTTACCAAGTGAAGTTCTATCGTAATTGTATGAAGCGCCTCTTCCGAAGATCACCATGTGGAGTACCCTCTCCAATGCTCCCAGCGCCACAAAGTTTAAAGTACGTAACTAAAAAATTTAGTCACTTACCCATCTAGGATCCTGATCCGCCTTACCGCGGAACGGTCCAAATTCATCATTCTCCGAAGTGCTGCCGAAACGACTTTTCGTTATAGGGGTTGATGAAGATCAACGTGGGAATCAATAGGGTGGGACTGATCTTCGGAGGAGGCGCTTCATACAATTACGATAGAACTTCACTTGGTAAGTTCGTTTAATCGTTCAATTGTATTACGCGCCTCCTCCTTCAGATCACCATGTGTAGATGTTTAAAGAGGAGTTACGGCAAGCATGAAGCTGGTTTTGAAGACGAAAAATCCCATGTATTTCGTTGTTAACAAAGTATTAACAATGAGACATAAAAATTTATTGAAAATCTTAATTATGTACTTGTTGCACTAGTTTTCTTTGTTTTGGATTTCAATATTGTCTTCGCCAAGACAGTACAGTCGGCCTCAATTTTCCTGTCATAAAACTTGGTAAAAACTTTGGAATTTTCTGTCCACCCTGCAGCTTTCCGGATGACGTCGATGCTTATTCCATTCTTCTTTGCAGTTGATGCTGCCGGATGTCGCGTACTATATGCCGTGAATTTATCAGTGTCAAGTCCACTTAAATCAAGAACTTGCTTGATCCATCTGCTCAACGATTGGGTCGTAACGGCTGCGTGTGGTTTTTTCCAAGAAATAAACAGACTGAAGGTATTCTGTCTCAAGTCTTTGGTTCTAATTATATAAGCCTCTAAGGCTGAGGCTACGCAAATAGACGAATCTTCGCTGAAAAGGGGGATAGTCAAGACCGGCTGAGTTTTTCCTGGTCTTGAGGTTTTTAATTGAGCTGAAATCTTTATCTCTAGCTGGCTATTGGATCTTGATATGTTCCTGATATCAATGGCGGCGAGAGTTTGAATCCTCTGTGCTGAAGTGAGCATCAAGAGTATTGCAACCTTACCCGATAGTTTTCTAAGATCAATCTCTTCATTTGGATACCACGTTGAAACCAGGTCCAGAACTATTTTGGGATCCCATGTAATATCGTACTTTGGCCGAGGAGGACGAGATCTCGCTACTCCCCGGCAGAATCGTTTCACATTTGTGTCTTCTCCTAATTTCTTATCTATTAGCAATGCTAATGCTGTGCGTATGGAATTGATAGTACCATAAGATGCTCCTTTATCCACTTCACTAGCTAGGAAATTCAAAATATCAGGAATTTCGGCCTCGAAAATGGGTGTATTCGTGTTTTGACAGAAAAGCCACCATTTTTTGAGTGCTGAATCGTATTGACGTATTGATGATACTGATAATGATGCTAAAGATATTTCGATGATATCCGTTGTCATGCCCCTCAGGGTTAAGGCCTGATCGATGAGATTTCTCCCACCAGGGAAAGTTGTCGCCATAGTGGGTGAGGTTCCCTATTGGAAGAAGAAAGAAGATTAAAATTTGGTTTAAAAATGATAGGAGGTGAGGTGAACATTGCTATGCACCGGGGGAACCACGGTTGTGATGGCCAGTGGGGGACGACAAGAATACCAGTAGCTCGGTCATTCTGAATCTTTTTTAACACTTTCGATATAATCGCGAAAGGGGGAAAAGCATAAAAAAAGTTTTTTTCCCAATTTAGTTTGAAGGCGTCGATTGCGATTGAGTCTGGATCTTTCTTCCAAGACACGTATTTTCTACACTCATAATTTGTTCGGCTGGCGAAAAAATCAACTTCAGGAATTCCGAAGACCTCGCATAATTGATTGAACGCTCTTCTCGATAAACTGAACTCAGTTTCTGGTTCGAGTCTTCTTGACTCTGTATCAGCAATTTCATTGTTTTTTGATGGTATATACGACGCGAAGATATTCAAGTTTCGGATTTCACACCATTGCCAAATCTTTTTCGTGATATTATTGAGGTTTTCGAATTGTACTCCACCACGGCGATTGATATAGCCAATAGCCGTCGTATTGTCAATGCGTAGAAGCAAATCACAGTCCCTTAGATTTTTAGCGAAACATTTCAATCCGAAAAAGGCTGCTTTCAGTTCTAAGGAATTGATATGAAGCTCCCGTTCTTCCCGAGTCCAAAACCCATGTATTCTTTCGTTTTTACAGCAAGCACCCCAGCCTGTTAGCGAGGCATCTGAAAAAATTTTCAATTCAAATCTCAGATTTTGGATTGGTGCATACACTTGGAAAATATTGCTTTTCCACCATGTTAGGTCTTCAGAAACTTGGGGAGATAATAGCATGTATTTTTCATAATCATCGTGTTCTTTTAAAGCGAGAAATTGTTCTCGCTCTAGACTCTTCATATAAACGAGGCCGTACTTGGTGGCAATACACAACGAACCGAGAGTGCCCACTAGACTAGCGAACTCACGGATTTTGTATCGACCACCTACTTTAAATTCTTTAAGTAATTTAAAGGTTTTGATTCGTTTTTCTTCTGGTATTTCGATTCTCATGTCACTCGAGTTTAAAATAAACCCAAGAAATTTTCGTTTTTGTGAGGGATTTAGGTGACTTTTTTCCCTATTAATTACGACACCTAGTTTTTCTAGAAAAGGAATTGTCTGTTGCGTGTTGAATAAACATTCGCGTTCAGAATCCCCTAACAAGAGAAAATCGTCCAGATATACCACCGAGGATAATCCTTGTTCTCTCAGTGCCGTTATCACTGGTTTCATAACCTTTGTAAAAACGTATGGAGCGGTGTTTAACCCAAAGGGTAGACAATTAAATTCGAAAATTTTCTTGACGAATTTAAATCTTAAGTATTTCTTGTTGGTATTGGCTATTGGAATTAGGTAATATGCTTCTTTAGATCAATTGTCGTCATGAAACAGTTCTTTGTCATGAGATCCCGAGCGGTCTTATGTCCTCTAATTTAAAATGTTGGGTGGAAATGAATTGGGTTAGTTTTTCAAGATTCAGAATGAGCCTACTGGAGCCATCAGGTTTAGGCACGAGAAATATACTTGAAATGAATCGATTATGATGGCTTAAGCATCTCTGAATTGCACCTTTTGTTAGCAATCACCACATGATGGTGTAGTTGAGTTATTTCACTCTTGGACCATCGTGGTTCCTCTGGCACCTGGCACTGAGTTGGTATTTGTGAGAATGGGATCTCGTATCCCTCAATCCATTTCTGGAAAGTTTTATCAGAGAAAAGGGTTTTCAGACGGCTGCGAATAATTTTAGTCGCCCCGCGTGCAGACTTACCGCAGTTATTGCTGGCGTTTCCTCGAAGTGTGTTGACTCGTCTTCCTGGATTGTCGATAATCCGAGGTTCTCTGCTGACGGCTGGATGATTTGTTTTGATCCCCCGTCCTCGTATACTGGGCTGAGTAGTGACGATGGGGGGCTCTCGAGTTTTTTGATCCTCTTGAACTTGGATTTGCTGGTGATTTAGCTGAGGTTTTGATTAACTCTTTAGATGAACGTTCGAGTGATTTGGCATTTCTCAGGGTTTCATTTAAGTCCTTGCCAAATAGCCATTCATCAGTTGTTGTGTCGCACAATGTCTTCTTCGAGGCTGTATTCAGATTTGCCGAGATCATTAACTTTCTGGTCTGAGTTTCATCTCTTTGTAAATCAGACAGAATGCGGCCAATATCACTTAACTCTGCTGTTAAGGCGACAGTGTCCATCGACTTACCTACGACGAGATTTGAAAGAACTTTACCTAGTGCTGCGAGGCACATGGTGATTTCCTGTTGTTTCCAGCAAATGCGATTGTCTCTGCTAAGCAGTGGCTCCGTTAAGAATACTTTTATTTCTGGGTTGAGTTTTGGTGGGTTCAGGAATAATGCATTCTGTGGTGTAAGGTGTTTCTCCTGTAGGATTTTTCTTTCATCTTGGGGAAGACCCTTTTTGACAATGGTTTCCCAACGAGATGACACGTCATTGTGGATTGGTGGGGCCCATTGTTCGTCAGAATCAATGTTTCCCCATTGCTTCAAGCACTTCGGGAACAACTGTAGTATTTTCTGTCCCCCCGGAGCCAAGTGGCTGATCACCTGATGTTTCAGTGCCTGTTGAGGTTGCTGGAGTGTCTGGATGTATCGGGTTACTCAGATTATCTGACTTTGACCCATCATTTCTATTCGTCTTGTCTGTGAGAGCTGGAGGCTGGTCTTTATTTTGAGGTCTGCCTGATTTTTCTTGGTCCCTGGATTCTCTTCGGGATCCTTCCCTACTTTCAGACTTGCTACGTGATACTCTGCGTTGCCTGGATCTAACTTGAGATCCCTCAGAGTCATCATGTCACCGACGAACTCTTTCGCGGCTTGAACTTCTCTCATGTGAACTCTCGGAACTTGACGAATCTGAATATCGATTATCGTAACGAGTGCGATAATAACTATATCGACTACGTGAGCGTTGCGACCTCGAAGAGTATCTGCTTCCTGACCTACCTCTCCTTGATGATCTGGATCGAGATTTACCTGCAAAATGAAGATGGGAATCTTGAGTACTCGACTCTTTCCTTTCTCCTTTTTTTTTTTTTTTTATCTTGTTCAATTTAAAAAAATATTCTCTGCATTCTTCAGCAAAAGATGGTACTAACGGTGGAGGAAGATTTTGTACTCGACGAAATATTTATATATGTCAGTTATCAGAATGTGAGTTTTCTCGGTATCCAGTTGATGACGCCATGTGCTGGAAAAGAGGTTATACTTACGTTCGTGATGTAGATATCGAATTTCTTCTTCTTGTTTCTCCATTTGTTTTCTCAATCGTTTTAGTTCTCTCTCCACATGATTTTCTTTTTCTTCGTTGTGATAATAATCACGATGTTTTCGTTTATTTGACATTATTTCGAAAATTTTCGTCTTCAAAATGATGTGGCTTCTTTGGGCACAAAGAAAGGAATGATGAATTTGGACCGTTCCACGGTAAGGCGGATCAGGATCCTAGATGGTAAGTGACTAAATTTTTCAGTTACTTACTTTAAACTTTGTGGCGCTGGGAGCATTGGAAAGGGTACTCCACATGGTGATCTGAAGGAGGAGGCGCGTAATACAATTGCGGGCTGCTGTCCCATGTGAGGTTTGCTCATGTTCGCAAACACGGCCGATCATCGGGCGTATATTATTTTTCTGATGTTGGGGAAAAAAGGAATGGCCGATATTCAGGCCGATGTTGGGATGTCACTCGTGCGCGATGTTGGTCGCGATGTTTTGCCCAATGTTGGGCCGAGCCTTGGGCTTAAGTTCATAAACCGATATATGATATGTCGAGATTGGACTGAACCTTGGCTCAAACTTCAGTTACCAACATTGGTTCTAAGATTGAATACAATGCTCGGCCCAATATAGATGACCCATTATTGGCAAATGACTTGTCGGCCTTTGCTTGGCTGAATATTGGCGAGTATATCCGTTGTTGACGTTCCGTTAATAGATAAAATCTGAAGATAATTCGATTATATTCAGTAATTAAATTATCTCTCAACACTTTTAAATAACTTCAATTTGCCTGAGGAAATGGTGGCAACGAATTTATGAGGATCAAATTTTCATCTCAAGTAATGAGAACTCACGGTGGCTGAATTGGTAGAGTTCCGGATTGATAACGCTATGGTCCTGGGTTCGTATACGCTACAGGAATTTTTTTTTTCGGTAAAAAATAATATTTAAATTCCGGTATCGACATAATATCGATATTTGTATTTGTATTGCATTTTACAACCTTTGAAATTAATTAAAAAAGACAATTAGACAAATATACAATGCCAATACATTGGCGCTACATAGGCACCTAACATTGGGCAAATATTGGGACCAACATCACGCCCGAGTGACATCCCAACATCGGCCCAAATATCGGCCATTCCTTTTTCCCAACATCGGAGATAGGTTGCCCAAGGTTGTGCCGAGTATTGGCCGAGTTGGACAACCCTACATGGGTGTCGGCTACTCCAGTGCCACAGCCAGGCTAATCGTCAGCAAAAGAGTCTGGATAGCCTGCCTAGTTACGATAATCCGCGATTAGCGATATTTGCCCCAAAGTCAGAGTTAAGGGGGGGGGGGGGGGTAGGGTCAGATCAGTGAAAAAAAGCATATTTTCAAGAATTTTCTCAGACGATCCAGGTAATGCTGGTTTATTTAATTAACTTTCATGTAATAATATAACATCTGAACTATTTTCTCCCAAATTTTCATCGCAAAATATTAAAAATATTAATATTAATAAATAAGCCGTTGGCAGCAAATCTCCGCAGGCACCTCAAAAAAAAGTGGTTTTGCGGTGTACACTAGAACTTTTCACTGGATCAACAGAAACAAAGAAATCCAAGTGCGTTGATTAAGTAAGATGTTTTCCGAGGTAATGTCGTCCAGTTTTTTTTCATCCCCGAGTCAAAATTTTTGGGGTCGTTCACCCTACATTTCAACTTCCAACCTACTTTCAATGTACATTTCTTCGATGTCCAAGAAGTCCCGCCAAAATCTCACCTTCCTTTCGCCGTTTTTCGACTTAACGTCTCCAATGTAAGACGAAATGTAAGGTGAATGAGTTCAACTTACCTGATTCACCTTACTTTCGACGTCCACAACTTATCAGAAATCGAGTGTAGGGCCAAAAGTAAAGTGAATCAGTTCAACTTACCTGGTTCACCTTACTCTCAGCTTCTTGAACTTATCGTCAGACAAAAAATGAAAATGAATAATAAATTTAAAAAAATATCGATTTTATTTCCGGGAATTGTTTTTTAATAACTCTTTTTTCATCCGATTGATATTTCTTTCGCGATCTGATGCATTTTTGTGGTGCATCATGACTGGAGATGCATCTGTAATTGCATGATGAAGGGTTAATTGTGCCTCTCCTCGATTAATTCGTTCAATTCTTTTAGTTCTCATTTTTGGCCAATATTTCGAAAAATGAGTGAGATAGAGAAATTTTGTTCCGATTGCGTTTTTGGAGAGAATTTCGAGAGCTACAAAAAAGGATTCAGGTGAAATTGCACTATCTCGCTCAGTTTCTGAGAAATATTGAAGAAACTAATGGAAAAATTGGCCTCTTTGAATTCCCTGTTTTTGTTCATTTTCCATTTTTGGCTAATATCTCGAAAAATGAATACTCGAAGTGAGAGAGAATGATTTCACCTTGATTTTTAGGCAAGTGCCCATAAACTTAAAAAAATCGATATTTTTTAATTGAAAATTCTGTAATTTGATCGCAAATGATAGGTATACCTCTTCAGAAAAATTTCACGGTATCACTAGAGCCGAGAATATTTTAGAAACGCGAATTTTTGAAACAAAAAAAAATTCTCAGAAGTGAAGAATAGTATATTACATGCCTAGGGCGGTAATGTAAGAAATGTCTCAGAGCACATGTAATTGTTGGCCGAGGCGAAGCCGAGGTCAATAATCATGTGCTCTGAGGCTTTCTTACTTACTGCCCAAGGTGTGTATGCTATTTTTCTGCACACTGGGACAGAAGTGAGCTTACGCCCGAGCGCAGCGAGGGCCGAAAGTCTCACGTTCGTCCCAGTGTACAGAAAAAAAATTGTTCTGGCGCTTGTTTTACAGCTAAAATGCATTTCCTAGGAGTTAACTGATTCATTATCATTTTAGATTTATTATTGATTATTATTATAAATTCGATTCATCATTATTTCTCTTTCTTTTCAAGAGAGCCTAAAAGGCGCAATGAGGATCGAAACAGTTATATGTTTCAGATTAGCAGCAGTCAACGAGAGATTTCCAGGCAGCCACCAAAGTTAAGCAGCATTGGATCTGGTCAGTACTTGGATGGGTGACCGCCTGGACTATCTCGAGAACTACTAGACCGAATTCCTTTTTTTTTTTTATTCATTTCATTGAAAAAAAATTAGAATAACCTTTCTGGGGGGCTATTTTTAATTATACAATTGACCGCGAAATCCATCAAAAACGTGAATTTAGGGGAAAAAAGACATGAAGGGAGGGGATGGAGGAGAATTTTCAAAAAATTTCGACTTCCTTTGAACTTACAAAGTGGAAGAAACTCAACTTACTTTGAACTTACAAAGTGGAAGAAACGCACATTTCGACCGTTTTGTAGGTTCAAAGTAAGTTGAAAATACATGGTGGCCCTACGCCGTTCAACTTCCTTTCGCTCTCCTTCAACCTACAAAAATTGTAAGTTGAAACAGGAATTGAAACCACCTAAAAATTTTGACTCGGGTCGATTTCTCAATTTTTGTCAGCACTTGGAAGTCAAAAATGCGATTTTTGCTTGAAAAAATCAACTAATTAATATTGTAAAATAACAAATAATTATAAAAAAAGAAAAAACTCAACGACATTACCTCGAGAAACATCTTACCTAATCAACGCACTTGGATTTTCCCGTTTCTGTTGATCCAGCGAAGAGTTCTAGTGTTCACCGGTTTTTTTGGAGGTGCCTGCGGATATTTACTGGCAATGGCTCAGTTATCAATATTTTGCAGTGAAAATTTCGAAAAATATAGGTCATATGTTGTATTATTATATAGGAGTTCATTAAATAAATTAACGTGATCTGTATCGTCTAAATTTTTTTTTGAAAATAGGCTTTTTTCTCGACCACCAAAACGCTACCCCCCCCCCCCCCCTTAAGATAACACGCAGTTAGCGTTAATTTTGGCTGCGTAGACTGGCCCTAACTCCAAACGGCCATTTTGGTAAAATATGATAAAATCTGCAATTTTCCATAAGGCTCAATGTTTAACTCATGGAATTTCAAGAATATTTATCTGTGAACTGAATGGACTTTCTCACACTAAAACCTAATTTAATAAACCTAATAAATAAACCTAATAAATATACCTGAGTTATCGACATTTCGTTGTCTTGCTACTATTCCTATTGTTACCTGACCCCCCCCCCTTCCCTCCTCATCCCATGGTCGTGCCTGCAACTGTCCAATTGGTCAATTGTAATTTATTATTTGGGACCTCACAATCAGTAGCAGTGTAACCATAGCCAGCAAAGCATCATAACCGTTTATTAAATCTTTTCCTAGCATTTTTGTGACAATTCCTTCCCGCGTAGTGTATTTTATGATTTCATAATTTAGATTAAAATGTTTTTTGATAATGCAATTTGTTGTATATGTGACAATGAATTTCACAGACGAATTAAATGCGCAGTTGGGCTACGCACAAAACTTAATTGCATCTAGTAAGCGACGTGGTGATGGCAAACACGTGGTGTTCAAGAATTTCGCAGCTTTGCTTGTTCACGAAGAGTCCCGTGCATCATATCTTAATACGGACCTAGTGATGGTGGACAAAAAACGTCGAGTTTCTCCTGAGCCCAGAGTAGAGAAGAGATCTCCCAACTTTGATTACAAAAACTTGTGCATCATTTGTGCATTACCTTGCAGTGAAAAATTAGAGACTGAAAAACCGGAAAAAAAAAAACTAGACGGAAAATCCATTTAATTGCGCAGAATTCAAATTTCAAAAAGCGACTATTAGCCCAAGCGTCAGAGACTCAAAATTGATGAATGGATGGGAAAATTCCTAGAGAAGGTTTTATTGTTTCTATCGTTAGTTTTATGTGCAATGAACTAAATTTTAAAAATGCACAAAGACATTCGGTCGGGAACATTTGTTTAAATAAACAAAACGGAAAATTTTCATGTTTTTTCAGATTTTTTTCCGAATATCTCTGAAAATATGGACTAAATCGAAAAAAATAACGAATCCGAAAAGTTTCCTCATGAAATTCTCCATGAAGAAGGTCTAATCATTCATTTCGAATCACATGATAGTTTTGAAGATGCGGCCGTGCGAAGTTGGCCCACGGTGTTAGAGCTCGTGCGTGACGTCAAGAACGTAGAATAACGTTCCGACCAGTTGGAGTAAAAAGGTTTGACTTGATTTCTCAGCGATATTTATTGAAAAAACTATTTATTTAACTAAACAAGTGGATAATAGTATTGCTTTCCAACTGATATAGCTTCTCCTGCTAATACTTTAGCAATATGCTTCTGAATGGAAGTGATTCATTCAATTCGTCAACAATTATCGTGGGATTCTTAATGGATATTTCCATCCCATTTTTCACTAATCGCCGAGCCTAACTCCAGTATTTATGAATTCTGTCCTGAATTCAAAATACTGACGTGAATATTTAAAAACTATCATTTATTTAGCGATAGATAAACTTGGCTTGCGAATTCGTCATCTATTCAAAGCATAGAATTCAATAATGGTTGAAAATAGGAGTTTCTCAGATGGATGTATCCGATGCATTTTTTTGTAATTCAGTCATCTAGCAGAACCATTAATGATTCTGATCAATGCAACATTTTGTTCTCCATTCATTCTGAGTCTCAATACCTCCAAAAGTATTGATACAACTTTTTTGAAACCATCATCAAAATATCAAATTTCGAGAAATTCACTAAAACGGCAATTACTCGAGAACTTATCATGCAAATAAGCTCAAAATTGGCAGGGATCTTAATGATACAGCTTTCGAGATAATATATGAATATGAATAACATCAGTTGAACAGTTTCCAGAGATTCCATCACGAACTGGTTTTCGAAAAATGGACAAATCTCAAAAAGTACTGATCGGATTCTCTTCAAATAAAGCTTAGAAATAGAGTTGGTCAACAGATTGATTTCCTTAAAATGTGAAACTTTTCTATAAAACCGTTTTGCTGTAATTGAGACTGTTATGCACATACAGACACACATACACACAAACATGCGCTAAAATATCATTTTTCTCTTTTTAGACCATCTTAGGTATTTTCTATTGAAAAAATTACAAACGAAAATTCTGATGATTACATGGTTTCCATTTGGAAGGGGAAACAAATCGAAGTTCAAAAATAGAGAAATGAACAATTTTTTTCTTTTTTGAAAATTAATTGCTATAGTATTATTGAGTAATTCTGAGGAGGAATTTTGATTGCAGAATTAGAGGGAGTAATTGAATGATCTTTTGGCTGATCAAGATTCTGCTACGTGAGCTTTTTTTCTTATTCGCTCATTATCCGTCTTTTCCATTGGGGCTGGTCCCCAAGTTCAAGCTGCATATCCCTGGTTCTTCACTTTCCCAGTAACTACTGAGAAGGAAGCGCCATCAGCAGCATTGCTCAGGATGATCAACTGCAGTTGCAGAGGTGGATGCAAGGAAAGCTGCGGTCGTCGTAGACAAGGAGCTGTTCAATTATATGAACCAATTGTGAGGGCGAAACTTGTTCCAATGCCAAGGTGGGCGAAATAGAGATCGGAGAAGATAGAGATGAAAGCATTGACATTAATTCGGAAAAGTTCCTGAGCGTTCTAATGTCTGATGAGGAGAGCGAAAAATCGGGAGAAGCTGAAGGCCTCGAAGGAATCGAAAACAGTCAGGAAAGTGAAGATTCAGGAATATCGATGCACCTTGAACTTGGGGACGAATCCCAACGGAAACGACGGATAATGAGCGAATGAGAAAGAAAGCTCACATTGCAGAATTTCGATCAACCAAAAGATTGTTCAGTTAGTCCCTCTAATTCTGCGATCGGGGATTCCTCCTCAAAATTACTCGATAATATTGTAGCAATTAATATTTAAAGAAGAAAAAAATTGTTCATTTTTCTATTTTCGAATTTTGATCTGTTTTTCAGTTGAATGAATGGTTTTTTCAATAAACATCGTTGAGATATCATTTCAAACCTTTCTACTCTAACTGGTTGAAACGTTATTCTACGTTCTTAACCCTCTAACGCTTATGGGCGTTTCCCCCACTTTGCGGCCTGCTGAGCAGGCGGCGCATATCTGCGTTAGGGACATGCTACATAAGACGCAAACGTATACGCAACGCAGGAAGCGATGTAACGCCCGTTCTTTGGATTTGAATCAAACTGAAAATATGAATATTTCCAGCAGATGAACTCAAAAGATATTAAAAAATAAATACACTCGCAATTAATGAGAGAGATAGAGTCACAATCTTCTCGTCAATTCGAAAGATTCTTCATGGTTATTGTCTGTCATCTCCAAGAAAATATTTGTGTAAAAGCTATGGGAATCTTCTTTTTCGTTGATGGGTCTAACCCCTTAACGCCGACGATTTTTATTCATGATATAGACATAAAATTCTAGAAATAATAATATTTTGTGAAATCCATCCATACATAAATAGTGATAATCTATTGAAATCCATTCTTTTTCTTGCACCTTCAATCAACTTGGGATAAAATGAGATTTTGAAATTTTGACAGCTGTCATTCAAATTATATTCAAATTGAATGAATTCACGTGGTAACGCACAACACTGCGCTTACGATGCGCCTGCGTCTTATGTAGCATGGCCCTTAAGGCTATGCCACATAAGACGCAGGCGCAGCGTAAGCGCAGTGTTGTGCGTTACCACAGGAATTCATCCAATTTGAATATAATTTAAATGACAGCTGTCAAAATGTCAAAATCTCATTTTATTCCAAGCTGATTGAAGATGCAAGAAAAAGAATGGATTCCAATAGATTATCACTATTTATCTATGGTTGAGTTTAACTTAATTCATTATTTCTTGAATTTTATATCTATATTATGAATAAAAAATCGTTGTCGTTAGCGAGTTAGACCTAGTAACCAAAAAGAAGATTCTCATGGCTTTTATACAAATATTTTCTTGGAGATAAAAGACAATGACCATGAAGAATCTTTCGAATTGACGAGAAGATTATGACTATTTCTTTCATTTTTATTAATTGCGATTGTATTTATTTTTAATATCTTTCGAGTCTATTAGCTAAAAATATTTAAATATTAATATTCAAAAAACGGGCGTTGCATTGCTCCCTGCGTTGCGTATACGTTTGCGTCTTATGTGGCATAGCCTTTAGGGTGAAGCCACAATGGACGCAAACGTAATCCAACATAAATTGCGTGCGCAGCGCACTTTACGCACCAGACTAAACGTACGCAATTGACGTCCTTTTTTCAGGTTATTTGACTATTTTAAGCATGGCCGGATGACCTAATGGTTGGAGCCATAGCAAAGAAGAAGAAGAAGAAGACTATTTTAAGCTGTCAATGATAAATTCTAAATCATTAAAAGGATTTTTTTTTCTAAAAACAAAAAATGTATTAACCTATAGAAACTCAATCTGAAGACATATACATCCATAAGATAATATCAACAATTAAAATAGCCAAATAACCTGAAAAAAGGACACCAATTGCGTACGTTTAGTCTGGTGCGTGAAGTGCGCTGCGCGCGCAATTTATGTTGGATTACGTTTGCCTCCATTGTGGCTTCACCCTTAGTGTGTATCCGTGAGCTCTGGCGAGCAATACCGTACCTACTATGAGGTTACTGTTTTTTTTGAAACTTTATCGGGTATGTTATTGTTAGTCAATAATTTTGAGTTTCTACGTTCCACTTCCTGTAATTTTTTATTCTACATCATTAGAAGTATTTGAAAAAAAAAGATAATTCAAGGCTATTTAAATGATAAAGGAAGGGGCACTGAGGGAACCCATCAGACGTGTGTATCACAGGCATGACCGGGCCTGAGTCCTGTAAACTGAGATAGTGGAGACTGAGAGTGCACGCGATAGGCTATCCCAACTCTATAGTCCGATTACCGGAAGGTTTACTTTTTTTACGTAAGGTTAGATACGGCTTGGGTCTCCCGGAAAAGTAATCCTTTTAAAAATCGGACTATAGCGCCGCTGGTACGAGTCAGTCCGACTTCAGCGTTAGAGGGTTAACGTCACGCTTGAGCTCTAACACCATGGGCCAGCTTCGCACGGCCACATCTTCAAACCTATCATGTGATTCGAAATAAATGTTTGGACCTTGTTTTGAGCGTGTCGATTTTAATCGTGGATTTTCAGGGTGGATTGCAGGAGGCGATTAATGATAGTGAAAAAGAAGTAAAAGTTGGATTACACTGAGCCGCAAAGCAAAACCGTTTTATTCGGAAAAAAGCCCGCTCGTCGATAGATAATACACTTTGAATAAATAGACGAATAGTTGAGTTTCACACAATAATCAAATAATCAAGTTGAGTTGCAATAAACTTTGAGATAATCGAGAACATTAACACTTGAGACAATCATAGAGTTTTCACTATAAACGATACGTCGAGTCGTATCTCTTGAGAGTTCACGCGTAAGTGAGGTAGTTGGAGGGGGGAGATTTCGTCTTCTAGCCGAGGGTCGAGGTGTCGCTGACCCCCCTCTCCCCCGGTCAGGTGACTTGAGAATTTGGTTACGTTTTAAACAGACCTTTTTTATGGAGAATTTCATGAGAAAACTTCTCGAATTCTATATTTTTCCCGATTAAGTCCATATTTTCAGAGATATTCAAAAAAAAATCTAAAAAAACGCGAAAATTTTGCGTTTTATTTATTTAAACAAATGTTCCCGACCGAATTTTTTTGTATATTCTCGAAATTTGGTTCATCACACATAAAACTAACAATAGAAACAATAAAACCTTCTCTAGGAATTTTTTTAGCAAAGAAACCCCTGACGCCTGGGCTATATTGGAAGCATGCAATAACTGTACTGAAGACGCAGATATCGATGTAGTTACTCGTTCGAATCAGTTGGATGATTTGTTTTCTGGGGAAGCAAAGTATCACCATCATTGTGATGTTAACTTCATAAGTAAACTGAAAGCTACCGAAAATATTAGAAATACTCGATGTCAATTGCAATTTGAAAAATTATTTGATTTTTTGGAAAATTCTAAAGATCTACCGTGGACTTTGGATGATATTATTAAAAATCTGGGTAACCCATGTCCAAGTCGGGAGTATGTGAGAGGTGTACTCTATGGCAGATATGGTAATGATATCATTTTTAGCTGTAAAGGAAAAGGGAGGACTATAGTGACTTTAAAAGGTTTTGGGAAAGATATTGCTTTGGATTCTTTCAAGAATGATATTCCAGCTGCAAATGAGGATGAGAAAAAATCGAATATTTTGAAATTAGCAGCAAAATATATCCGAGAAGATATACGTGCTATCGAGTTTGATACCGAGAATTATCCGCCTGCACCTGGTTCTTCTGGTACTGGCAACATTGGTGATGTTGTGCCTGAAGGTTTAACTTCCTTTGTATCAGATATAGTTTTACCTCAGAAGAAAGACATTGAATCGTATCAGAAGAAAGAAACTACTATCAGTCACGCGATAATTGCTGCTACTAGACCAAAGTTGCAACATATATCCATTCCAAACAGCAATCTAAATTATTAATTGATATTCTTCATCTTTTGGAAATTTATACACCGTATGATGAAACGCTATTACATGACACTAAGGATCAGCCATGATATCGTCAACACCAATTGTTTACTCTCGAAATAAAACCTCCAGAAACAACTCGTGGTTCCTGTAAATATGACATCAACGCTCTCGGAACAACGCCTTGAAAATTAACTCGTGGTTCCGATAATGAAAATCACAGACGCTTCGTCCCCAAATAAGGCCCTCGGCCTTCATTGTACCTTCACGTAGGACGATTGGGCTCACTATGGAATGCCTCTGATAATTCTACAAGACGTTGTCGAACGTATTTTGTGGAGAGAATTTGGATCTCTTTGTAAGACTCTGAGCAGGAATGTACTTGAAAAAGATTTGAATCAAAGATATCTCCGGGCAGTTAGAAGGAAGGAAGCCAACCTGATTGCTTACGCTTATAGGTAGTATACTGTAGTTCAGGTGAATCTCTTCGAGCCTAGCCTAAAGAAGTAACGGAAGGCCCTGGATATATTGAATTTTCCAACGAATTGTTTGACAATATTTATGGATATTTTCACCATACAAGACTGTGAACAACTGGAGAAGGTAATTGAAAAGTCGATGCTTCCACTGCTTTATAAAAAAATTGACAATTATTACTAAATGATTTTGAAAATTTGCAATTGACTGGGTTTTCTATTACTCCTTAAGGATCATTTTCTCGATACAAAGCTTTGGTTTTACGTGCTTTTTTAGAAATTTTAATTAAAATGTATTTTGCTAAATTATTCACGTTTTGACTCCAAGTGAATCTTAATATTGTCTGTATAATTTCATTTGGTTTATCAATAGTAGAACATGTAAAAATGATTATTGCTTTTGATTTCTTCATTTATTTTTCCTATCTTTTAGCCAAATCTATCCCTCTTTTCACAACTGAGTACTGAGCTGCTCAGAAGTGGTTTCGTACCTTTCCTCCTTCTCCCATGGTGGTTGTTTTAAAGATTTTTGATTCATATACATCTTTGAACTGTTTGACCAAATTGTGGAGATATCAGATTTGATCGTCGGGAAAAGTTAGGCTGAGTTTCAATTCACTAGCAAAGGTTTCCGTGGTGTTGGTCCTACCTGATAATCGACCAACTAGCGCCCAAATTCCGGGCCTGTTGGAGCTATTAATTTATTTAGGGAGGAAGGAGGTTTCCCTACGAAACTGCCACGTCATAGCCTATTACGACTACATTTATACTGAATACTCAATTCATTATTCAATCAAATTTAGGAGACTAGGACGAAATGAACCAGGATTTCTTTCGAAGCGAGGGTCTCTATGAAGAAATCTGAAAAAATTCATGGAGATGCTCCAACATGACTACAATCTTGGATAATTTTTTCAGAATTTGCCGCAAAGGCTTCCACTCCGGAAAAAACCAAGTTCATTCTACCTAACTGGTCTGTTTTGCCTCGATTTCCCCGATATCTCTATTCAGTTTATCATCAATTATTCAGAGTTTTGAATGATTTCATATTCTTCTCCTTATTTCCATTAGTTTCCAAGGTGTCCACGAAAAATCGACTAGAATTTATCGAAACTACTGTTCCTTCTGACCTTTGATAAAAATACTGCAGAGCCCAAAAAATCCCCTCCTCCTGCCACTGTGAAACAAAGAGACACCTCATTACTGCAACATCAAGAAAAGTAGCTGCACGAACATCAAGGACTGCACTTCGGCTGATTGATTGAGCTGCCTGTTCAGGTGGTGATGATTGACGTGGACCTGATGGAGTGCTCTTGGATTTAGAACTCTCTTGTCCTGACTCTTTGCCAGATTTTTCGTCCCTCTCCTCCTTTTTCTTTTCAGTCAAGCTAGAATGAAAATCACCTTTAAACCAAATTCTTTGGAGTGGATCCATTGAAATTAGACTATTACCCGAGTTTCAGGGTGGTTTTTCCCTCGTATTTATTGTCTCCGTCAGATCCCGCGGTTACTTGCTCGATGGTGACGGTAGATTTGGACGAAGACCCCGATCTGTTCATGGCTACGTGGACAATACTGGCTTCTCCCTGCAATTTGATAAAGTATTCGTGAATATTGAAGTCTCTCATTTATCACGATTCTAGCTCCATCTCTTTGAATATTGATCATAGACATTTCATTGAAGAAATCCGAAGGAATCGGGATAGAATGAGTCCTGAAATCACATGGATTTTATCTTGGAAGAATCTGGGAAAAAACGAGGCTTAGAAGAATTTATGGAGACCTTTTTGTAGTCCATAAAGTTATTCATTGAAAAAGTCACTTGAAAATTTCCTTGCAGCCGGCATCTTTCAGAAACATTTGCAAAAAAAATCGCAGGGAATTCATTCACTCATCTGCTTTTCCCACATCTCTACAGAGTTTTAATAGTGGAAAATTATTAATACATTTGAAGAAGCAACTTGGCAATTTGGGCTGACCTCAAGCGCATTTCAATCCAAAGCTATATACTAATATCTTTATCCCAAAGCGATGAGCAGGCTTACAGTCTCCATCGAAACAGATGGACTTGATATAATTTGCAATCGCCCGTATATTCTTGTCAAAATACTGAACTCATGATGGACAGTGAGACTGCTCAAACGGCATCTACATAACGGGATTCAGCGCACATTCATAGACCTACAGGTGATGCCACAATGGATACAAATGCCGTGCATCATAACCGAATACAAGAGCCAAAGGCAGAATCACGAATTTGGGAAATATTGGTTCTTAGTGATTATTTCATAAATATCTCCGAAATCAGTGAGTTTAGAGGAAAATATCAGGAGATTCTTCTTGTAGAAAATTTTATAGGCTCAAAAAAAAGTTTCTAAGTGAATTTACCTAAAATTTAATGTTTGCAACATTTTTTCAAACTAATACACATTTGATTCTTGCCTTTTGTAGTATCACCTTAAGATTTAAACAATAAAAATGTCAACTTGGTCTACGCCATTAACATGAATTACTCACTGCAAATATGGTAAAAACTTCCTTCACCCCATCCATAGCTTTCTCTGAATCAGTCAGGGACGGTAGTCTGAATATCACCTGCTCCAATATCCAAAACAAAAGAAAATTACTGTTTAATGCCTTAAACTCAATATAATAATTAACATTAAACATTTACCACGTGTTCATCCTCAGTACTTGAACTCTCCTCTGGTATTGTCTCAGGAAAAACAGTTTCTTTTGGTGATGACACCCAATTACTCTACAATTATTACATTGACAAGAACACATAAATGCTTCAATTAATATTCTCCAAAATTTCTGTCTTACCTCTTCTTCAGCTTTTCCACTTGATGGTATATTCTGCTCGGTGAAGCATATGCTGACTGTTTGACTTGGAGGACTCTCGGGCTCTCGAAATTCTTCAGCCTTCGGTTTTCCTGCGGGATAAAACGACAATTAGAAAAGAAATCCGCAATCTCTGGCTTTCCATTATCAATTACTTGTCATACTCACCAGATCCAACGAAAACGTCAGGAGGTGGCGGCTGTTGTTTACTAATTCTTGATGTATTCCGCCAGAGTGATCTGGGTTTCGGTTTGCAATGAGCAGTGAAACAGGCAGATTCAGGATGCCTGTATTCGCTCATTGGTAACCAAATTTTCACGCCATTCTCCAGTCGCAAATTCGTCCTGAAGTCAATGTCTTTTAGGTGGTTGGCCAACGGTGCGAAGAGGTACACGAAGAGCTGGAATATCAATTGTATATTGTAAAATCGACAAATGAAACTGATCATCGAGGCTTTGATGGCACTACATTCTTTCGTATCCGGCTATATCACCCGTTATTGCATTTGTAGAGGGGAATCAGAAAGTTGTAAGAAGTCCAGAATACGTGTTGTTGGGACCAGATTGCTCGATTTAAAGTCGTTGTTTTGTTAAACAAGAAAATTGTTTGAGGGTGTGCTTCACTTGGGACCAATAGCTGGTCAGTAGCAGGTACTTTTACGTTTAGGAACCAGAAGTTGGTAGTACTCCCTACCTACAATAATAGGAAGTACTACCAGCCTCTAGGGCCTGAACGTAAAAGTCCCTGCTACTGACCAGCTACTGGTCCCAAGTGGAACACACCCTGAATGGAACAGTTGTCCGCAAACAACGTGAATTTTGGAGATTCTACGATCTTTTACTCAGTGCAGAACAACAAATGGCGCTCGTATTTTTTGAATTCTCAAATAGGAATTCCGATTCTCGTTCATTTCTCTTATTTTATCATGATTTTCCTCCTGATTCTTTTCATCACTGTTCATATCATTCAATTTTCAGGTTCCCATTCAATTCTCTTACATCATGATCATTGAAAAAATTACAAAAATGATCGCTTACAAATTATTTTACAAGCTGCCACTAGGTGGCGGAATTCTCTCGCAGGTGAAAGAGTGCTTGGAGGTAATGATAACCATTATGAGAAATCGAAAATAGTCAACAATAAAAAGATTCCCAATGAGGTTTTCATTACTGAAACTTTCCTCAATCGAAGAATATCATCGCAAAACAACACTCTTTTGAATTATTCAATTATTACAACAAAATGACTTTCCACATTTTCGATCTAGAATAAGCCACTAAGGCAGAATCTAAAGACTGCTCAACACACAAATGTGGACATGAACCCATTTACATACCCCTTTAATTCAATAGAGGAATTTAAGAATTGAAAAAAAAAATGAAAATAGTAATAACCACATTCTTCTTCTTCCCCCGTCATCGTTGATCGAGCAGTATGGAAAAGTGAGGCAGAGCAAATCGTACACATATATTAAGGGGTTTCGTTACCATTTTGGGTTCAGTGATATTGCAGTGAAATTCATACAGGACGTTCTCAATGTTATGTTCATTATGCATTATTTTTTTCTAAATTTTCATCTGATCGGTTTTAAAGTAATTAAAGGTCAAACTTGCGTCTTATATATTGGCTCTCATGCATCAAACCCGTTTTAGCACGAGACATTTGTCATCATCTGAGTTGGTAACAAAGTCTCGTGCTAAGACAGGTTTGATGCACAAGAGCCCATGTATAAGACACAAGTTTGACCGTTAATTACTTTAAAACCGATCAGATGAAAATTTAGAAAAAAATAGTACATAATGAGCATAATATTGAGAACGTCCTGTATGGATTTCACAGCAATATCACTGAACCCAAAATGGTAACGAAACCCCTTAAACAGATTTTCCTGGAATCTGCCCCAATTTCGCCTCTCTACATGCTCTTCGCTCAATTCTCTGCAGTTCGTTATCATAAAAATATCGTCACCTTAGAAACAAAGAGGCGTAAGTGCTGTGTATAAGCACAGCACTTACACCCCTTTGTTTCTAAGGAAACGATATTAACCCTCTGAGGTGACTGACGCCCGAGAATGCCCGTCGGACGTCAGAGTGGGTACAGCTAATTGTAATGCATGTGCGAGAGAGTGGGGAGCAGCGGATTCACCTGAGAGGGTTAAAAGAGTCGGAGAATCTAAGCTTTTAGTTTCTAATCACAACAAAGTATCAAAGAGTTCAATGAATAATTACCGAGATGTTAGACACCGAGTAAAGATATTGAAATGGATTGCTTGATGGACCAAGTTCTAAATCACTTTCAGCACATTCTTCAGCAGCATCAAGAAGAAACCAATGGAGTATGTAAAGCAACGTTGTCTCCATTGGTCCGATACTCTGCAGATCTTTTCTGAAAATCATATTAGCACAATCCAGGCATCATCATGTCTTGAAAACAAATCTATTGAATGAAAAATGCACAACAACATATTTTCTCCAGAATTTTACACACCTGTTGTGCAGAAGATTTGCTGTCGAATGGAGTACATAAGGCAGTGCTGCTTGAATCAAACGCCATCGTGGCACATTGCCCAAAATTTCAGTCAAAGAGGGCGTCAGCTCATTGTGAAGGCTCTGCACGAGGACTTTTTCAAATGACTGTTGAAAAACAATAGGTCCGTTTACTCTACGTTTATTTCAACGATTGATCCAAAAAAATGGGTAAAAAAAAGAGACAAATTGCTCGTATCGATTTTTCACTCACCGTGCTTGCTTCTTTCATTTCCTGCAGTCGTCGGAATTGCATCAAATAATTCAAGAACATTTGAATTAATCTCGAGGATGAGAACAAGTGATAAAATGTGATACAGAAAATGATATTACTCACGTGATGTCCCGGTGCATGTTGACAGAACTGTTGACACGACATGTGACAAGAGCAGCGTGAAAGAATTCGCTTAGTTTAATCATAAAATAATTGACAAACTAAACACACAAATAATCATAACAAAACATTAATAATACAACTTTTACCCTTCCCCATTACATTATTTACACAGAACAAAAGACTGACTACTGTAACAATTAAGTTATCTATCTCATTTCTCAATATCCGGATACTCTGAGTTATTGACTGTAGAAATAGGCCCATTGTTTACACAGTATTATTACTACAATGTCACTTCTATTATCTCTCCGCTATAATGTCTCAATCAACCTGGACTTTTTCTTATGACTAATATATTTTCTTTATTTTCATGATATTATTTAAATCTTACCATACATGATGCTTCATGAAGTTTGCCAAGTTTAGCTCGTGTAAAAGGTCTGAAAAGAGTTTGGAAAATGATAACTTCATGAATTTTAAGTTCTTCGAAAATGTTTTTCGCTCTTGTTTTAATCTCTTGTAGGTTACCTCATCTGACGCCAGAGGTAAAGCTGTACTGGAATGGGCAGAGCCTGCTCCATCAGGCTCCCATCAATGGATCGTCTCTTATCCATCTTCAAGTATCTCACTCTGCCATTAACTGTAAAAACTATCCAAAAATCCTGCCGAAGATAATTTTCAAAATTAATGAAAAAAAAGGGCAAATCGAATTTCGAAGGTGGAACAGCTCATCTTACATGAACGAGATGTGATCACTCAGCACAAACATGCTTGGACAATTGCACTCAGCCTCTTCCTGCATAATTGCATTGAAGAACGCAGTTCAAATAGTGAAAATTCATGTTTCCCAATGAATTCAACAGTCGGATTATAATGTAAAAAAAAGACGACTCTTATCCTCTCACTGATGATGGACTTGACCAAAACGACATGATCTCTCAAATTTTCTACTCGCAACACAAATTCCACAAAACGTCACATCTTTTCTCTCATTAACATGTTGATTCAAATAAATTAAACACCCAATTTACACAAAATTACGTAAAAATTTATTAATATGAGAATTATAATATTTTTCTAGTCTCCGCAAAAAATCCGGTGAGAAATCACGTGCGACACTCGGCCTAGTGGCACACTTCTTTCGGCATTTGGGGATGACAGAAAGCGCATGAGTAGGTGGAGAGTTTTTTGGAAAAAGAGAGGGAGAGAGGCATGATGATGATGCAGAGGAATTGTTTTGCATGAAAGGGAGAAGGATGAGGGAGCAGTGGAGGAAGAGTACTTGTGGATGATGACAAATAGGGAGTGAAGTTTGTGTGACCACGGTTAGCGAGAAATGGTAAGACTATCCCCAAGTCTTTTAACATCCACAGACTCATGGGCATTACAATTGAAGGGGGAAAAAGAGAGTGGAGGATATAAAGTGGAAATGCGCGCGCGACTCTTTCTACTCTTGATGATACTTTTTTTTCCTCTCCCTTTCTCATTGCTTTTTTTTCTCACTGACTCAACTGCCATGGGGACGAAGCGGGGAGAGTTTCAGATCCAATGCGCCGTCGTTCATCGATCAGCTTCGTTGGAGTCTGCTGGACCAACCCTCGCGCGCAGCGGCCTATCTTGCCTGGAATATTACATCCCCCGTAGCACCTACACAATTTATTGCATGTGTGTGGGCATTTCGGAGTGATGCGCACGCATGTCAGAGAGATTTTAACGGCCGGGGAAGAGGGAAGGGGAGAGCATGGGCTTGCCCAGATAGACGGTATGCGGAATGGATTTAAGTGTTTCGTTTTAACAGCTGATGTCATGATGATATTGAATTGGATTTAATTGGAGGTTTTTTTTTGTTTCAGGCAACCTTTTTTATGACTATGGTTATTAGTTAATTGTACGATGGTAATTTGATGAGATGCGCTTCGTGAAATTCATTGTTCATATTTTTGTGGTCAAGTGGGGGATGGAGAGGTGGAAAATTGGATGGAGCTGTTTCGCGGATATCTATGGAATTAGGAGATTTAGAGGAAAATGTTAAGAGACTTTTTTTGAAGATCGTAAATTTTTCTGCAAAAAAGGTCTGTTGGGATTTCATCTAAGTCCACTCATTTCGGAGATATTCACAGAATAAACTCTTCTATCACAATTTTTTTTAGGATTACGGGAATTAAGAAGAGACTTTTTTTGGAACCCATGAAATTCTCTACAAAAAAGGCTTCTCATATTTTCTCCTAAGTCCACTCATTTTCGATATATATTCTCAATACCGTGGTTGCCCCTGTTTTTGACACTTGAGAGCTAGTTTCTGATTCAACAAATCGGAGGCAACAACTATTTGCTTATTGAATATTAAATAATATATTGTACATTTAAATATAACTGAGAAATTCGTGAAAATTCTCATTCACTGCGGCACTGTCAGACACCGAAGCCATCAGTAGAATCTCAATTTTTTCGAGATTAGTCTCCCGAAGCTTGAGAATATTTTCGAAATTTCTTCTTTCATTCTCCTCTTTTTTTTTGTCAAAATAAATGCAACTAACTTTATCATAAGCAACTTCACACAATTCATACGGATAAATCATTTTGACACAATGTCTAACGATAATATCAAAGACTTTACAAAAGATTTTGTGGTAAGCGCAATGACAAATG
Source organism: Aleiodes leptofemur (assembly GCA_963942555.1). Taxonomy (NCBI): domain Eukaryota; kingdom Metazoa; phylum Arthropoda; class Insecta; order Hymenoptera; family Braconidae; genus Aleiodes; species Aleiodes leptofemur. The sequence goes on from OZ012621.1 coordinate 8,444,406, forward strand.
CAATGGAGCTCTCCTCTCCCCTCGCTGACACTGCACCAGGTATTAATCCATTTTTTCCATTCAAAAGAATAATCGAAAAAAAAAAACCGTCAATTACATTTTTCTAACCTTGAACATAAAATCCTAGAAATCGAAAAAGAAGCCGATGAGGAATCCGAATCCGATGTTTTCAACAACATCGTTTCGGAGACGACTCGATTGACCGGAAATCTTCGGGTTCATCTCCGCAACATGCAGATTGATAATCACCAATTATCCGCTTATATCGTTTCTCCAATCGAGATTCAATTTAAGCGAAAATCAGAAGAAGATCCCTCGAAGTTCGATAAGCCCGTGAAGATTATTTACAAGGGTTTAGATGATTTGGGACTCAAGGACAACAGCTTGAATAATGAGGCATCATGTAAATTGTCGTGCAAAGATCCACAGCTTCAATCAAATGATATCAATCCATCTCAATCATTTGACAAACCGAAACTCGATAAATCAACGACATTCAGCAAGAGACTCCGAAAATTCTTCAAAATTCCGTAATCACAAAATAATCTATCCATCATTCACAACAGAATTTTTTTTTTGTTAAATTAATAATAATCATTGTTCAAAAGAAAATTTATTTTGTGATGCACAATAAATACAATTTTTTGAAATTACATTAAAAAAAATTAAGATATTCGTTTACACAGTAGCTGTCTTTGGCACAGTTGGTAGACTTACAAACTCTCTGCTTTACCTACTAAAAATAAACAATCTTTCTGAATCGGGCTAGAGCCGGAATCGGTCTCGACACTAATACAATCTGAAATAGATTTACTTATGTTCGTTAGACTCCGGAAGTCAACGGAATCATACGATGACTAAATATTCTTTTCTATTTATCTCAGACACAATAATTTCGTAATCATGAATTTGTTTTGCCACTTTTTTTCTTTCATCAAAAAAGCGAGTGGGAGGGATTGCGAAGAGAGGAATTTTTTCGGATGAATCAATCGTGTAAATTTGGCAACCCTGACACAATAATAAAATTTAAAAAATATATATTCGACACAAAGCGGAAAATATATATAGTTAACTATGACTGCGAAGGTCCTCGGCATGGTCCTCGGTCTGTTTTTGGAACGCAGCGTTGCCAGTCGAGTTTAAACCTCAAATGAGGGAATTTGATTTTTTTTTTCATTTCTTTTATGCTTTGACCCTCACTTTCGTATATCTCGGGTGTCGTTTAAAATACGACTATGGCGCCCTCTATTGCGATAAAATGAATGTCCCTGGTACCTGGTGCTCGCATTTCTGGTTCTAACTTCGTTCGGTTAACATCCCAGAAGCCACCGCACATCATCAACAGCAATGGTGAGAGAATTCATTTAAAAGTTTTTCAACATTTAATTATATTGTAATTTTTCAAGAATTCTACTATTTCAGAATTAATTGAATAATTGGCTTTTTTTGAATGATATTCAATATTTTTAATTTTACTGAATTTTTTAAGAGAAAGAGTGAATGATTTTTCTAATTTTTATCTTCTTAATTATCTGATTTAACACTTCTGATAATTATTGATTATTCATTTCAGGCCGATCTCAATCCAAGGGAAGTCGAGAGTGAGTAAATTGTGGATTATCCAATTTCGGCGATATTTAAAAAGAATTAAATCGTGATGGTAATAAAAGTGTTTTCAAAATTCAAAATTTTGTGGTAAAATAAATTGAATTAAAATTTAAACGCGAGTGATTTGTGAAGGGCTGATTATGTAAAATTGTTTTAATTCGGAAAAATCGAGAAAAATCTTCTAAAAAGAAAAGAAAATTCAGGAAAATGACGTAAATTATACGAATGTTGCGTAATGTATCGTAAAAGATCGGGAAAATTCTAATTGTGAGTAGTATTTGTAGCCGTTGTCAAAAATAGTATTTGCCGCTGCTCTTATATGGTTAGGCGTATATAGAAAAAAGGTAGGGGTAATCTGACCCAGTGTACGAAACCCGGCAGCAGTACTTTTTGAGTTACCGGGGCCAAAATAATGATGCGCGAGTAGGGAGGGAAGCGTAACTCAACTCCAAAAATAGATAACTGATATTTTTGAATCATTCCATCGTTTGTACGCGCGTTTCGTACGATTTAAAAAAGAAAATAACTGAGAAATGGGGGAAAAAAGGAAGATGAAGGAACAAGTGGCCCAATTACGTCTTTGACGACCACGCCATAGAATTTTCGACGTTTTAGCAAACGACTTCATGAATTCTTTCGCCTAAAATTTTTTTGTTTTTTTACCGATATCTCGAAATTGAAGCGTGATATGAAAATTTTTCCGAAAACCTTTTCTCTCGTCGAGTCGACCGATACACAAAAAAAGAGAAATCTCCAATTTCAGAGATATTTCGAGAATTGTTTAACTCTATATTGACATTTCTGGAATTTAGGGGCAGAATTCTGCTTTGGCATTTACGATGCTGACGGCACAAATGTCATTGACGCAGCCGATCTTGGTAATGTACTACGGGCACTTAATTGTAATCCAACGAATGCATCTATTGAAAAATTGGGCGGTACAACTAAGAGAGGAGAGAAAAAAATGACACTCGAAGAATTCCTACCGATTTTCAGCGATGCGAAGAAGGATAAGGATCAGGGTACATTTGAGGACTTTTTGGAGTGTTTGAAACTCTATGACAAACAGGAAAATGGCACCATGCTTGGTGTTGAGTTGTCCAACATGCTCGTAACTCTTGGTAATTATTTTATTGTAATATTCCACATTTTATTGTCACATGAGGACGGTCTTTTTTTGTAGGCCTTTTCTGGATGAACTTTTTGAAAATTCTTGTATCTCTATCGGTTTCGGATATATTTTTGCCTCCCGAAGTCATTTCTTCCATAAATAAATCATCAGTGAAGTAATGAATATTTTTGAAATTAATAGGTTTAGAAACAAATGTCGCGTGTTTTTTCGGAGGGGGGGGGGGGGGGGGGGGGGGCTGATGAGCTATAAAGAAAATAATTTGATAATTTTTTCTGAACGTTTCGATTCACGAAATGTTTTTGGAGTAAACTCCACGCAATTTTCATAACTCATCTTTTTTTATCACTACATCATTGAAAATAATAATAATTTATTCTTTCAGGTGAAAAACTTGAAGATGCTGAAGCAGACATTATCATAAAAGAGTGCATGGATCCAGAAGACGACGATGGTATGATTCCCTATGCACGTAAGTATTATCCGTCGAAAAAATTGATTGAGTTCTCTATTACTAGGGCTGAGAAGTTCGATCTCGGTTTTGACCAGATTAAACTTAACCGCATAGATTATATATATTTCTTGACACTTTTCGAAGTGAAAATTTGTATTTTGAGTACGTGAAATAAGGAATTGGATATTATTTCGGAGCGTGAGGAAGGAAAAACATATCCGGAGGAATTTTGGAAAATGGGAGTTATTGTCGCTAATGCATCGCAAAAGCATCGATAATGCGACGATTTTTCATATTACACCCGTAAATGTCAATAACTCACATTCTCCAAAATACCTCTGGAAGCATCTGATAATTTCTTCATCACGCTCCGACAAAATATCCAATTTCTTCTTCCACATACTCAAAATACAAAATCTCACGTCAAAAACGTCACACGAATTTAAAAATGTCACTTTGACATTTCTAGAGGGAAACATATTGTCATCTCAGAGTTAAAGGGGCGTAAGTACTATGTTCATGCCTACACTTAGGCCACTCTGTTCCTAGAGCAGCGATATATAATCTTATGTGGTTAAGTTCAATCTGGTAAAAAACGGGACCGAACTTCCTGGCCCTGTTTATTACCCTCAAAAAGAATAATTAAGTTCGTAATTGAATGAGTAGAGTGCATCATGTGCAACCTAGTAAAAAAGCCCCAATAAGTGCAAAAAAAAATTGATCGTACCTCGCACGATAAATGTTTGTCTTTTTCTCTAAGTATTTAGTTCACAAATTTGTCCTTAGTTATACTTGTATCTAACTTTACCCAGCACGACGTGCATTTACCCCCTAAAATAATGTGAATCAAATAAATTAATTGATGATCCCCAAAGAAAAGATGAATCGAATCGAGAATAGCATCGATCGACTGGGCCCAAAATGAAGGAGCAAACCGAAATATTGAATTAAAATGTGAAAAAAAACCACATTCCCTCTGTTTTTCAAAATCCCACTTTATTCATTTTTCCAGCTTTCCTGAAGAAAATGATGGTACTCCTGTAGATCCAGATAAATTAAGAAAAATAATAAATAAATTCAAATAAATATGCACCAGCCAGCTATAGAAATATGTTACCGTGAGTAAGCCCCTGTAGTTAAATTCTAATAATAACCAATGGAAAAAAAAATTGCTGGTCAAAAAAAAAGAACAAGAATATGAAATTTTCAGGAATCAATTTTATTTTATCATCTGTTTTTTAAACATATCTCGGAATCTAAGCGAGATAGAACAATTTTTGCACCTACCTTTTTTGTAGCCCTTGAATTTCCTTGTAAAAAGGTCACTGTGCAAATTGCTCTATCTCGCTTAGTCTCCGAGATATTTCAAAAAAGACGCCAAAATATAACTAATTTGTCTGAAAACTTCAGATTTTTGGAAAAACCGTTTTTTTTTGTTTTCGCCTATATTTTTGTGTTACCTATCTCTTCCACTTCTCGTTTCTTTATTAATAATAATTTTCGTTATTTCTCTCTGTCTTTACCTCTCTCTGTCTATTTTTTTTTCTAATGTTTCACTGTGGCTTGACTCATCACAGTAATGTCTGGTATTTACGCTTCTTTATAGGAGTAAAAAAGAAAATGGATACAGCAGCCGCTGAGAGATGCTGAAATCGATAACCCAGCCAGTCTGGTTTCTGGCACAGAGACAAACAAATTGTCCAACCAGTCTATCTTCTTTTCTTTTTCTTTTAATTCATCTATTATGCTTTTATTTATTTCTAGCCTTTATGACTTTGGTTTCTACGTTTTCCATGGAGAACGCACAATTTTCTTTTCATGGAGTGATTGCCGCGAAATTATTTTGAGTCGAGTCGACTTTCATGAAATTCTTCAAAAATTTCGGAAATTAAAGGTGATACGATTTTTTCTTGTACTACAAAAAAAAATCAGCATAAAATTTTTCGTATCTCTATTGATTTTCGAGATATCGTTTAACAATGAATTACAGATGTTTGGAATTTAAAATTTTGCGGGCTTAGAAAAGAATGGATATTTATTTCTTTTTATTATTCTCTAGGGTGAAAGAAAATTGTGCGTTTCATTTCTATACAATGGAACAAAGTAATTCCACACGAAAATAAAATTATCGAAACTTTAAATAGCTTTTACGATTTTCAGTTGCTAATAAATGAATTAATTCATGAAAAAATTTCAGCTTTCCTGCGTCGGCTATGCGACAGAGCGCAGGAGGGTAGTGACGAATAAGCTATCACCATCAGGAACAACCAGAAAATCACCAAAGCTGGCCTGCATATTATGTTCTAAATTTTGAAGAAAAAAACAATCAAATAAAAGAATAATCATCGACATCAGAATGGAACAAGACTTGAAGAATCAACGAAATTACTACATTACGTCACTCGTTCGCGTACAAATTTCATCTTTTTATCCACACACACATACACACCCACACGCCTGGAAATCTTCATCAAATCTTTTTTTTTGCTCTCAGTCGTCGCTTTTTTCCGACTCGTTCGCAGAATTCTGAAGAAAAATGAAACCAGAAGAATAAAGAAATTTCGGAAAAAAAAAATTATTAACTGAACGCAAGAAAGAGAATGCGTTATTTGATTTGGTTTGAGACAATGTTGCCCCTTAATGTAAAATTATCCAATAATTTATGTTTGTTTTTAATGTATTTTCCCTTTTTCTCCATTTGGTGGCTATAAAATTTATGTATTTAATTGTTAAACCGAAAAAAAATATATATGTATATATATAGATATATATATATATATATATATGTATATATATATTTTATGAAAATTACGTAGGAAATGCAGCACTGTAATAAACTGAATGAAATGACTGTTATTTTAATTACGAAATAAATAAAACTATTAAATAAATAAATTGTAAAAATAATTATCGATTATTTATTCCATTGAATTCCTCAAATTCAATTAATTGTAATTGCCAAAAAATTATTCAAAAGTGAAAAATTATATTGGAGAATTCATTGCACTTCCTCGTATAATTGAAACGTTCGGCAAGACTCGGCTGCACTCGCCCTCGGTAAACGGGCGTGTGTGTGGGGCTCCTGCATTCGGGGAGAATCGCCTCAGCCCGGCAGCCGGCCAGTCGTTTCAAACGCGTTGATACATTCGCGCGAGGCGCATCCTATGTCTCTACCGCGCATCTCTGCCTGATAAACATTGTTTTTATTTCTTTCACTTTTGCAATACTTGTGATAACATCGCTTGAGAGAGAACAATAAAGATAGAGGTGCTGCACTATCGAGCTTTGAAGAATTCATTGTTTATCTTATAATTACGAATTCAAGTGATCTTTTTTTCAAATTGAATTAACAAACTTCAAGTTGTGATTGTTGAAAAATGACGAGTGTGCAGAAAGGAAGTGATGAGGTGAAGAGACTCCAGGATTCACCTTCTCCCAAACCAGGTGTGATTTCATTATTTTTAATTAATTTTGATTAATTTTTTTTTTAAGTATTCGAAAAAGAAGGAATTCTCCACTTTTGCGTTTTTTGAGAATATTTCGAGAAATAATGGGGATAGGAGATTTTTTGGAGGAACATTTTTTCGTTGCTCTTTTTCCGCTCTATAAAAGAGGTATTTATAAAAATTTCGCATCTCGCGTAGATTCCGAGAAATTTAGAAAAAATGAAAGGTGAAATAGGGACAGCTTCGTTTTATTTATTCGTTTCGAATTTTCCTTTTTCCGTAATTTTTTCTCGTTTACTTCAACGTGAGAGGAGAGAGCTCCTCTCCTGACGGCTCCGGGTATCGATTTATTCCCGGGTTACTCGGGAAATGGGAGGCTGAGTTATGATCAACTGAATTTTCACGATAATATAAAAGAAAAACTCTATTTTTCTGTTTTTTTTTACGCCAAGTGATTTCCGTGCTTTTTATGGACGATTTGGGGGGAAGGGTGGAATGGATAAAATTGAATATTAAATATTACGTTATTTACCTGGCTTCCTCATTTTGTGACGCGGCAAGTACGCACGCGCACATTGAAAACATTGAGCTAACGCACATGACTAACCTCCTTCGTGTGCACACACACACACGGAAAGGAGAGGAAAAAAATTGACATATAAAATTCAAGACTCATTCATGTTAATCGAGGCTCTTTCATAGAGACCATCCATTGAAGTTATTCTATTCAACACAGGGAGATAGTCGTATTTGCTACGCAAAACTTCATGGATAAGTTGAGATGTCCGCAAATCAAACAGGTTGACCTGGAAAAAATTGATCGGCGGCAATTTCTCATGTTATAACGGGAATATCTCGGAAACTATTGGGTTTAAAGGAAAATGTGAATGAACTTTTTCACGGAGAATTTTTCTAGCTACAAAAAAGGTTTCTTGATAAATGCTCGTAAACGCACTAGTTTTCGAGATATTCGCCAAATGATGGAAATGGAAATGAATGATAGTGCTAATTGTGTGACGATTAAATCAAAGATGTCTCTGGAATGAGTGGGATTAGAGAAAAAGGTGAAGAAACCTTTTTCGTAGAAAATTTTTAGTGCTACAAAAAAGGTTTTCTGATAAATGTACGTCAATCCAATCATTTCCAAGAAATTTACGAGCAATCACTTATTGTTCTCATCTGCATCATAAAAATGAAAATTCTCTGTAATTTTGATGGAAAAAAATTGTAAAAAAATTCGAGTAAATTACTTATTGTACCTTCGATTCTCTAGTCGAAGTTTTCTTCTTTTACAACACAATGCAACTTGATAGTACCCAATAAACATAATACTACGGTCGTATCGTGCGAAATCAGTTTGTGATTATAATAGGATACGTGATTATCCCTGGGAAAAGAGGTGGGGGAAAGGGCTCAAGAGAGTTTGTGTGACCCAGAAGTGTTGAATCGCTGGGTAATGTCTCGATGAGATAGGGATAACCCGTTAGACCATGAGAATGCATCAACCTGCGGGAAAACACTTGATTTTTTTTACACCAAGCATCTATTATTTTGATTTTACGTGGGTGTGGATTTAAATTCTTTTTGTTGACGAAAAAATTAATAGAATGAGTATTTTCATCGTGAGATGAATTATCCAAGTGGGTTCAAATGTGAAATTCATGGCAATGACAAGGGAAATTATTTTATTCTAGTCACAAGAAAATAAAACGAGTCAAACTGATTTTTATGTTGAATTTGTTTTTTTTTTCAATATCTCGAAAAATAAAAAAGATGCGAAATTTTTTGTAATTACATTCTTGTGGCTTTCTTCGATCTACGAAAGAGCTCTCTTCAAATTTTTCGCTATCTCACATAGATTCTGAAATATTGAATGAAAACAAATTTCAAAATTAAATAAAGCTTTTTCAGATCTTAAAAAAAAAAATTTCAATGATTAATTATGAAAGAAAAAAAATCAATTACGTAACTGAATTTATAACTGACGTGTTTGATTATTTAGTTTATTCACCAATTAATTATTTTTAATTAACAAATACTGAATGAGTATTCAAGATTATATAAATAATTATAATCGTAGGATTTTAACAATTTAAATTGACTAATTATAGTTGAAGTCGTCAATGAGTCAGACTGTCTCGACACATTGTGTCTTATTCTCATAGTTCACTACGCCAATGACCCCAAAGAGCTACTCGAATTGTCCCAATAAATCGATGGGAATAGATAAAAGATAATTGAATCGATCAGATTAATTGGAAATTTTATGAAAAAATTGATGAAAAAAAAAAAGACGTATTTGTGTCGTTTGGGCGTGACACAATATCAAATTAATCCTGCAATTAGACTGTCTTGATCACCAACGGTCAATTGGAGATCGAAAATAAGGAGTGAAAAAGAAAATTGAGGTAAATAAATTGAAGAATTATTTGCGTTGGAGTAAACTGTTAGAAGCTCCGCAACTTAAAATTTTCACATCCGGACACGCGACTTGATCACGATCGACGAATTTATCCAATAAATTGTCGCACATTTAATTTCTCAATGCCAGTTTGATGGAATGGATACGTTAAAGGTGAAATTTAATGGAGGATGATGGTGTCATGTTCATTGATGTCAATTCAAAGTGAAGGACAATTTTCATGATTTTTTTAGTGAAAAATGATTCAAGCATTGCCGAATTTATTGAGGATGAATCATTTTTTTTTGTAGCTATGGGGTATGATGGAACGGATTCTTTTGGAATTGAAAGCCTTTACGGAATAATTTGAAAAATTACTGAATAATTTAGACATTTTGGAGATTTTTCTCAATTTTTTCGGGGAGTCCTTCACTCCGAAAAAAGTTTCTAAATTGTTTTACCCCGGGTTTCCCTAATCCTTGTGTTATTTCTCGTGATCTGTGGGAGATCAGAAATAATTGTGAGAACATTTTTTGTAGCTTTGACTTTTATCTACAAAAAAAGGTCTCTATGGAATTTCCTCCATTTCACAAAGATTCCGAGATATTACACAAAAATTTTAATTCAATTTATTTGCAAAACAGGATGAGTTAATTCTTTCTTCTAATTTTTTGAGAACAGTTCGGAAACCAAGCGAGATTTTTTCCGTACAAAATTTCGAGAGCTACAAGAAAGAATTCGAGCAGAATTACCCTATCTCACTTAGTTTCCAATACATGTTTCAAAAATCCCAAGAAAATATCTTTTGAAATCTGTAGAGATATGACAAAATATATGGACATTTTTTGCAGTTTTCCCTCCCTTCTACAAAGACGTTCGTTACAAAAATTTCACTATCTCGTTTGGATTCCGAGATATCCCGAGTCAAAATTTCCGAGACAATTCAACGGAGTTTTGATGTAAAAAAATATCTCTAAATACATCAGAACTACGCTGTTTTTGTGTTAAAGCACTCATATGAATGCAGGTACTCTGGCGTAGTTTCGATGTATTGAGTTGGAGTATTTGAGCGTAACTTGAACGTAATTTAGCCTCCTTGCCCCTCACTTCGCATTGCGTTTTTACCACAAATTTACGTTTTTAATTGATTTCTCTCTTAATTATATGCTTAAAAATAACCCATCATGACTGTTATCCTAATTTCCTAAAAACGAAGTGAACAAAAGAAGAAAAAAAAGACTTCAGTTCAGTAGTTCTCGAGATACTCCAAGCGGTCACCCATCCAAGTACTGACCAGATCCAATGCTGCTTAACTTCTGTGATCGCCTGGGGATTCCTCATTGTCTGCTGCTAACCTGAAACATATAAATTTGCGATTCTCATTGAGCTCAAATATGTATCGCATATTTATACTACGATCTTCCAAAGAAATGATTAACAGTTGCTGTCAATTTTTTTAAAATAACTATCGAGAATTAATTTCGAGAAATCGATGGCAAAATACGTTGATGATTTTTATTTTTTTTTCGCTCCATTTCTTTTGGTGAAATGATAATTTTTCCTCAAACTCTCAAATTTCCTTTCAAATTCTAATTTTTTCCGTTTTTTATTATTTCATCTCAATTCCAAATTTCAATTAAGGATAAGTGGGGTAAAATGGACATGAGAAGAAAACCGTTCGAGATAGATTTTTTTGATAGACATTAGGTTAACAATAAGTCCCAGAATTTTTTCTTTGTTTTTTTTAAATTCGAATTTTTTGGCTCATCATTTGAAAGCATGCCACTTTCTATTTCTAGAAAAATTCACTTTTTTCCGAATATCTCCGATTCTATTGGCCATAGCTTGGAAATTCCGAATGGAGGTGAAAGGTGAGATCATTTGGTATGGGTTTATGGGATTCAACAGTGAAGAACTCAAACGTGTCTGTTCTAACCCACCTTTCTCCCTCTCCTCTTTTCCTCCTTCATTAATTTCGTCAATTTTTAAAATACAAAAAAAAAGTACATTAAATCCACGTCACAATCAACCGCATCCAACTGTACGTTCAAATACGTTAAATGGACGTCCAGGTTTTCGGGCCTTCCCGATGTATTCTGACGTTAAAATAGATTTTACATTAGGATATGGTAAAGGTACGTTCGGCATCCGCAAAGATCAAAGGAATACGTTGAAAGTTTGTCAAATCCGTCGCAAAAATTTCGACTCGGGCACACACAACTCCTCACATTTATCTTCATAAATAATAATCATCCTGAATACCCAAACAGCCTCCACACATCCTCGTTCTAATCTGGAATCCGTCTACTAATTTGAAGTGTGCTATTCGCAAACAGTAGATAGCTCTGTTCCTCATTGCTCTCAAGGGTAATGAGGAACAAAGATATGTAGAAGAAAATAAAAGAATCAGTTATATCTCCCTATCTGAGACATTCCAGAATTCTCAAAATTATTCTTAAAATTGTTTTTATAATTATTCCCGAAATCTGCCCAAATTCAACTCCGGCAAACTTTCTTTGCCCACATATTTTCTCAAAAATCAGTTGTATTTCCCAATTTGCCCATTTTCCAGAAATTCGAAATTATATTGATTATTTTTTCCATCCAAATTTCGACCAATAGAATTGCACCATTCGACGAAACAAAATAACGCCTACACGATATTTCACTGGAAATTTTTGGAAATTCCACTGGAAATTTTTCATGTTGCCTATATATAAAAAACAAACGATTTGTCAATCCATGTGACTCTAAATTTTGAATTTCTAACTGAGAATTTGTCTCATGGTGCAATTCTATTGGCCCAAATTTGGATGAAAAAATAATCCCCCGAATACCACTCGAGCTTCAAAATTAATCGGGTAATTTTCCTCTAGGTTCCCTGCAAACAAACGAAGTCGTCAAGTTTTTCAGAAAAATCACTCGCGCTTCGCGCTCGTGATTTTTAACCTGAAACACTTGACTCCTTCATTTGTTTGCAACGAACCTATCGGAAAATTACCCGATAATTTTGAAGCTCTTGTGGTATTACATGTGAAAAAAAAATCGATTTTTTCTCAAAATTTTGTTCAAATTCCAGTCCAGCAACCTTTCTCTGGCAAATGGTCTTCAAAAATCAATTATAGTTATCTATTTGAGATTTCCTAGAATCATCGAAATAATTTTTTTCATTTTTTCAATTTTTTTTTTCCAAATTACTTTAAGCATAGGATTTTTTTTTCAATTTTTTCAGAATTCCCTCAATACTCTTTATAGTATTTTCCGGTGCCCTTCTCCCACTTTGTCCTCCATTTTTCTCAGTACAAACTAGTAACAGTTGGTATTAAAAGGTCTTTGCACTTTGCAGTCTTCATTGACTCCATTTGAATCCCTGAATTTTCATAATTTTCTGTATAGCGATAAATTCCGTTAATTATCATTGATCATTAAGAAATTGGTGCATAATCCGTGATTATTGAGATTTATGTATCAGTGAATGGAGCCCACTTTATGCGATCTTAATTACTGTGAAACATGGACATATGTGTGAATGTAACTGAAAAAAGAAAAGTATTTAAATTACAAACACGTTTTTATATAAAATGCAGTCCTATTAATTATCGAGACGAGACACATTTCTTCATGCAATTTATAATTTTTAAAAATGCGTCTGACACCAAATTCTTTACCTACTTGAACCAATGGAATATTTGTTATCGTCGGAAATGTTTATTTTCTCCATTGATTATAATGTTTATCGTCTTTTTTTAAATTTATCGTTATTTTTAGAATTTAATATGTTTTTTTTTCTCTCCTGATAAAGTGCCAATGAAAAAAGCAGGTGATGTCCCAGACCCCCTCTGACTATCGACCAAACTCTCGGTGTGACTTATTTTTTTCAGCGAAATTTCGCTGTTTTTATGGAGCGAATATATTGTGAATAATTTTTAAGAAATTATTAGAATTTTTTTTTGGAAATATCTCGGAATCTGGAAGAGATACGAAAAATTTGTGAAAACCTTTTTTTTTTTTGAGAAGAACAAGAATTACAAAAAAGGTCTGTATACAAAATTTGTATCTCAATTATTTTTCGAGATATTCAAAAAATATCGATAATCTAATATTTCAGAATAACTAATTTCTTCTAATTAAAACTTGAATTTTCGATTCATGATTAATTGGCGAATAATTGAATCGATAAATCCCCTATTCAACGAGAGAAATTAAATCTTCAACTTTTGTGGCTAGAACTTGAAAATTTAATAGGAGAATGGAAGAAAGTTTTTCAGCGTAATTGAAATAAAGTTCTAAATCTTGTGTTGGCTTCGCTACTAACTACCTGGGCTACATTTCGCATCACGATCTATTCTCGAGCAACTCGGTGCTGTTCCACCGATTATGCAACTTTTAACACATACACACACACATAATCGGCTGACCTAACTCAACGCTCTACGACAATCCGCGTGTCCTTGACTGAAAAAAGGAAGCAAAAAAATGTTAAGTATCTGCGTCCGCACATTAATACTCTAAATTTTTATATTTACTCTGTCAGTTTAGATTCTGGTTAAGGAGAAACACGGAGAAGATAAATCTGCTCAGAGCCTGAAGAAATTTTTGTGGAGTCTTTGGCAAAATTCAGTGAATTTGATTTTTTTCCTGGATGAAGGCCTTGACGAAAAAATTCAAAAAAATTACTCAACAATAGGAATATACTGGACCCCATCTTCATAGATTTTCTCCAATTTTTCGGTGCAGTCCGCCTATCAGAAAGAAATTGCTTTATTTCGCCTCGCAAAATAACAACTGCAGAATTATGAGAGCTACAAAAAAAATTGAGGGAAAATTGCGCCATCTCGCTTAGTTTCCGAAATATTTTACAGAAGTGAAAAAAAAGGATTAATGCAAAAAATCCCATAATATTCTCCTCAACCTTTTTTTAATAATAATGAAAAATTTAAAGTTGAGAACCTTTGAGCATCGTTGTCTAACGCAGGTAGTAGTGGAGGTTATTTCACTCGCACATTTAGTTCATGCGTTCCCCCTTAACTGACGTTATCTATCAGTCACGCCTCAATCTTCAGAGTTATCGGCGATTTAAAAAAATGCGAGGATTTAGTGATTGATTCATGTAACTAAAAATGCGGAAATTTCATGGGTAAAAATAATTGAGGAAAAAATAGAAGGGCTGGAGAATTTTCACTTGAAAGAGTTTTCAGTTAACCAGGGGGTCAATTAAACGATCGATATCGCCTCCCCCAACTGCATTAACAAATGTCCAACGGCAACCAAAGTGATTGAATAGTTTACTGTACAAGAGCCGTTTAAGTTTACGAAAGCGATGGGTTTGTGTATGCATTTTGCATCGATTTTTGCTGAAGAACTAAGATATAGAGAGCTGAGATATAAAAGTGCACCCTGCGAAAAACGTCTTAAAAAAAAAGCCATTCTCTATTGGATTTATGAAAAAATTGATTTAAGGTGGTATCCCAGCGAACTCGAGTACAGTCGACCGCTAATTTTTTTGATGCCGTATTAAAAATGATATCTTTTTATATTTTTTTGAATTTTTCCATAATTTTAATTATTATTGTTTGTTTATTATTTGTTTATTATTGAATTATTAAAGTTTCTGGAAATACCAATGGTAGGGATGAAACGCCCTGAATCGGACAGAAATAGTGGAATTGCTAAAAAAAACAGCAGGGTTGACCTATTATTTGAACACTATTGTCGAAGAGAACAGTATTCTGACTGAATAATAGAAGAAGAAAATATTCAATTCCCCGTATAGTTATTGAGAAATGAAAATTAGAAGGTATTCGTAGCTATTTGCCTCCCTCTCTATTTTTTTTTATTAGTGCATTTGGAACCTCATGGTTCATATGCTTAGTATGTACATTTATACAATATATGTACGTTTGAATATATAAAGTTATTATAATATAGAGTTATTTCTTACTTATAGGATACAATCCATTGTACATTGAATCTACATTGTTCTTATGCGTTTATCTGGTACATATACATACATACATATTTTTTTGTTAGATATTTATCTTATAGGCTGTGAGAAATTCGTCAAGAATGATAAGAATATTAGGATCTAGTGAGGACAAAAACACATTAATGTGATACGGGGGAAACAGTCCCTTCTCACATAGTTTCTGTACCATTGTTTTTCTTCCTTTCGAATACCCCATGTAGGAAACCGAAATAGGCCGCAATTCGGGGCAATGTCGAATTGCCGAGTTTCGATATAGGGAAACTATATTGGTTCGAACTTCTAGCCAATAATGGCATGTCACAGCGGCACGAAATCGAAAACTAAATAAGGCGTATATCGCATCCGATTTCGACCCGATATAGGATTTCGAGTTCGGCCCGAACGTCGGGCTAAATTCAATGTGACGAATTTCGACTTAGCACTTCGATATACGCCCAATATCGAATCCCATATCGAACTTGACAGACGCTCAATAATATAAAAACAATTTTTAAACATAAAATAAAAAGAAAATTATCATTTTTTTTCTGAGCTTCCGTAATTTTATATTTTTCTTATTTATATTTCAATTTTAATCATTTTAAAGTCATTTTAGAAATTACAAATTTTAGTTCCCACAGGCGGTTTTGAACCCTCGATCGTCGGATGATGAAACTTGCACGCTGCCGACTGGACCATCACTCTATTCGACTTTAACAGAATCGTACTGTCTATATGAATCTAAAAGTCATTTGATCTCAAATTCATATCGATATTTATATTGTTAATATGGATATCCTTATTGAGAGGAATATAATAACAAAAGTGAAGTAAGAACCGAGAAACAAAACTACATATTTCTCACAATGGAATATTCATTTTTTTACACAAAATTCTTCTATTTTTGAAAATTAAAGTTTTTATTTGAGTATTATTTCTTCCTCTATTGATAATCGAATCATTTGATGGCAGAAAGGGAAGATTTTTTTCTTGATCAATTTTTCTATCTATTCTATTTTACATTTATTTATTATTTTTATACTTTTTTAAATTTAGTTCACGAATTAATCATTAGTAAGAAGAAAAATTGAAGGAAAATCAATTATGGCGTGACTTTTCAATCGTTATGTTAGAGTATAAAAAAATATAAAAATTAATCAAAAAGAAAAATTATTAAAAAATAAACGATTGTAAAAAATTATTGGGCAATTTCAAGGTTGATATCGATCGGAATTCGTACTGCGGAATTGGGAGGAGCGATGTTGGAAATATGTTTGTTAAAAGTAGAGCAGCCGAACTTCGGTTACGCGAATTACGTGCGATAATCGTTTCGAATTTGTTGTGCGGATATGGGTGTCATGACTTCGGTCCGAATTTCGGATAGATATAGGGTTGCCGATATTCGGCTACTCGATATAGAATCGAGTTACGATACTAACTCACCATCCCTATATACAGGGTTCGACGTTGGGAAGAATATCGGACTTATTCGCGAAACCAATATCCACGGCCCGATATTGTTTCGTACTTTGGCCTTTGATCGACTTGCCTAAAATCGTATAACATAATTTGGCCCGAACATCGGCCACCCCGTGGATGTCGGGAAACCCTACATGGGACTGTGGACACTGCCACATCACATGATTCAGGTCTTCATTTTCATACCCACACTTACAAGCCGGGGAGTCCACGATATTAATCTGAGTCAAGGAGGAAGCGAGATTGTAATGGTTTGATCTAGCTCTACATACCCATGTAATAATCTTACGCGGAAGATTAGTTCTAAAAAACCAAGGTTTCATCCCCTTTTGAAAAAAACATTCGAAATACATTGTCCCTGTTGTCTGACTCAGCTCTCGAATGACTCTCCGAATGCGTTCATAAGATTCTTTTTTTATTTAGTTTCCCTGAAATCAGAGAATGGCACGAGAAACGAGCCGTCTCTGGCTTTATCAGTGGCCTCCCTCGCAAGTAGATCAGCCTCCTCGTTAGCAGCAATGCCTCTGTGAGAAGGGACCCATACAAGTTCCAGGGTTTGACATTCATGATTGAGGGATAAAAAAGATTTATATTTCCCTTTAATGTTCATAATAAATTGATTTATTTTTATACCGACACTTGGCCTCGAGAGAGATTCAAGTACACTGAGAGAGTCTGAAATAATTTGGTAATCGTAATTATGATACTTTACACTGAGGGGATTTTTTCATACGGGCATGACTATCTATTGATAGTGTGCATCGGATAGCTGCGGAGATGGTTTCAAAACGTCGAGAAATGACATTTTCAAAAAATATCTGCATGTATGTGTATGTGTATGTGCCACATATCATCCCATTGCTCCGGAACGGTTTCACTTGGTGATCTACAAACTTACCGGTGTTTTCACTTACCGGTGTTTTCCCTTACCATGCGAAATGCTGTCAGTAAAATTTGAGCGGAATCGGCTGAGCACTTTTCGGAAAATCGTTTTTTCGAATTTTCTCAGCGAAAAAGTAATTTACAGGCTCAACTTCAAGCGACAGATTTCATCTTATTTGAATCTTGCATTTTTTTTGTTTGCAGATAATTTCGATTACAGTGTTTTTTATTCTAGATTTTGTTGTCACGATAATTCGGAAAAATATTCGAGTTAAAGACTTCGAATTTCGTCAGTTTGTGCATCTAATAGACCAAAAGTTTCGTGTTGAAATTGGGCGAAATCGCTCTAGTAGTTTCTGAGATATAAGCGAAAAACCATTTCGTGAAAAAAAAGTTACATCTCTGAAACTATCCAAGCAATTATATTCAAAATTAGCTTGAAAGATTCATCTCAATGAGCCCAATATATGGTGAGAATTACAGATTTTTCAAAAGAAGTCTTTTATAAGAGTGTTCGATCAATTAGTTTTTTCAAAAATCAGGGTTTTTCTCCGCGTTTTTTCCTAGGAGCACTACTATTTTTTATTTTACTATTCGAAAGTAGACAATTTTCCCTACAAAATGAGTCCATTTTCATACTGCTGATAATCAGAAGAAATCGAAATCCGATTTGAAACGTGAACGTCAATTTTTCTATTTTTAAGTTTTATCGTAGAATCTTAGTTTTCATATACACTGAAAGAACGATTCGTTAATGATCAACTCCCAGATTGAGTTGAACTGGAAAACTTCACCAGTTTGTACCGAAATCGTATTTTCTTATATTCGACGAATATTATGTGTCCTCAAATACATGAGCTGGTTGACTCAACAGCGCATCAGTTAGCTATCAACTACTACACAGTTGAGACGTCATGCGCCACCTAACCGATTTTTTTTGAGATTTGATCTTGACAAATTTTGTTGAATAATATCAATTTCGAATGATAATATCATTAATATGGATAATATTACCACATAAATATATTAATATAAATAATAGATGTTTTACTAATATTAATTTCTCTCAATCGCTAGCTCTGTTGATTATAAATGAATCTAAATTTCAGTCAACTGCACCCTTGTTTTGAGACAACACATCATTCGTTAGCTATTAACTAATGGTCCATTTGTCTCAACAGAAACCCCCTGAACGAGCCGTTCGTTAAATATTAACGAATATTAGTTTGGTTACCACCCCAACTAATATTAGTTAATAGATAACGAGGCTCGTTGCAGCCAAACAAATCGTTTTCTCAGAGAAATATTGAATTTTGCTTCCGAATGGAAGCATTGTAATCGTGATTTTTTTCGAATTTGAGATTTCATCGGAATATGACTCCAAATGATTAGAAATGTCGAGAAATGATATTTTTTAATAGTCGTCTGTGTGTGTGTGTGTGTGTGCGTGTGATGACATATTCCATCGTTTTTATCGATAACGGCTATATGTATCGATCTGAAAATTTTACGATATATTCACCACATGTGCGCCATGTGCTCACTGATATTTCAGCTCAATCGACCGGATGGTTCCCGAAAAAAAGCGGATTATTGAAAAATCGTTTTTTCGAGTTTTCTCAGCGAAAAATGAATTCACAGCATTCATCCACAGCAAGGAGATGCGCATTGATGAGGCGCACATTGAACCCCGGAGGTGGCGAGCGCTCAAATTTTTGGTTCATCCGGTATGTTAACAAACATGTATTTTTTGAAAATCCTGGGCAACACGATAACTCAAAAAATATTTGAGTTAGAAACTTCAAATTTCGTGGGTTTGTATATCTTATGAGTGAGACCTTCGGGATTGAATCTGGGCGAAATCGGTCCAGTAGTTCCTGAGATATTCTTGATAAACCATTGAATGAAAAGACGCTCTATCTCTGGAACTACTGGACCGATTTCGCCCAAGTCTAGCTTAAAATATTTGCTTAGACGAGCTCAACAAATGCTGATAATTTCAGATTTTTCCTTCGAATTCTCTCATACGAGTGCTCAAACAAATAGTTTTTCCACAAATTTCAATTTTTCTCCATTTTTTTTCCCTAGGAGCGCTAGTATTTTTTATTTAATAATTGAAAAGTAGACAATTTTTTCTAAAAAATGATCCCATAATCATTCCATTATGACAATGAGAAAGACTAATTGAAACCTGAAAGTTTACCAGTTTTATCGTATAATCTCAATTTTTGTATAATATTGATTCTTTTCATGAAATGTGATTATTTGAGGGGACAGATTATGTGTGGGCCTCTATTTTGATTTAGAAGTAGATTTCAAATATAACCAACGATGTCCTAATAGTACATTACAAACGTAAGGAGGCAAGAATACATCCAGTGTGTGTATGCTATTTTTTCCACCAAAGGGAGTAAAGAATCAGGTTTTCAGAGGATTTAGGGTTAAAGTATTGCGGCAGTTATTAGCAGATTATAAAATTGAGAATTCCAATCGGAACCTGTCTGCCAATTGCATTGGCAGAATATGGAATTTAAGCATAGTACTGAAACTTTCAAGTAATGCACAAGGACCAGACGCCTGCTTATTCATGTATCAAATCACATAATTTTGACAAAAATGCTCATATTTGAGCTGAGATTTCGAGTCCCAAGTTGACTTGTAGTACCGTAGATTGAATCCTGAACAGATCGATACAGTCTGGAGCAATATTTGTAGAAATGTATGAGTGCGTATTAGTTGTGAAAATAATATTATTTTTCGAGCGTTGGAAAATATAAATAGCGATTTGATTCATTATGGATAAAATTCCATTCGGAAGCGTGTTGCCAATCGAATTGGCAAAATATTAAATGTCGCACGAGGAGCCGGGTTTGTAAAAAACGCACAAAGAGTGGCGTTCCTGCTTGCTTTTAAGTTTCATCAACCGTACTTTGGGATACTATCTTCATCCTAGACTGGTCATCTGACGCTCAGCTGAATGATCGTAAAAAAATTAAAACGGTGGAGCCCGGTGAATCCCTTATGGGGTGGACTCGTCTAAGGTTAAGGTAGTTCACTCACGACAGCCACAGCCAAAAGTATGGCCCTGTGATCTGACAAAAAAATTTAGAGTATTTTAAGGGAGTTCATCTGATGATTGAATTAATGATTAGATATTCATCAAAACGAAGGTAAATACACTCATGAGTATCTAGAAAGTCACCCGTTAAAATTTCAATTCCTCAGGGTACCTTGTTCGAGAGAAATTAATAAATGAAGATTTTTTGGAATAACACGGTCCTTTATGGGTTTCCGTGTTTATTTATAAAATTTGCGGCCATTGAAGATTAGGTTGGGATGAAACTTCCATAATAAATAACAAAAATATGTAAAGAACGTTTTAAAAGTTTCCCGAAGTCCATTTGATACTTCAGAACCTCAGAATGAATTAGTTTGCCTCGAAAAATGCTGATTTTCTGGAGCTTAATCTCCATCTTACTCGCATGACAGTAACTTCAGAACCGCGCGCTTTTTGAAACTGATAAGAGTGCTTCCCGAGTGACGCAATGTACACTAAGTCTGTACAGCAAATCATACAGAATTCATTGGAAATGTAATAGGTTTACCTATTTCTTTGGGATTTTCCACAAAATTAAATCTATAAAGTCGATTTTTTCCCGAGGAAAAATTAGGATTGATGAGGAAGCATTCCTAGTATATATCAGCTATACAGGTTATGACTACGCTAGTCATCGAGCCGACTACGGTAGTCGTAATCATTTTTCATTACTATTAAACGAAAACTAGGTGAACTTTTTTCGGTGAAAAAAAATTCCTCTAGATGTGATCACAATAGCTCACTACGCGTGAACTGTTTTGAAATAATTTATAGTTCAAAATATGTGAACTATTATCGCATGAAACTTAATATGAACGTATATTTTCAATAGTTCGGAGAAGAGTAGAAATTGATGAATGGTTTCCATAGAATGAACTATTGAAAATGGGGAATTTTTCTATTTTTATTCTGTTCCCATTCGTTGAAGAGATATTCCACTTCAGCTGCTGCTTCAGTAACTTTGCCAAATTAATTCTCAATTTTTTACGATAATTTCAGTTTCTGATCGTCGTTGCGAACTGCAGCTGATTCTAAATGGAGATGAAAATTATTCCGCAAAAATTTCACTATTTTCAAATTCATTTTCCACAAAAATGAAAAAAAAATATACTCCAAAAACCATTATCCCACAAAATTTAGCATATTTCCTACAATTTTCAGGAAAGATCTATTCAGGTTTAATGAAATAATTTTCAAAACGAAAAATCAGAGAAAAAATTACCCCAAGTGAAAAATGTGAGTTTCAATGAGATGAATATCATAGTCCAGCCTGGGGCCTACGAATAAATTTTTCATCGAGAAAATTCAAAAAACGTTTTTTGGAAAAATCTATTTTCCTCAGAAACTATTCAACCGATTCCGCTGAAATTTTGCTGACAACATTTTGCCCAGAGAGGAAAAATACTGTCAAATTTTGAGAGCGCTATGTATATAGCTGTTCCAGAGAAAATGACGATACATGCCAATACCCTCAGACACACAACCACACACTCACATACAGACATGCTTTAAAAATATGATTTTTCGACGTTTTGGATCATTCGGAGTCATGTTCCGATTCCATTCAGAAGCAAAAACACAAAAATTGTTTTTCCAACATCATTCCAATACCAAATCCGCTCGTCTTCATCTTGAAGAGAATTTCCCAATAGTCGCCCATTTTCCCCCATGAGTATCCAATCCGGAAAATCAATAATTCCATTCCCTCCACTTCAATTCAATGAATTCTATGACTGTAATCGAAAAATCGCCTCAAAAGCACCTGAAGAGCCTCGACTTTCATGCTGACAATATCACATGAGAGCTCCACATCCCATGAGCATGAGTGAACGTATCAAGGTGTTGGTGAGCCTAGCACCGTCGTAATAAATCGATATTAAAGCAGCCAGTAGTAACGCGCAGCATCCCTGCACTCAAAAGATTTTCCCACAGTTATTTAAAATTAAAACACCCACGACAATTCATCATTTACTCGCCAGACTTCTTTTAAAGGAGACAGAAAAAAGAATAATAAGAAAGAAACAAATAATTGAAACGTTTATTTCGGTTGAAACGAGCCAGACGAAAAGATCGATCAGATAGTGTGAATCACAGATCCATAGAAATTTTCCTCAAGACAAACGCACACACTCATGCACTCAAGTCGGCGCACCTATGCCATTCGTTATTATTGCATCTCAATGTCTCCTTAGCGTAACTGATTGTCGTGGAATAAGAATACTATGTGTATCGTATTACCGGTGATTCTTAAACCGAAACATTAGTTTAGGTGGAGCTAATGATACGTGACGATACTACTTACAATTCAACGTTTTGTATTATTTGTTTATTTAAATTGTGTTCCGGATTATTATTGTGAGAATGATATTTATTTTGATGTTATTACGTGAGAACTTTTTTTTGTTTTATTTTATTTTATGTGGAACAGGCATATTATTTTCAGATAAAATTAAATTGATGTCTTTTTTAATGTCGTCTTTGAAAAAAGTTTTTTTATCAAATAAATTCATGTTATGCAAGTATATTTCGACGGATTATTTTATTTTCATTTTTTTTAAATTCATGGATGCTTTGTTTTTAGAATATTCTGGAAATTATTGGGTTTAGGAAAATTTAGTTATCGATCTTTTTTGTGGAAAATTGAATTGTCTTCGAAGAACGGAAGAATAAAAATTGACATTCAATAACCCCCAACAAAAAGATTGAAATAAAAAATTTAACTAAAAATCTGAAATAATCAATTAATTAAATAAATATAACTATTTTGGAAAAAAGGGAAGTTGGGGGACATCCAGAGCATATTTTATGGAGAAATCTGGACGTCCCCCGACTTCCCTTTTTTCCCAAATATAACTTTAATTAATTATTTCAGATTTTTAGTTAAATTGTTTATTTTAATCTTTTTGTCGGGGGTTATTGAATGTCAATTTTTATTCTTCCTGTCTTTTTTCATTTCTTTTTTATTTTAAGATTTTTCAATAATGCATTTTCTTTTTTTTGATCATTTGTACACAAAAAATTCTCCCGCTTAAAAGACGTATCCCCAATTTCAGCACGAAACCGCAAGGGTACCAACTCATTACCTTTTTTATTTGCGTGGGGAATTTCAATCTAAGTTACTATTTTCTGAAAAATCATTTCTCTTTCCGTAATTTCCAGAAAAATGTGAGTCGTAATCTTTATTAATATATGCCTAGAACCATCTCTGGACAAATCCTCACATTTTGAGTCGAGAAGTCCATATTTTTTAATTCGTTTTCAATAAGATAAGGCATTACAAACGCGTTGTAATACCAATGCATTCCATGCCAAACGCATATACCCCTCTGCGTTGCTGTCGGAGGTAAAAAAGCTTTCATCATAAATTTTTATAAATCCAATAGTTTTGAAGATACAGCTCTATTGAGGGCAACATGAGAAATTCATTGGGAAGAACACATTTTAGAGGATTTTTGTAAAATTCTCAGAGAAGACGTAGCTCACCGAAATTTGGCAGTGAATGTTGTGTTTAGTTCATTTAATTCATTCCTCATCATTAATCTCAGCACCTGCGGTTATCGAGATATTGGTCGTTAAACTGCCAAAACTGTACAATACAATCAATTTTACTCCAGTACTTTCGGAATTTTTTTGACAAAAAAAAATGTTTCAACAATTCTGAATAATCAATTTCATATCTAAAAATCTTCGAAAAAACGAGAATTCTCTGAATAATCGCAAACTTTCCAATCGATCAACACCGTAATTGGGATGTCGAGACAGGAACAACTGTCGTGTACCCAAACCGTTACTCAGTTAACAGAAAAAAAAAATCAAGCGAGAGTGATTTTCTAGAAGGGAAAAGGTGAGCGGATGACAAAAAAATCCCGGTATTAAATTGAGTTTGAAGTGAGGATCGATGCTCACATGTGGAGGGTTTGGTAATTTTATCATAGGGGAGCTACTTGTGGGGTTTCCGTAGTCTGGATTAGCTTCTATTTCATATGGATGAGGTGGAGACAGTGGCACTAAGCCAATCAATGTCGTCGAAAAATGAGTCAATAATAATTTCGAATGGTTTCGAAATATGTCAGTTATCAAAAAGTTATTCGTTTTCTTATCTTCTTCATTTTTATTGCCTAGTTTACCATATGTTAATGATTGGAGCTGTTGAAGGTCATGGTGGTGGGGATAGGGACAATTTAAGTTTATTGATAATCGGAAAATCTGTTTTCATAACGTAGATAATTAATGAGTCATTTCATTGTTTACCTTTGATTATTTTGATGATCTTATGCTGATGTTTTTGGAAATATCTTAACGAGGTTCTATACTCACACGGTAGTCCAAGAAAGCAACATAATTTTTTCATTTTTTTGATCAGTAAAAACCCGACGAAAATCAACTATTTTAATTATAAAAAATACATGTTATTTCGCTTTTTTTATTAATTGATTTTTACAAAAATAGAAGCATTAATAATATTCAAGTAGTAGAATGGCGGCTGCCTGCAAACTTCAAATTCTTGGATGTCAATTTTCGATTATTGTGCTTTGTTCCTTAGAAATTTTAATAAATTCTTCTACCAATGTTAAGAATCTGTTAGCAACAGATTATTGCATTTGAAAAGAAAAAATTACGGAATAGAAACATATCGGTATACATTGATATATATTCGATCAGCTGATGCATGCAGCGTAGCCAGGCCTTCTATCGTTTCCTCCGCCATGACGTGTTTACTACAAAAAAATTTGTTTGTATTGCGTTTCTTGAGCTTATTTGACTGGTGAGGTGGGTCCGCAAGAATATCATTCAAGTCTATTGTGACGTCCGTCTGTTAATTCAATTATTTTCTTTTCCTCCTCAAATTTATTTGAACAAGTAAATGAGAATACACGAGAGTTTCATACTTAGATATCTCAACAGGAAATAGAGTGAAGGGCAACGTACAGTACCACATTACTATTCACCAGGGACCGAGAACTTTATCGAAAAACGAAAGAAGAACGCGTTATTCTCGTTTCCGTTCTCATGAACGAAAAAGGACGGAAACGAAATTGCGAACGAAATTCGGAATAACGTTATTCGGGCGAACAAAAATGTGAACGAAATTCAGAATAACGTTATTCGGCTGAACGTCATTGAGAACGAAATGCGGAATAACGTTATTCAGAAGAACGAAAACGAAAACGAAAATACCAAAAGAACGAAATTCAATTTCGTTCCCGAGAACGAAATTCATTTCCGTCCATCCAGTATTTTCCCTCTCTACCCAAAAAACGAAAATGAATTTCGTTCCCGAGAACCAAATTCATTTTCGTTCTGCGTGAATTTCCTTTCTCAATGCGGGAATAGAGAATAGAATTTCCATACTGCGATTTTATTCGGGCTTAAAAAAAGACAACATATGAATGAATGAGTTTGATCCTGTATATTATTTGTTGATTGCCGATTAACGAAAGACAGGAATACTGATATTCCTTTATTTGCAATGACATTCAATTGAGAATGGAAGCCCCGTCTCACATTATTAATAAGAAGAATCTTACAAATCACAAAGAGAAAAATAGTAACCAAATAATACACAAAAAGTGATGAAAAAATTCAAATTAAAATTCAATTTTCAGTTAAGAGAAATTCCTTTTAGCTTTTGGAAATCGAAGTGTTTCATAGATATTGAAAAAGAAAACAAACTTTTATCGCGCAAAAAGGAGAAACAATAAGAATTGTAGCTGCTGTAATAATATTAAATTTAATTAGTCATATTGAAATTAGTAAAATCAGAATCAAAAACAAGTGGATAAATAGTATTGCTTTTCAACTGATGTAGTTTTTCCTACTAATACTTTAGCAATATGCTTCCGAATGAAAATGATACAACTTTTCTCAAACCATCATCAAAGTATCAAATTTTTTTAAATTCATTAAAACAGCAAGAACTCGAGAACTCATCATCCAAATGAGCTCAAAATTGACAGGCATCTAACTGATACAACTCTCCAGATAATATATGAGTATAAGTAACATCAGTTGAATTGTTTTTCAGAGATTCCATTAAAAACTGATTTTCGAAAAATATACATATCTCAGAAAGTATCGATCTGATTCTCTTCAAATAAAGCTCAAAAAATACTATTTTTTAAATAAAGTTCGTCGAGAAGAAGTTTTCCACAAAATTTTTCTACAAAAGCGTTTCGTTGTAATTAAGACTCTATGCACACATAGACATATACACACACATACACATACACACACAGACATGCGCTAGAAATATCATTTGTTCTTTATCTACATCATTTTAAGTATCTTCTGTTAAAAAAATTACAATCGGAAATTCTGATGCTTACATAGTTTCCATTCGGAAGCAAAAATCACCTCTAGTTTTTCTACACGCTGCGAATGTATCACTTATATCAATGAAGCATCTATACTTCATTTCATGTTAGAAACAAGCAGAGGCGTTATATCCAGTGCTTTATTCGCAAACCCCACTCCTTACGCGACATTTGATATTTTGCCAATTCGATTGGCAAAATGCTTCCGAATGAAATTTTTTTTTTGTTTTTTTTTTCATTTTTTTTTCGAATGAAATTTAAGACGGCATTCATGAAATTACTATTTATATTTTTCATTATTCCAAATGCAGTAACAAAACATGATCTTCTCAACAAATATGTACTTATGAGGACAAATTCAATGATGGTTCGATCTTTGGTGAACTTTTTTATTCATTTTTTCAAAAAAAAAAAACAATCCATTTTTCAATCATAAATGGAAGACCCTACGACAAATCTGAAAAAATTGAAATTGGGGTTCCAAATGGGATTCCTATTCTTTCCGATTGTCGTCAGAAGAAAATGTACTCATTTGGTAGAAAAAATTGTCTATTTTCGAATGGTGAAATAAAAAATAGTAGTGTTCCTAGGGAGGAAGCTAAGAAAAACCGTGATTTTTGAAAAAACTAAGTTATCGAAAACTCTTACAAGAGACTGCCTCTGAAAAATATGAAATTCTCACCATTTGTGGGGCTCATTGAGATGAATCTTTTAAGCTGAACTTGGGCGAAATCGCTCCAGTAGTTTTCAAGATATAACCTCTTTTCATAAAATGGTTTTTGTGCAATATCTCAGAAACTACTGGACCGATTTCGCCCAATTTCAATACCAAACTTTTCGTTCATTAGATGCACAAACCCACGAAATTTGGAGTCTCTAACTCAAATAGTTTTTGAGCTATCGTATATACAAAATTCAGGATAAAAAACACTGTAATTGAAATTATCCGCAAATGAAGAATCGCAGCAAAATTTACCCCGAGTGAAAATTGTGTGTTCAAATGAGATGAATTTCATCGCTGAGAGTGGGGGCTGTGAATCAATTTTTCGCGGAGAAAAATCGAAAAAACGATTTTTTGAAAATTTGATTTTTCTCGAAAAGTACTCAACCGATTTCGCTCAAATTTCACGGAGAGCAATTTGCATGGGGAGAGAAAGTACTGTTAAATTTTCAGGTCACCAAGTATTACCGTTCCGGAGCAATGAGCTGATATCTGTCACACAAACACACACACACACACACACACACACACACACACACATACATACAGACATTTTCTAAAAATGTAATTTCTCGACGTTTTGGAACATTCTGAATCATATTCCGATGAAATCTCGAGATCGAAAAAAATCGCGTTTACAATGCTTCCATTCGGAAGCAAAAAACGAGTAAATTGAAAAAAGAAACAAGTGGATAATAGTATTGCTTTCTAACTGATATAGCTTTTTCTGCTAATACTTTAGCAATATGCTTCCGAATGGAAGTTATTCATTCAATTTGTCAACAATTATCGTGTAATTCTCAATGGATGTTTCCATCTGATTTTTCAGATATTCTGTAATTGTCTTTTTCATACCTAGGACACGAAAAAACGACTTTCTAACCTCGCTTCGCTCGGTAAGCAAATTCTTTTCGGATTTTTACTTTTTTTCGGCCTAGGTACGAAATATACTATTTCGTATTTATCCATTTTTTCACTAATCGATAATCAGATGTTATTCGAATTGGTTGAAGTTATTCGTTTCTTCCTGCGCTCTATTTTCAGAGATCATTTGTTTATGACGATTCGTTTATTACAACTATGACTTTCCATTGATACCCAGATGATATAATGTATCATTACTCAAGTATTATCATATAACTAGCGATAGATAAATTTGGCTTATGAATTCGTCATCCATTAAAGTATAGAACTCAATAATGGCTGAAAACAGGAATTTCTCAGGTGGATGTATTTCATGCATTTTTTTTTCATCCAGTGATCTGGCAGAACTATTAATGATTTTAATCAATGCAGCATTCTCTTCTTTATCCCCTCAGAGCCTTAATACCTTCAAAAGCACTGATATAATTTTTTCGAAACCATCATAAAAATATCAAATTTTGACAAATTCACTAAAACAGCAATAACTCGAGAACTAATTATGCAAATAAGCTCAAATTTGACAGGTATCTCACTGATACGACTCTTGAAATAATAAATGAGTATAAATCAAATCAGTTGGATAGTTTCCAGAAATTCTAATAAAAACTGATTTTCGAAAAATGGACATATCTCAAAAAGTACTGATCCGATTCTCTTCAAATAAAGCTCAAAAAATAGAGTTCGTCGAGAGGAAGTTTTCCACAAAATATGAAATTCTTCTATCGAACCGTTTTATTGTAGTTGAGACTTTTATGCACATACAGACACACACACACACACACACACACACATACACACACACACACACAGACATGAGCTAAAAATATCATTTTCTTTCTCTTTAGACCATTTTAAGTATCTTCTATTAAAAAAATTGGAATCGAAAATTGTCATGATTACATAGCTTCTATTCGGAAGCAAAAGGGAAAAAAAATATTGTATTCCGATTATATGTATAGAATTGATACAATTGACTGTTAACGAAAATGTAACGCCAAAATAATTATTCGCGTTTATTGTATCATCGCCTTAGAGCAGAAAGGATGTAAGTGTCAAAAACGCTCAATTCTGGTGTGAAAGGAGCGTCTTCCAGCATTTTTGCTCCAGTATGCTTTTCTGCTCCCTTTACGCAATATCGGTAAAAAAAATAACAAATAGGCATAAGTACCACCCACTAGAAGCGAAGAGGCCTATCTTCAGCACTTATTCCCCTTCTTTATTAGTATTTCTCCAGTGATTGAGGAAAATTTAATAGAAAGATTAAAAAACAAAAATCCATGAGTGCTGGAGATACGCCTCTTTGTTTTTAGTGGGTGGTACTCAAGCTCATTTGTTATTATTCATTCTTCCTTCACCTACATTGTCTAAAATGCCCGGGGAAGCACATTGGAGCGAAAATCCTAGAGATCGCTCTTTTATTATTTCAAAAGCACGTGCAGGATACCATAAAAAATATTTCAGAATGATAAATGGAAATATGTTCCATTCCACACCAGAATTGAGCGTTTTTGGCTTTTAAACTCTTTTCATTTCAAGGCGACGATATAATAAACACTCATCATTATTTGGCTGTTTCATTTTCATTACATGGAGAGAAATTCTAACGAAAATATAATGAAAGATCTGAGTAAAAAGTACCGAACCATTCCGGAATCGTGGGACATTTCGTGATGAGTACAAAATATTGAAAAAATTCCACGGCAATTTTTCACAGGAGTACATCAAAAAGTCACATCTGAACATCAAAAATGGCGCTGCCCAGGTAGGAATAGACCACTGGCCCAGGCTTGGTCCGAGCTTGACCCAAGCCCAGTCAAGCTTGGGTGAGGCTTCGTAACCAGGCACGGCCCAAGCTTGGTGAAAACTCAGAATGTAACATTGGACCAGGGCTGGGATACCAAGCCAGGACAAGTGTTGGTATTCAGCCTTGGACCAAGGTACATTTTACGGAAATGCCAAGCGTCAACCAATCTTCATTTAATATTCATCTAAAATATTTAAACAATGTTGACTCATCGATAATGATTTGATTAGCCTTTTACGAGATAAATCACTTCAAATAATATTGAAAAAATGAAAGACTATGGAAAAAAAAATTACCCTGGCTAGGGTTTGAACCCAGAACCATCGATTCTCGAAAATTTTAATAAAAATGGTCATTTTATTGTTAATTATTCTCGATCCAGGTGGTATAGATATATGTTCATCCAGATGCCGATCTTCCGGATGTTTATCCCCAGAGAAGATGATACCAAGTGCCGCCGTTGTCCAAGATATCCACCGAAGACTTGTCCTTGAAACATGCATCTAGCCCACTGCGCTATTCGATTTACTTTAGGGCATTGTATATAAAACCGGATTATGAAGTGACTGAACTTTTTCTTCACTCTTTAAAACTCTAAAACTCCATAATTGAATATAATTTGTATTCTTCCAATGTTATAATAATATTTCCTTCAATTATTTATCGACTTAAATAATTGATAACAACATTTTGGTATCCGATCGTGGGAGAATCTTGGGTCAAGCTTGGTATCTGAGTTCGCTACGCAGTTGATTCTCAGGCTTGGTTACCAGTCCTAGATATAGTCTGATTGAAGACTATGTACCAGCCTCCAATATGGCATGGTATTTCACTATTACCGAGCCTTGGATACCAGGCTTGGTAATCGCCTGGTCTGAACCTGGCATTCCCATGGCTTGGTATATTAGTCTTGGGAGAAGCCTGGTCCAGCACTGGTATTCTGGGCCTTGGTGCCAGTCTTGGGCATAGCTTGGTATCAACAAAAGTTGAAGCCAGGTACAATCTAGGTATATACCAAGACTTGGTAACCTGAGGCTGTACCATGCCTGGTCCGGTTGTCGAAGCTTGGCATTTCCCACCTGGGTGTTAGCGCGTCAAAAATTACTGAACCATGTTCGTTAATTTTTGACGCGCTAACAGCGCCATTTTTGATGTTCAGATGTGACTCTTTGATGTACTCCTGTGAAAAATTGCCATGGAATTTGCCCAATATTTTGTACACATCACGAAATGTCCCACGATTCCGGAGAGTTCGATAATTTTTAGCGAGACCTTTCAGAACTTTTTATTGATAATTTCTTTCCGTGTAGGAACAATTATCAGTCAATTCTATACACATCATTGGATCACAATATCTTTTCTTCTTTTCATTCACTCGTTCTTGCTAACATAAAATGGAGCATAGATGCTTTATCGATATAAGTAATACACTTGCAGAGTGAAGAATAACCAAAAGTGATTTCTTTCGGTTAAAGTTATTAATTTCGATCGTTTCAATTTGGTTGATCGAAATTGATATTAACACAGCAGCTAAAATTATTATGAATTTTCTCTTTTTAAATGATGCAAGTTTTTTTTTCTGAACATCTATGAAATACCTTAATTTTTAGAAGCTAAAGGGAATTTCTTCCAACTAAAAATAGAATTTTAACGTGAATTTTTTCATTACTACTCGATTTCTATTCGGTTACTATTTTTCTTCTCGTTCGTTTTCCGCAAATATTTCGAGATAGATTTAACGAGGATAAAATGAATCTCTTCTTTGTTATTCATTTTTTTATAATGTTACGGACAGTTAGGGAGATAGGGCGATGTCACCCTCATCCTTCTTTATACAGCACTTCAAGAGCTGTAGGAAAGGCTCTGATGGAAAGTTTGTTATCTCGCTCACTCTCGGATATATTTTCCATAAATCCACAAAAAAAGATGAAATAGAAAAATTTCTTCTTGACTTTCATATTTTTTTTTTTATGTATCGGGAAATAAGCGAGCCACGGAAAATTTTTGTCAAAACATTTTTTTTGTAGAGAATCCCAAAAACTACAAAAAAGTTTTCGACGAAAATTTTCTCATCTTATTTATTTTCCGATATATTTCCAAGTAACAGATGTAAAAAAACCTTACTATTTTATCTCTGTTTTTCTGTTTATTGATGGAAAATATCTGGGAAAGTGAGCGCGAATTTCTTGTTGGAATCTATTCTATAACTCTTGAAATCCTCTATGAAAAGAGATGAGGGTGAAACGGCCGATCTCCCTAAGTTTCCGTATTTTGGAAATGTATACAACAAAAAAAGTTTTTTTCTGTTCTCGTCCATGCATTGATCAGTTTTGCTGTTTCCCCTCATATTTTTTCAGCTCCCAAAATCTACCTATAATTCAGTCGTTTTAATGGCACAGACGTATTTACTGAGCGTACCAAAACGACGTACTCAGAGTACGTAGATGACGTTCCATTTCGAGAACTCAGAGTACGCAACAGCTGAACATCGTCTAGGCTAAGATTTTTCTGAGTTAAAAAATGAAATCTTCTGCACTATAAATGTTCTATAAAAATCACTAATAATAAAAGGGCGTATGAACTGAAAATACGCCCTTTTACTGTTCTTAATTCTCTTGAATCTTAAAAAATTTACTATAATAATTAATAACAAGCGGGTGTATGTTTGAAGAATACGACTTTTTGGTATTAAATAGAGCAGAGAGATGAAGCAAAAGAAAAAAATAATAATAACAAAAAAGTGTACATATTATTATTATCATTATATTTTCCATTTTGGAACATGTGGAATCGATCCACAGCAAATTCTATTTTCCAAAAAAGATTATTCACTCATTATTTATGTTAAAAAATGGAGAATTGTTTTCGATAGTTTATTAAATAAATTTTATTCATTTTTATTCGATGCATTTTTTTAAGCTCGGAGGAAATTGCTATGCAAAAAAATTTTATTTGTTACCGAAAAGTAGAGCAAAAATACAAAAAAAACTTAAATGAATTTCGTTTTCGAGAACGAAATTGGATTTCGTTCCCAATAACGAAATTGAATTTCGTTCTTCGGGTATTTTCGTTCTCATTTTCGTTCGCTGGGTATTTCCGTTTTCGTTTTCGTTCTTCTGAATAACGTTATTCGGCATTTCGTTCTCAATTTCGTTCGGCCGAATAATGTTATTCCGAATTTCGTTCACATTTTCGTTCGCCCGAATAACGTTATTCCGAATTTCGTTCGCCCGAATAACGTTATTTCGAATTTCGTTCGCAATTTCGTTCTTCTGAATAACGTTATAATTTCGTTACGTTCTTCCATCGAAGAACGAAAACGAAAAAAGAACGCGCTCTCGGTCCCTGCTATTCACATATTTTAAAGAGACTCTCCAAAAATTAGGAAAGACAGTACACACAATACGTGCTAGAGTAACACCTGCCTTGCGTTGTCTCTCGTCTAATTAGTGGCAATAAAATATCAATAAAAACGAAGTAATAGAATACGTTATCCACTTCTAGAAGTAATGGGTGACAGCAACTTCCAGGATGTATGAAAAATGTCAAGCACGAAAAATTTATGTTAGAATAATTTTAAGTTGAAACCTTCAAAATTGAAATCATTGTGGAGGGAAGAATGGGCATTCCCGAAACAGCCAATAAAATTCAACCACATATAGGATAGTTGAAATAAGTCTATATGGAAGGGATGGAGTGATCGTAAAGCATTGGTCCCAGAGACCGTTAGAAAATTAGGGAAACGCCTTCGCAAAAACCTTTAAAACCCACGGAATATTTTGTAGTGTCAGAAGTCGGAAGTCAGAGTGTGAGAAGTCAATCCAGAATTCAGAAGTTAGAGTCAGTCCAGTTAAGGTCACATTCTCAAAATGAGAAAGCGTAAGAAAAAGAAAAGAAATAATAAGTAAAATCAAGAGTTCACTGGTTTTCTAAGTTTGAATTGTCAAGTAAATAATCTAAAATATTTTCCAAGTGAAATTGTAAACAAATCTGTCAATTGAATTCCGAGCAAGATTTTGAATCAGTTCAATCCAGATAACTACAACGGTAGTGAGCTGGCAACAACCTATCTACTGAATTTATGAAAATTTTGGTTTCAAAATATAGGCCAGCTTGGCCAGTTAAAATAAAAATTGAATTTCTTTTCATTCATTCAACTATGACTGGAATCATTCCTACATTACTCCAATCCAGTCTATTCGCCGAAATGTGAGGGCAAAAACGGAGGCTGAGTCGCGTCTCTACGTACTCCTCAGTGTTCGGGGCCAATCATCATCATTCAATTAAGTTTCTAATTTAATTGTAATTTTCCCCCAACACTTGGACGTTACACTATACATATTCAATTATATCATATTAATTTTTAATGGAAAAAAATCCGTTAGGTCTATTGAAAAAGAATACAAAACGTCGCCAATAGTCGTTCTGCCATAAGGGCTGTGTATAAGCATTTGAAATTACGCATTTTTACGATTTTTTTTCTCGATAACTAGACGGTCAATGCATCGATCATTCAAATAAGAAGTGTATGATATATTTGTCTGTAAAGTTAAGAAATTTCATGCAAAAATATCAAAAAATACGATTAACATTGAGTAGTGTAGAACCTCCGTAAAAGCCGTTGAATTTACGAGATTTCATCAAAATACCTTTTCTCTAGCCAATTGAATTCTATACAGAATAAAGTCTTCTGGAATTTTCGAAAATGTTTGCAATTTAGTTCCTAAAATTATGTTTTCCACAATTTTAGTTCTTGTTAATCGGTTGTAACGTAAATGAAATGAAGATTTTCCGTCGAAAAGGAATGACTCGAACGCACTAAAACCCTCCATTCACTTGAAATCCTCAAAGAAAGTTAATTGAAAAGTGATCGTGCGTATTCATCTCTCTCTTTCACTCATTTGTTTGACAGAGGTTTGAATGAATCACGCGAAAAATGTCCCTGCCTAATGAGAAGGCGCGTGGACTGATACGACCAATTATGAATCAATATGACACTCTTCAGCGTCAGATATGTCCTCTCTTGGATGAGATCCCATTTCTTTATTTCTATATTCTTCTCAAATAATTGTAGTGAATCAGTCTCTTCCGAAATACCAAAGTAAATCTCAGATGTAAACATGAAAACAGGTCATTCTCGTTTTTTTTTAGAGTGGCATCTGTTATCAAAGACTTCAACGTTGACGGCTTTTCCAGAAGGAGACCGCTTTCAATCGACCGAAGGTATTGTCCTCGTCGATGATAAATTCGTTGGATACCTGCGATTCTCCTACCTTTCCCAGAGTCGATACTACAGGACTCACTTTACACTCTTGTGATATTGTCACTTCAAAAACAAAGTGGTATAAGTGCTGTGTACGAGGATAGCACTTACGCCACTCTAATTCTGGGACGAAGATATATTGATCAAATACATTGAAAGTATATAATTGATGTATTTAAAATATCGCAACATATTCAATCTCAATATAATTAACTGCCCGATAGGAAGTTATAGGGATTACCCCTAAAACCGAACTTCTCCGAAGGGGTGGAGGAGTGGCTAGATTATGTGTTTTGGAGGTTTCTAGAACGATTTCAGGGGGAGATGTGTATGTATGTGTATGTATGTGTGTGTGTGTGTTCGTCTGTATGTGGTCATTTTTTTTCCGACAACGATTTCTCCCGAAATAATGATCGGATCGAGATCTCCAATATCGCGATCAATGCATTTTGCTGAGAACTAGAGCTGATTGAATTCTGGATTGATTCACCAGAGTCATCCTTCATTTATTTAACAAACAATAAAATGATATTCCGGAACAGACTTGTAAAGGTACGGAAAAAAATCGTCATGAAAGTTGAAGATATGAAAATATGGGAAGTGTGGGGCGAAATGGACCCCCGTGGTAAAATGAACCGTGGGGCAGACTGGACTCTCAGGACAAAGTGGATCGTGGGGGAAAATGGACTTCTGTTTTTTCTGCATAATTTTTGTTATGGAATATTTTTTTTATACTCATATTATATTCAATGAATTTCGCGAAAAATTCCGTACATTTGAAATGAACAGGCCGTATGAGGGCGGGGGGGGGGGGGTGGGGGCTACACCATCAACGGGGATATGATGAAAACATCTTGGAAATTTTTTTTTTCCACGTGGGGGAGGGGGAGTGTGTAACAGCTGCCATGGAGGGATCAGGTTACATCTTGAGCAAGGTCAATGGTGGAGATATACTAGACTTGGGGAAAATACGAGGAATAGGTTGATACAGTGAGAAAAAAAAATCAAGAGTACATACATTTATTAAAGCATGATTTTTTTCATCATTTGATAAACAATAATTTTTACAATCTAAACAGAAAATTACACATCCACACAAAGGAATGATACATTTGCGTATTTAGAAATGAAAGTAATGGTTGGGAGAATCGGTGCAGTATCCCATATTATCATGAACAAGAATCCATCTTTTTCGGATACAGATTGCATAATTATGACATTGGCGAGAATGCCGATATTCACATGTGCTCATTTGTTGCATGGATATTTACATTAACAATGAAAAAAGAAAGAATAGGATAGAAAATAGTTTCAAAAATCAGACTTTCATCATTCTTTGAACCGCGCATGACCTATACTCGATATTTTGCAAAACATTCGGAGAAATGAATAATTCTATAGAAATTCATGAAGCGTGTGGTTAACAGAAAGATTCTGTATTTATTTTGTTCATCTCATGAAGTAAGTCTGATTCTTGAAATTATAATTAATGAATGAATGGCATCATCATATTATTAGAAAATTTTGAAGTGATAATTCGGTGTTATGTGAATACGCTTTGACTTGACAGACATTGTTAGTATAATATCAAATTTTGGCTGGTCATATCCCCCGGATCCTCCTCCAGATGAAACCTTGCTGTCAGATTGTCGTTTGCAGATCGAAAGACAGTGTACAAAAAACTTTTATAATCACTGAGAATCCCCACGGAATTTATTTCTAGTACTGACATGCAGTACAGACTCAGAGAGTTTTCATCACACGTTTCACTGAAGCCTGAGCAAGCTATTATTCTCATCATTGTTTCAGAAGATAATGTTCTACAAAATTTATTGATTGCTAACTTGACGACATTAATTTAATCAATGTTTTTTGAGAAAAAAAATATTCATCAAGATTCATTCATCTATTCTTATCCCAGGTGGGGAGATGACGAAAGATCCGAGTTTGAACCAAACTTGGACCAGAACTCTCCATCCTCGTCCCAAGTTTGGCTTTCAAGCTTGATCCAAACCCGGTTAGCCCTAGGAATGATAACATGAATCCAAGCTTGCAGCATTATCTGGCACCGAGCTTGGTAATCAAAGTCACACCAAGCATGGAAGAAGTGCGGTGGCCAGCGATGTTCCGTTTTTGGAAAAAATAAAAATTTTCAGGAACCTTCAAACATTAACAATCATTGAATTACAAGTTTTTCACGAAATATTTAATCCTGAATGATATTACAAAAAAATTGGCTAAGAAAGGGAAGATGGCCTTAGCTGGGTTGACATGCGGGGTCCCAATCTTATTCCCTAGAAAAGATTACCCCATGTGTTGTTGTTGTCCAAGACTCCCATCGGAGAGCTATCTTTGAAACATGCATCTAACTCACTGGGTTATTCCATTTACTTGTGAGTATAGGACATCAAGTCGAATGATACAGGTGCTAAACTTGTTCTCTAATTTTCAGTCAAAAATTCTATTGGAATATTATTTATATCGTTTTGATGTTATACCACTGATAATTTTATTCAATTATTTTAATAAATGATTAATAATAATATTTTAGTATACTGCCGTAGGTGAATCTCGGCTCAGGCTTAGTATCCGAATTTTCTGTTCTTGAGTTGATATTCAAGCTTAGCTATCCGTAGTGGATAAAGCTTGGCCCAAACTATGTATTCCCATAGCTTAGTGTATCAGAGTTGAGGGGAGACCGGGCTGAATTAGAATGCCAAACGTCTAGAATTTTTTTTTTTATTTCATCACTTTGACATTCGGTGTTGGACATATACCAGCCTGGTCGGAGACCGTTTTTACTGAAGGTCCAAACTTGGTTCAACTTTGGTAACCGAAGTTTGGTTCGTCAAGCTTGAGGCAAGGTGGCATCGTGTGTTAGAGCTCGGATATTCCTGCCTGAATATCCTCACAAGAAATGGAAATAGATTATTTTTATTCCTCATTATTGCTGATTAAGAAGATATATTACATCTCTCAGCTCGCAATCAGCTATCTGAGAATCCTCTCAGCGAGCTGAAAAGACGATAAAATATACTGAGTATTCTTATTAAACTGTACTAAATCAATCACTTTGTTTCTAATGTTCATATATTAGTTGAATAAGAAGTTTTGTACTTTCCTCCAGCAGATAGACTCTATGGATATCCTCGAAAAGTGGAAGAGTCAGTGCAGGTAGCTAGCCTGAAATTGCAAGGGGGGGGGGGGGTGGCTTCACCACGCTAATTAGAACTACAATTCAATTATCAAGCACACAAATAATCTCAGCGATGTTTGAATACCCCAAATAATTCCTGTTGAACTGACAGGGTGGCGATCGACCTGGAAAACCTGGAAAAGTCAGGGAATTTGAAATTTCTGGAATGGTCAGGGAAAAGTCAGGGAATTTTAATGTTAGTCAGGGAAATTCATAGTTTATTTTTCATTTTCTCCATATTTTTAGGATTGGTAGATATTTAATTGAAAAATTGAACTTGCAGATCAGTTTGAAATCTGCAAAAAGGTTCACAAAAAATCACAACTAGAGGTGCGTGGTTGCTCGCTCGCTGCGCTCGCTCGCGAATGGAGGAGTGCGTAGTTGCTCACTCGCTACGCTCGCTCGCGAATGGAGGAGTGCGTTACTGCTGCTGAGAAGGAATTAGTAAGAATGTAGTATGATGAGTGTGACTCTTCGAACCGCACTAAGAACTTCCCGATAATTTCTCTCATTTACTATTAGGAAAAATGATGAATGAAAAGAACGATAAATAACAACAGACATAGTAGTAAAAACTATCAAAAAAAGTTGGGGAGATGGCAAAATGTGAGATTAATAACAAAATCGATTTTTCCTCCTCGGGGTCAGTACATAGACTTCGCTAATTGAGAAGTTGAGAAAAATTTAATGATGTTTTTCTTAAAAAACTAAGAAATTACCGGATCGATTTCGATCAAAATCTAATGGCCGCAAGCTCATGTCAAGAGGCTTCGATTACGACATCGATCACTTCGATCACATTATTAATTTATGAGAAAACGTGAACGAAACATCTGTTTACGGACATACACACACACACACACACACACACACACATACAGACATGATCGCGAAATCGATCAAAAAATGTTCAGGAGGTCTCAAAACATGGAAATCGATCGAAAAATCGATTTTCCATTTTCGGGGCCATTACATAAACTTCCCTTATCGGGAAGTTAATTATGAAAATTTAACGCAATTTTGGGGATTATTGTAAAATTCTAATAAAAAAAAATTGTTTTCAAGAATAACTAAGAATTTTCAACGTAGGGAAACGTGAGGCAGAATGGACATGGTAATATGTTTTTATGTAGATGGATTTTTTTAATTATTTCATCGGGAAGCTGAGGAAATTTGGGTCGAGAAACATGTGCCAGAATTCATTTTTTTTAATTCTTTGAGAATTCGATAATTTCTGGCATTTTCGAGGGGTAAGAGCCTTTCGATTTTTGAGCAAATTCAGTTTTTCTGGAATATCTCTGGTTCTATTGGTCGTAGCGACCTGGAACTGATTTTAAATGAAAGGTGAGATCATTTCCCATCGATTGATGGTGTTTTGAATTTGAAAATATCAATTTT
Source organism: Aleiodes leptofemur (assembly GCA_963942555.1). Classification (NCBI taxonomy): domain Eukaryota; kingdom Metazoa; phylum Arthropoda; class Insecta; order Hymenoptera; family Braconidae; genus Aleiodes; species Aleiodes leptofemur. The sequence continues at coordinate 8,484,487 of OZ012621.1, forward strand.
TCAGATAGTGATAGGACAAAAACCGATGATCATAATTTTTCACGGAGATTCCCATAACTATCTGAAAAATCGATGTTTTCAAATTCAAAATCCCATAAATCGATGGGGAATGATCTCCCCTTTCATTTGAAATCGGTCCCAGGTCGCTACGACCTATAGAACCAGAGATATTTCCGAAAAACTGAATTTGCTCAAAAATCGAAAGGATTTTTACCCCTCAAAAATGACAAAAAATATTGAATTCTCAAAAAATTGAAAAAAATAAATTCTGGCACATATTTATCGACTAACATTTTTTCAGCTTTCCGATGGAATCATTAAAAAAATCCATCCCCAATATTTTCATTCATTTAAGGATTTTTTTATAATATACGCATAAAAACTCAAATGTGTTCATTTTACTCCTTATGTCCGTATTGCCCCACCTTCCCCGATATTCAAATAATAGTTTTTTTTGTACGTCCTGGAATTTTCATTTTTAGTCAGGGAAAAGTCATGGAAAAGTCAGGGAATTTTGAAATTAGTTATCAGTCGCCACCCTGTACTGTCAGGTACATATTTTATACCTCAGTTTTTTTTTGTGGTGTGCTATGTTATTGTCAAATCATCATTCTATGTTCTGCTATTTTCATTGATTATGTTGAGTGAAAAAATTAATTTTTCAATGGTGGTCAATGGACTATCTTGAAACTCGATGATAAACACAAAAAAAACTTGAATATTTTTATTTTTTTATTTTTTTCACTCCGCTGACCCTGAGAATGATTTTTTATTTTTTTAGGATTAGTAGAGAGATACACATGTAGTCTATTACTCCAAAGTCATATATACTTTTACATTGGATTGGATGATGAAAATATCGAAATTTGAGCAAATTTAAAGTCATATCACTATGGAATGGGACAGTGTTTCATACTTGATCACCCCTAGAATGTTCTCTTCAATGAGCAATCATAATCCCTGAGAGACAATTTGCATTGAACAAATGCAGAATTTTTACACTTTATCACAGTCCATCACTCTCAGTGATTTTCAGCCCTTTTCTCTGAAGTTTTTGAAACCATAAATATTTGCAAATGAAAAATTTGAATGCTAATTCAATGTCATATGAAACAATTGAGACTCTCCCATTATCAAACGACATTATCAGATAATCAATCAATATATCATATAGAAAGAAAAAAAAACGATCCCCAGTCTGATCAAAGGAGTTATATGGTGTCGTAGCCCTCTACCCCCTATCTACGATGAAGATTCCTATTTTTACCTGGAGGATACCCTTTCAAAGATATAAGGGCTGGAGGTTTCGTCCTCTACAAATTTCTAGAATGGTCCAGACCATTCGAGAGCATTCTACAACATTCCAGAACATCTATTCAGGAATAGTCCGGAACGTTCAGAAACATTTCAGATGATTGTGAAACATTCTAGAACATTTTTGAATGTTGTGAAATGTTCTAGAACATGTTTTCAATTTGAAAAAAGTATCTTTTCTATTTCAAAAATTATCCTTTCATTCCAACTATCACACAATCTCATATCAACTCCTGAGTGAAGCCAGGTACTGCACCTAGTGCTCATATATTTTCTCGTGAAATTCCTTAAGGAATATGACAACTTTCAATGTAGAAAAATTGGAGACTTACAGTTTTATCATAAGAATTCCACAACTCACAATTATACTCGAAAGCAATATTTTAATAAAAACTCATTTTAAATCTATTTTAGATATATAGAAACAGTAAAATTCAATGGTACATATATCGATACTTGGCATTTTTTTTTCTACCATTTTCTACATATAATATTTATATAAGATAATGCTGGGAAATATTGAATAAATTAAGGAAGAATACGATCTCTCCCAATCTACTTAATCGTTAAACTAACTGTGATTATTATCGTAACAGCATATACATAGTCTACTTTGAGTGAATGCTTTCCACTATTAATTTACTCAGTATTACATTTAGGAGAATACAACGATGGTTCGAGTGAATTCGCATTCTCCAACCATTCAATATTCGTTTCATATTGATGAATTTTGCAAATCAAAATTGTCTTAATCTGGTAAAATTGGTTTCCAACATTCAGAACCGCTAACTATGTGATGCAGTCACTGCAAATACACAGAGTGGTCCATGCCAAGAAGAGTGGAGAGAAACGTGAGTGAGGGATTTGAGTATTGAAATCTGAGTCATTTTGGAGCAAGAATCATCAAAGGAGACTCCATTTTGAAACAGCGTGTTCTTCTGTCAGTTGATTGAACATTTCCCTCATATGAGGCATATGATCAATGATGGAATTGATTTTGATCTTCTGATTATTCATATCGCTGAGTATGAGGACACAAGTGTAATGGATGAGTTCACAGAAAACAATTAGCAAATTACATAGATGGAGGATGAAGTTGGGGATAGATCATTGAGTCATGAATGAGATGAGAAGAATTTTTCGACCTGGATCAATATAGATCTGTCTCGGATAT